>OY101449.1:83250254-83655254 GCA_956483635.1 Panzeria rudis
ATATATATATATATATATATATATATATATATATATATATATATATATATATATATATATATATATATATATATATATATATATATATATATATATTTAATGCAAATATACTTACATATCTTAATACCTGTACTTTTGAATCGAATTTATTCCCGGAACATTATTATTTAAGGTGACCAGATTTCGAAGAAAGAAAAAGATGATATCAACAAAAATAGTAAAAAAAATTATTTGAATTCAATGTCTACATTTTTTACATATTTTGCAGAAAAAATTACATTCACATATGTACATACATGTATGTTAGGTTAGGAACAGCGTTACCTTTGGTGCTACTAAAGTAGCAATTTGCCACTTTTTCGACTGCTTGGATACTATTTTGCTACTTTTACAAAATGCACCCAAATGTGATACTTTTTGTAATTCTTGCCACTTTTTTTATACTTTTTACTGAATGAAGAGATACTTTAGACAATTTTCTTTACGCAGTGAACTAAGTGGTGTTTTTTTTTTTGCAAAATCAATCTTTACATTACACTGCTTTACAAGAAAAATGTATGAAGTTTCTAATGCATTTTTTAGGGCGATTAAGATATGTTTAACACGAGAAAAGTAAAGAAAAATTTTTATTTCGGCATTTCCAGATAACGGTACATTTGTGTTTTTTCGATGTATACTTCCCAGAGCCAAAAGCTGGTCCGATTAAAGTGATCTATATATTATTTGAAAAGCTTAAAAATTACGCATCGAATATTGAATAATTGGCTTTGATCGGATAAAAAATTACTGAAGTTATTGGTGGTCAAATTTAACAAAATTTATTGTTCTCTTCAGAAGCTGTACCACAAATAATAGCAAAATCCATAGTTGTAAACTTCAATTGAATAGCGAATATACTATTAAAAACAAAATTAAGCCATAATGGACCGAAATTGCATAAAAACTGAAAATGGTATAATAACAAAACAAAACACAAACCTTTAAATTTACTAAAAAATGCACTATGCAGTAAAAATCAAAATAAAACAAAACTATTAAATAAAAGATTTGCAAGTAAATTGAAATGCTAGTGTTTTCGTTTTTTTTTTCATCTAGCATTTTTAGTTTTTATCCGATTTCGGTCCATTATTGCTTAACATTTTTAAAATCGAATAGACTATTCAATAAAAGTATTTAGCTAGGAATTTTTTTATAGCTGGTACATAACAGCTTCCGAATAGACAACACTTGGTGAAAAGCGATAAATATTAAAAAAAATTAAATTTGATCCCCTATAACTCAATCATTTTGTATCCTATCTAAATCAATTATCCACTATTCAACGCGTAAGTTTGTATCCTTTTAAACAAGAGCACTTTAATTAAGTCAGCCTTGGAATGTGGATAGCGCTTTAACGGGAAGTATACGTTGAAAACACAAACGTACCGTTATATAGACAATGGCCGAAATGCAAGAAATTTCATTTTATTTTTCTCGTATTTAGCATATCATAGTTACCTTAAAATAAAGATTTGTAAAGCAGTGTTATGTATTACGCATTCTACAGTCGCCAAACTACATAACTTTAGTACCAACTTTTGTGCTGAGTTTCATGTTCTTTCCATAGTTAGTCTCATTGACTGCCAAGTTTTGTAAAATAAAACGAAAATTTCGTGTGAGAATTTATGATGAAAACAACAATAATATACGATAGTTTGTTTTTGTTGGAAATATAATTTCTCACGAAAAAAATTTGTTTTATTTTACAAAAATTACTCACACAATTTTGAATTTCATTATTTTTTTTTTCAAATTTGATCATGAGTAAGACCTTCTTTAGCATAACATTTAATTTTAACTCTTTCAGCTTCAGATAGAGATTTTCGCCGACTCATTTAAATCTCAAATTATTTTATCGTCTTAGAAAGATCAAAAATTTATTTAAAAAAACTAACAATTTGCGGGGAAGATATACTGTAAACTATTCTGATTAGGCACTGCTCTTGGACAAATTTTGTTTTGCACAGATTTCCCGTAGTGCATATTATTTATTAATAAGTCCAATTCTCTTAGTAGTTTGAGTAATAGTTTTTGATAGAACTGCCAAAAAGTATTGCTAAAATGTTAAATCTTAGCAGATGAGCGGCAGTTTATGTTTGCTAACCTTTATTTTTAAAAATTAAATAACTTTTTTTCATATATTTCTTGTTATTAAAGTTGCCCCTTTTTTTCTTAGAAATCCCCTTTTTGTGCCCCTTTTATTTTCAAAATCCTCTTTTTGTGCCCCTTTTTGAAAATTTTCAATGGTAACGCTGGTTAGGAAGAGTAGTGATATACCGCACATCCACTCGGATACCCAATTGGATCCATTGTGATTCCCTTCTATTCGTACCCGTTATGATACATACATGTATGTATGTAAAAAAAATAACAAATAGAAAAGTTTACTTTAATTTATAAATATGTAAAAGTAGTTAAAAGAAATAACAAAACTTAAAAATTCATTATTAAAAATTTCTTATTACAGTATATAATATAATTAGCTTATAGTTTTACTTGTACTTTTCAGATTCGTGAACTTTCTTTAAAATAGCATCTTTTGATTCATAGCATTTTGCAAATTCTTTACAGATTTAATTCGTGTTGACCCTGATTGTTATTTTGCCTACGCACAATCAATCGATATATTAACTTTCTCGTAAAAAAAGTAAAATAAAAACAAACATTGATCATTCTTTTAATATTAAAGATGACTGATAATAAAAAAAGATGACAGAAAGAGGACACAAATTTTATAGATGACAGCGAGTTAGAATAGATGATTGTCCTCTAAAAAAGAGGACGTATGGTCTCCTTATATTATTGCATCCGCGAATACTTACCGCTTGCAATACCTTTACATTTTTATGTCTCTGAACATCCGATATTAATAATTTTACCTACTTTTGTTATCAACCGGAAGTAGATAGCCTGTTTTAACATTCTGTTTTTTTTCAATCGTTTGACGCCGGAAACTAAAGGTCTCCAGCAGATACGTTGGTTTTAACCCGCTGTAGCCCTAAATAATAGATTGCGGTCACAATATAGTGACGTCTACCCGTATAATCGAGCTCGATCATATAGGCCCCTTTCATTTTGTCGAGCCGTAGTACCCTGTTGGTACGCCCATATATATATATATATATAGTAGGTTAGCGGCCAAAATATCCCCTCATACGCTAATTTTTGCTCTAATTAACGTTCATAATTTTATTTATTCCTAAAAAATTTTGTGAAGTATGAAACATCTGAAATAGAATTAAACTTTTTATCTAAATTCTAATTCATTCAATATTCATAAGTAATATTAAGCAATATTACTAAGCCTTTGAATTAAGCTCCTTTAGTATTAAATGAAATCAAAAATGTTTTTGAATTTCGAAAATAACGAGAGTTGAGCTTTTATTAAAGAATGTGGTAAATTTTTAGAATATAAAAGGTAACGTAAGTAGCAGCCGGAAGAGGGCACTTCGAGTATTTTCCCCGAAGTTGCCATTATGGGGATTAATATCCGTGAGGATACAATCCATTAGGGTGGGTCAAATCTAGATTGTACAGCACCAACACTCTGCTATCGAAGATTCTCTAAACTGAACGAGGTAAGGTAGTGGTACTAGTTTTGTTTTCTTTTGTTTGTGTTGTTGTCGCGAGTAGTACTCAGGTCACAAAAGGATCCACGCATCGACGAGCGTAGCCGGAAGGACATACCACAGTACCACAACGAGTGAAGAGTACTACACTAGGATAAATTGTGCGATGGTATTTATGTTTTCACGTGGACATAAATACGAAAACGATGAACCACAAGCACGACGTTCCGATACGCAACGACAAATTGTGTCGCAACAACAAACATATTATTACATTCTACCAACAAAATACATGTGTTTTTTTAGGTGTTGTATTTGTTTCAGTTATGGTTGTACCTGTAATGAATATGGCTTGCCATTTACCCAACAATATTTTTGGTGATTATTCATTTAAACCTATGCACTATTTTTATTTTGGCGATTCTTCATGAAGATCAATTGGACTAAATTGATAAACGGTTATATGAATAATAACCCAAATGAAAAATCGCCCGAAAAACAAAAATGTAGAATTAAACTTTTTATCTAAAATTGTTGTAAAAAAAATTGGGTGATTGTTTATTGACCTTGGGCGACTCAACATTTTTAAATATTTGGGTATTTGTTCATAATGAATAAATGCCAAAAAAAAAAAACATTTTCGGGCGATTATTCATTCCGAATTCGGGTGATTTTACATACTAAACAAACACCCAAAAACTTCGGGCGATTCTTCATTTCACAATTTTGGGTTATTCTTCACTTTTTTTGGGCGATTATTCGTACAGCCTGAAAAAGCTACTGTTTGTAAACCACTTGCAGAAATTATTTACTCCAAATACGTTTGATACTATAGTTGAGCTGCCACCAGTCCTCGCTATACCAGATGTTACTTTGAGGTTCAATATTCGTGAGATTGAACACTGTATTGTGGACTTAAATTCGAAAAAAGCTCCAGGCGCTGATAAAATAAGCAATAAAATGCTCTTAGAGCATCAAATGCTATCCCGCAGAATGGAAGGTTTCGCTGATTACCATGACACCTAAGCCATGCAAAGATCATACGAAGGTGGAATCCTATAGGCCTATAAGCCTATTGTCTAACATGTCAAAACTATTTGAAAAACTACTTATGAGTAAGCTAACACCCATACTAAATCGTACTGGATGCATTCCAGACCACCAATTCGGTTTTAGGAGACAACATAGTACGATTGAACAAACACATAGGCTCGTGAACGTGGTTAGAATAACCTTCGAAGAAAAGAAATATTATTCTGCGCTCTTCATCGATGTTTCTCAGGCATTTGATAAAGTATGGCACGTTTAATACATAAACTAAAGCAAAACCTACCCGAAAACATTCTTAAACTTTTAGAAAGCTACTTAACAGCGAAAATTTGTTGTTAAAGAAGGTAATTTTCTAAGCCCTCCGCAACCCATTGAAGCCGGAGATCCTCAAGGTAGCATCCTCGGTCTTGTATTATATCTGATATATGCCTCTGACTTTCCGGTAAGCAGTAACATACACATACCAACATTCGCTGATGATACAGCTTTTCTAAGTGTTCACAAAAGCCATCACGAAGCTTCCCGCAAACTGCAAGAGTATATACCCAAGTTGAAACAATGGCGGATAAAAATTAACGAACAAAAATGTGTACACATTACTTTTACATTGTGCAGAGAAACCTGCCCACCTATACAAATAAATAACCAAACTATACCTCAACACACTGAAGTAAAATATCTCGGTGTTCATCTTGATCGTCGTCTAACATGGAAGTCCCACATAAATGCAAAGGTGACCCAAATGAAATTAAAAGCAGCTCAAATGATTTGGATCATTGGAAGGAACTCTACTCTAAGCCTAGATTGTAAAATTCTTCTATACAACTCCATTCTAAAATCAATATGGTCCTACGGAATCCAGTTATGTGGCACTGCCTCGGCATCAAATGTATAAAAAATTCAAAGGCAACAAAATAAAATACTCCATACGATTACAGTAGCCCCATGGTATGTCAGAAACAAGCGAATTCATAAAGAAATAGATGTGCCGCTGGTTAAGACAGTGTTTTCTAAACACGTGACAAGATACATAAAAAAACTTGAGTTGCACCCGAATCCCCCAGTCCGAAACATTATTAACTTTACAGGCCACACTCGGCTGAGAAGGAGGGACACTCTTGCTCTCAGCCGAACAGAAAGACGTAAACAACAAAAGAACCAACCGCTGAAACAAATATTTTTGTCTGCCATTGGCTGGACATAAAAATTAAAATGTTAGAGTTAAGATTTGTTTACTTATTGTTAGTTCAATTTTTATTGAAGATACAATAAATAAATATAACCGAAAAAAAGTTTTAAATAACGTAAGACCAATATCACTTTTATCAAACTTGGGAAATCTTTCTGAACTATAATACTGATATTAGTAAAGAAAGGGGTGCCACTGTAGCTGAATGGTAGCGATGCTATCCTATGAGTCCATAGGTCGTGTATTCGATTCCCGCCATAGACCCTGGGTGTTTTTCCGCAGACAAGCTAAATCGCTTCGCGATATATATATATATATATATATATATATATATATATATATATATATATATATATATATATATATATATATATATATATATATATATATATATATATATATATATATATATATATATATATATATATATATATATATATATATATATATATATATATATATATATATATATATATATATATATATATATATATATATATATATATATATATATATATATATATATATATATATATATATATATATATATATATATATATATATATATATATATATATATATATATATATATATATATATATATATATATATATATATATATATATATATATATATATATATATATATATATATATATATATATATATATATATATATATATATATATATATATATATATATATATATATATATATATATATATATATATATATATATATATATATATATATATATATATATATATATATATATATATATATATATATATATATATATATATATATATATATATATATATATATATATATATATATATATATATATATATATATATATATATATATATATATATATATATATATATATATATATATATATATATATATATATATATATATATATATATATATATATATATATATATATATATATATATATATATATATATATATATATATATATATATATATATATATATATATATATATATATATATATATATATATATATATATATATATATATATATATATATATATATATATATATATATATATATATATATATATATATATATATATATATATATATATATATATATATATATATATATATATATATATATATATATATATATATATATATATATATATATATATATATATAAAACAAGACTAGACTGCATAGTTTATGGAAATTTGTCGGCTCGAACCCAGATCCAGACCAATTTCTGCTAACTCTGATAGGTTGTGTAGTGCATTGCTGCCAAAAAATTTGTGTCTCGAGAGGTGCAAGGCCGGACACTGGCAAAGTGAAAAACCGTCTCTTCTTTACTTTACGGCACAACGCATTGTAAGAAACTACGGCGACGAGCCTCGGGATGTCCCTACGGTTTCTGTTAGTTAGTTGTGTTGTGCGTTTATCGTTATACCAATGCCACATCTTCCTAGCCACCTTACACGTGGTCCTGTCTTCAGCTTTCTGCCGATAACACTGTGCATGAGTTTGCAACTAACATACGCTCATTTCAATGGTGCTAGTACGCTGATTTCAATGGTGTTAATTTTGAAAAATAAAAATAAAATTTTACGCGAATAAAAATTACAGCACAAAATTTGTTTTATATAAAATTATGAGAATTTTGATGATTAAAATAAAATTTTTAAAGTTTATATTTTACTAAAATTTTTACGAAAAAAGTAGATTTTTCTCGAAAAAATTAAAGTGACGCGTTATGTTATATTTATTCAACTGTTTTAGAGTCGGAAATTATCGTTAAAGTACAAAAATATCGTTTGTTTGGTACTTTAGTATATTGATTTTAAATCGCAAAAACAAGAGCTAACTTCGAAAAATTTAGAATTTTGCGTACTCGAAACATCTTTACCAGTATGGTGCCCTGCTTGTTACATTTTGAGACTAGCATGGTGTAATGTTTGAAAATATGGTTTCTAATAGCGCCAAACGGCATGGCTACCGATTCAGCAGTGGAGGCGTACATAGCAGAGCCAGCCCTGGCCAGCTCATCCACCTGTTCATTGCCAACAAAGTTGCTATGTGCGGGAGCCCAGATGAGGGTAACGTCTGTCTGACTACCTTGCACTGGCTAACTAAAGTAGAATAAGTAGTGTGTGATCTTAGAGACAGAAGTGCCGCTTGACTGTCGACTCTCCCCTGAACACTCTTTTCAATTAACACCCTACCCGCCTCATTTATACCCAAATTTCAGCCTGAAATACACTGGCTACGTTGGGAAGACGGAAAGAGAGTCCTACCCCAAGGTCACTCGAGAAGAGTCCAGAGCCTACACCGCACAACATTTTTATACACCCTGAAGTTGAAGTCTTTTTCATTGTTACCTCCCTTCCACTCCCGCCTGGATGGAATAAGGAATTTGAAAGCGCTATCGAAGTCCAGATGAGGTATCATGTAATCAGAGGGGTTCCTCAGTGTCGGTGGTAATTGATCTAAGATTCTGGCATGACCATAAGTCCTTAATCTCCACCTCGCAGATGTCGCTAGTCTTGCGGCACTGCTCGAGAATACAGCCAATACATGAAGGTCAATCGGAATCGGACTAGTACGTAATTAACCTGTAATCCCGATGCAAGCAGATATTCATATTCTGTACAGTTGGTCTACTACGTATTTCTTGCTTGTGGCGGACCACCATACTACCAATCCGTAAGTCAATATGGGACGAACAATTGCTATGTACATCCATTTGAGCACGTTAGGGCTTAAACCCCATTTGGAACCAAACATTCTCCGATGGAGTAGTAGGCAACGAGGCCTTTTTAACTCTGTGTTGAGCATTTAGTTTCCATGATAGTTTAGAGTCCAGGATAACTCCTAGATATTTTGCGTTGTCCGATAAGGGCAATACCTCATTCTGAAGCCGAGGGAGTCTAAAGTTCTGAGCTTTGGTTTTTGTAGTAAGTAGTACCAGTTCAGTTTTATTTGAGTTCGCTGATAGACCACAACCTGTAGGCCATTTGGTGAGTGTGCCCAAAGCGTTGGAGATTCGCTTATCACGTTCGTTAACATCTCTGATATCGTTAACACCACATCGTCCGCGTAAGCCACAACCTTGATTCCCGCAGCGTCTAATGTGAAAAGAATTGGATTAACAACGAGAAGCCAAATCAGAGGTGAAATCACCCCGCCCTGTGGTGTTTCTCTGCTTGACCACTTTGACTTTTAGCTGTTGCCTAGTTTTGCAGAGACGATTTTGCTCTCAACATGTTGATAACCCAGTTGCTGATGTATTCCTCAACTTCGACATCCCTGAGAGCTTGTTGAATGGCTGCCACTGATACATTGTTAAAAGCACCTTCTATGTCTAGGAAGGCAGCCAGAGTATACTTTTTATGTTCAAGGGACCTCTCTATGAACCTTACCACCTCGTGTAGTGCTGTTTCTGTAGAGCGTACCTTAAGGCAGGCATGCTGACTATCCGAGAGTCTAATAATCTTTCCAGCGTGTTCAAAAGGGGGTCAATTCTGGTTCTGCGATATGGTGAAATGAAAACAACTTTTCATATTCGTTGCCATCATTACTTTTCACTCTATCTGTTGGTGAACAACTTTATGCCATTATAATTATGATTTCATTTATCTTATGAGTACTGTATGTTATCTATCTTGCATATTGCATATATTCAATTTGATGGTCAATGTAAACTCTCTCTCTTGAGCACGTATTTTGCTTCATATCTTTTATTCTATATTCGAAAGATTTACTTACATATGTATATTGATTTATATTACGGCAGTAAAACCGATAACGGTATTAGTGCGAACATATTTACATATATGCACATATATATGTACTTATATGTGCTGCTTTATATACTTTTTTTATTATATTATTGAATTTTGCTTGCCGGTAAATCTTTTTGTATCATTTTTCTTTTTCACATTACATGAATAAACTGCGACTCGAAAACATTAAGTCCTAAAGAGTTTTTTAGTTAAAGGGTTTTAGAAATAATTAACTCACACTAAACATTGGTGCCGAAACCCGTGAACTCTAAAAATCTTTCGTTAAATAAATCTTAGGCAGTTCTGCTAAATTTGACTTGAATTTCTTATTTTGGAGCTGTATACTCTCTGCCTTGTCATGCGGCATATAGCATGACGCGATGAGGGAGCCATCTGTCAGCTCAACTCTCGCTCTGAGCTAAACTGTGCAAAGAAAAATATTTATATTTTTTGGCTATTATGTATGATATGGGCTCACCATTACCTTTAGCATATAGTACGTTGTACGTGGACCTCGGGAACCCTGTCACCTCTGAGTTTTCTAGCCATGGCTCCTGTACGACGCATATGTCCAGGTTTTCTTCAGCTAAGAGGACCTTTAGATTACCTGTGGCACACCTTGAGTGCTTCAGATTTATTGTGGAGCAGGTTCCGAGAACAAACCATGAGGTTGTTGGCAGCCTCAACGACGTCTGCGTCGGCTTCAGCACTCGTTGGACGGAAAACCGTAACCTTGGCGTCCCTAATCCCGAAGAACAGCTAAGAGCCCGCTTTCTCGAGCTCCGCTTTTCCAGGCGGATGACAGACCAGTCGTCCATTGGAATGCTAGGATTCTGCAGTTTCAGAAACTCCAATATTTTTCCACCGTCTATGCCTAATTGCGGTAGCCAAATTCTTGCCCGCGGTCTCATCGGAAAGTCCTCAGCAGCGATGATTGAGAATTAGCCCATCCCAAGTTTCAGTAATCTTAGCGATACATTCGCTGAGGAAGTCTTTTGAGAACAAACACTTGATTACCCTGAATCCCCGGTGAAACTCTTCCGGAGTCAAAAGCGGAGTGCCGGTTTGTCCTTATTGGTGAGGACGTAGTCCATTACGAGCTCAGCCAGTTTGGACTCGATGAACACCATTCTGTTACTACAGATGCAATTTGGCAATTTTTATTGTTTGCCAAAGCCATGCAGTAGTTGGTCTTTAACTATCTCGTTGAAGGGCCTCCGTAGGATGACAAAGCAGCTGGGATCGGAGTGGTTAAAAATTACATTAATTTTACGAAGAACTTTGCAATGGCAAAAAGTAGCTCTATAAAACACATTCGTAATATGATATGCATTATTTGTATGCGGACTAGTTGAAACGTTCGTTTTAAAACGCACGTCTGCCCTCAGCAATAGGTTCGATGTATGTATATAAAAAACCGCATTCACTTTTAGACTATTCTTCCATCGATATATTCCATCTATTTAACTCATTTCTATAACTTCTCCAATAGTTTTAATTACATTTATTTTTAACAAAAACTTAAAACTAAGTGCGTGTCTACAGCCGATGAAACTTCACACATAAAAAATTAGTATACAATTACTTTTTAATATTGGGTTTGACGTTCATCACTACGTATAATAATTCTCCAGCTGCAGACAGCAGGTAAACTTTCTTGATTACATAAAAAAAACTGTCATTAAACTGTCGCTGGATAGCCCCAGGGATCTAATTTCTTATTCAGCAATTCTAGAGAAGACTCTGCTAACTTTGATAATAGTTCCGCTAATTTGTGTTTTGTATATACCCGGTGTATTTGGCGACTTTCAGAGGCGACTTCATCGGCCAATTTAACGCAACCTTGATAGTCTTCTGATAAATGTAGTACTTTATGTAGGAGTAAAACTATTTCCGGTATACATATTCTACGTATTTTATCCAGTTGTATTTGACGATTTTCCCACACAGTTTCTGGTATATCGGCTGGGTCTTTTGGAGTATCGGGATCAATAAGCCAACCTTTTTCTGGGAATAAGAGAATGTTGAAAAGAGCATCACGACAAACTAAATAAAAAAATAAAAAATATTTTTCAAAGTTAGAATTGCATATTTTTAATGTTATTTATTAATTATTAGGGACGTAACGATACGCCTTTTGGGCGATACTCAAAAAGGAATATCGGCGATACCGACACGTATATTGAAACTAGAGTATTTTTTAAACTAGGATCCCGCCGAGTGGTCGAAATTCGACCACTTGGTCCGTAACCGGGTTTGTTTGTAACCGGGTTTTTAGGCCAAAAATACATTGGGCAAATCTAGAGAAAAATTTCTTTTAAGCCATATACGTTTCATCAATATTGATGAACAATAAGATATTGAATAGTATACGATATAATATTGTGTGACCTATTTATATATAATATACCAAATTATAGTGTAAGAGATTATTAATATGTATTTGAAATTGATATTAGGGTATGTTCTGTATTTCATGTGGAATTAAAATGTACGGAATTATCAAAGCATTGTTGTTATAAATATTACTTTACAACAACAATGCTTTGATAATTCCGCACATTTTAATTTCACATGAAATACAGAACATAAACTTGTACTTGCATGTTTATTACGATTTTCTTGAGGTTAGGGCATCAGGCGCGGCTACAAGGGGGAAGGGTATATCCCTCCCCCAAACGAGTAATTTCTATAGAGTTTCTAAAAGATGTTTGGAAAAATAGTATGATTTACTTATGTATTATTTACAACATAAGCTGGATATCCAATGCCAATTATTTCCCGTCCGTGTCCGGGAAAAAGAGGACAGTGTGCGGGAAAAAAAAGGACGGATAACAATCCTACCCATATGCTTTTTTGCCAGTTCTCTGATTTTTGGTAATTCTACCGATTTTTAATCACTATCACACTTTTCTATCTTTTTAATGCTAGCAAGTTTTTGCGAATTCTAGAAAATTTCGCGTTTTTTACGAATTTTTTTGCATTCCATACAATTTTAACCATTTTTAATAAATACATATGTATTAGGGATTGTTGGAATTTTGCAATTTTTCGCGAATTTTCGCTATTTCCGCGACAAAAATGTTTTTAGCGATTTTTAATTTTAAGCGCTTGTTCAAAATTTTCCCAAAATTCAATTCATAACTCAATTATTAAACTTTTGTCATTTTAGCTTTGAGTTTTTATTGCCGAATTGCAGTATTTTAATCGTTCTTTCATGAGTATAATAATACATCTATAATTATCTAATATAATAATTTTCAGCAAACATAGACACAAATTACACATTTCAGAAAACATTCCTAAATACAAAGTTGGCCTTATATATGTGTGGCAACGTTTCACTCTCTGTTTATAAAAAATCGGTAATCAAATAATCGGGACTAAAGTCGAAATTTATTTTCTACGTCAAATGTGGCTCTACCTTTATATTATTGTATCATGCTGAGTATTTAAAAATTTTTACATAAAATGAATTATTTATATTTTCTTAAAATTTTCGTGTTATAAAAAGTATTGTATCAATTACCAATTAGAAAAAGAGTTGAGTAGCCAAAAGTGTAAATGGTTTTCAGCGCTACATTTATGTGCCATCAGCTGTTTCCTTAATCTTACGAATTGTTACTATTTTTCCGTTCGCGTACTTTTTTGGGCAATAGATTTTTTGAGAGTAAATTTTTCAATTTACTCAGTAATTACTCATTTACTGCATTTTACTGTAAAAGTAAACAAACGGACCTATTAACATACCGTCTACAAGAGCGATGTAATTAGACATGAAATGCTGTTAAGACACGATGTTATGAAAGCGTTGTTAAAACAAATGCTTTAACAACCATGTTAAAACATGAAGAAATCATTAACATGAGCCGTATACACTTAACATTAATATGATGTTAGGTGTTAATGTTAGTCATTTCATGTCTAATGTAGACGTAGGGTTAACTTTGATATAACATTAGAGAGAACGTCGGCAGAACAAGAAAAATAAAATGTTGATATTTCCCTTCATATCATACAATAGGGATGGGCAAAAAATATCGATATTTTCTCAAAATATATCGTCAATATTTTTAATTGCAATATATCGATATTTTTTGAAAAAAAAATATCCCTCCCTTAAATGTCGGAAAGCTAATATGGCGACGAAAGAAGAGAATTGGACTACCTTCTATTATTGTATCATGGTACAAGGTATATTTTATTGAGCCTTTATAAAAATCAATATAACTAAAATGAACAACAGAAAAAAAGAAAACTTAGGACTAAAAAGTAATATACTAACTAACATAAAAACGAAACAGTAATCTACTTAAGGGCCATGACGACTTATCAAACTGTTTGATCAAACTCGTGTATGTATTGGTTGAGGCGAGTTTGACAAAAAATCAAACCCATTTAGATTTTTTCGTCAAAGCATACGTGTGAGTTTATTTACTAACACAATGATAAAAAAGGTGAGTTTGAAGCACCATTTGATGCGAGTTTGCTAAGTTGCCATGCCGCTTTACAGAAATTTGCTATCTACATGTAACAATTATTATAAAATATTACATGCTGTCTATACCTGATAAAAAATTATCATAACATATAACAAAACGTCGGCAGAGCCGTTGTCAAATTGTTGGTAATTCAAGCATACATGCGAAGACGTTGTGGTTTTTTATGATAAATCACAATTTCTTTGTCGTCGTAAAGGTAGTTTGTCGCAATTCATGCAATATTTCACTTAGTTTTTCTTAAATTTCTTTTATTTAATTAAAACATTCATATTTTTTTTCTAAAAATTTCATAAAAATTTTAGTTTTTGCAAATAAATTAAAACGCCAGTTTGGCCGACTTCCGAAACGCCAAAATGCATTGCAGTGATGCGACTTTACATTGTTTACAACAACAAAGCACATACGACTTTGCATCACTGCAATGCATTTGGCGTTTAGGAATTCGGCCTTTGTTTACGTTTTTTCATCAAGAAAAATTTGTCTGAGCCTGAGCTCTGACAAAATTGCCAAGACACTGCAAAACACTACTAAATGCAGTCTATACCTGATAAATTTTTTTCTTGATAACGATTTGACATTTATCATGATAAAAATTTATCAAGTATATACTCACTGTTACCCTAGGTCTATACCTGATATATTTTTATGACAAAATTCAAACTTTATATTGAAAAGTAATTTGTTTTATGTTAGCTGTGTTTTCTATATGGAATTTGACATTTGTCATGACAAAAATATATCAGGTATAGACGTAGGGTTATGGAAGAATTACATCCTTTCTTTTGTTTTTAGCCTCCCGCCAAATGACTTGACGAATATCGCAAAATACCCCAAACATCGCCTATATATGAAAACATTCAATTTGAGGTGTTAAAATATTTTATTCTGTAATTGCATTACAAATATTGTAATATTGAAACTTCAGTAAGTAATGCTTATCGTAAAACATAGAAATTACATTGCTTACGAAAAGTAAAAGTAATTACATTTGATCATCCAGATCAAAATTGCTATTTAAATCAATGATCACTAAACATTGCCCCAAGCAGGGTTGCCAGATATGGCGATTTTTCGCCAAACGTGGCGATTTTTCAACTCCTTTGGCGTCTAAATTTTTTATTTGGCGACATGGCGACAAATATATTTGTTGGCGATTTTTATGGCTACTTTTTAACCAATTTGAACTTAAAAATTTTTGTAATTCAGAAAATTTTGTTTGTTGAAGGAATAGTTTAAAAAATAAATCCTACCAAAACTCGTCTTCAAGAAATCAAAACAATTTGATTTTGATGATTTTTCTTATATTAATTATACAGCCTGTTCACAGAATCCAATACGGATTGGTTTGGTATCGATTTCTCTACAAAACCGGTTGATTGCGTTCATGAAATCCGTTTATACTTGGATTTGCGAAATTGCCGTTGAGAAACGGAATTAATTGTTCATGAATTGGAGTTCAGAAGCCCTTTAATTTATGGATTTATCAGGTAGAACGCAACTTAGTAAACGATATTTTGAATTTTAAACAAAAATAAACACTTTTTGAACAAAGCAATTTCGTTACGTTTTCATGAACGCATTCAAAATTGCAATTGGATTGAAATTCCGTTTCTAATCCAATTCCGTATCGGGTTCTGTGAACAGGCACATAGTCGTTGATGCGTTTTGAATATAGATGAGAAAAATTTACAAGAAATAGTTTTTGAGGATTTTATTTCTGCTTTTGGCGATTTTCTGGTAAATTTTTATACGATTATTTTATAAAAATTTATATTAAGAAAAGTGCTATATAAAAACAAATTTATTATCAAATATATATATTAAGAAAAACTACATAAAATTGATTTTGGCGATTTTTAAAATCAATTTGGCCCCAACCCTGGCCCCAAGGCAAACAACACCCTACCACCAAATCTGTAGTCGACTACAAAAATAATCAACAATGTAATCCTGAACTGACCCAAAATCAATTCTTAACCCTACACGAAATTGCTGATTGAAACTAACACATACAAAACTTATTTTCTAACACACTTGCATAAATTTTGTAATTAATTGTTGTTGTCGGCGTTGCCATAGTCGTGTTTTTCGTACCAAATTTCAATAAACATTTTGTCCGATTTTCTTTTTTACTTAATCTTGCTTTGGCATCATCTTCATATACGTATTTCATCATCAGAGTATGTTTTTCAAAAGTTTTAGTTGTTTTGTCTTTTTTTGATTTTATATATTTCGATTTTATATATTATGGAATTGTGGGAATTTTTTTAAACACGACCTTGTTAATAAAAATGTTGAGCAATGGCAACGCTGAATTATGCAGGCGAGAAATTAATAACTATGAGAAAGACAACTGCATATTAAGATCTATAGTGCAGGGTTGCATTTTTAGCCGTTTGACATGCAAATGTAATATTAATTTTTGTGAATCCCCGCGTGCTGAAGTAAAATTGTCAAATTGAAAATTTAATATTCGTGAACAGTGAAGAAGTGCAAAAGAAAAACATTTATAAGAAAAACTAAGAAAGAACTAAAAACAAATTGAAGTTTTAAAAAATTTAAAATAAAAGACAACAAACTTAACAAAACCGCAAGAAAATAAAAGCAAATACCTAAAAAAACGAAAAAAACTTAAATTAAAAAACTGATGACAAAAAACTTTAAAAAAGATAAGGATGAAGAAAAGACATCTTCAAAATTGTGTTTCGAAAGAAAAAAGGACTTTTGAGTCGGAAATAAAAAAATATAAAAGTTTAGCGATAAGTGATAGTATTGAAAGTGTTGAAAAGAATTTGCAGAAGGTAAGGGAAGTGATAGTTTCTGATGCAGGACCATCCACGTCAGCAGGTTTGGTAGGGGGTGAATTTATGTTACGTGTGTCAGAAACTGATAGCTCGTCAGGTGATTCATTCAACCAAGACGTTTCGGTTTTGGGAAGTGAGAGTGTTGAAGCTGAAGCAGGACCCGTTTTTGAAAAAGAAAGTTATTGTTTCAGAGAGAAGACGTTAGTGAGGTCATTCGTACCCTCATGACGGATGAACTGCTGGGGAACTTGACACTCTTCAATTAGCTTTTAAGAGGTATGTAATCAGTTTGGCCTACCAATGAATTAATTATTATGTATGCACCTATTTAGTTTTACTAAGGAAGGCAGTGGACAAAAGCCACCACAGGCAGAAACAAAAATTTTATTAAAAAAAATAAACAACAAAAGTAAATTGTTAATTTTTTTTAATTTGTTAATTTCATTTTTAATTTGTATATTATTTTTTGTTTTGTTTGTTATAGTCTAAGCCGACTGCAAATTTCTGCACTAATTTGTATTTTTAATGAAATAGATTTTTTGATAATATTTTGAAGTAGTGAAATATAGTGGTGCAGGTTTGCCTCATAAATACGGCCGCAAGTATTTTTAATTGAATTAGGAATAATTTGTTTATGGCGGTCAATTTCGGTCATGTGTTTTTTTAATAAATTGTGGTTCGCGTCACAGAGGGATATGTAAGGAAGTTGAAAAATAGGTTTAATATAGACAAGAATGAATGAGACTTTTCACACTACACCATTAAAATGAGCTGTTGGCTATACGATATGTGACATCACATAAAATGCAATATTGCGCGCTCCAGCGGACAACAAATACTTGCGGTCATATTTAAAGAGGTAAACCTGCACCACTATATTCCACTTCTTCAAAATATTAACAATAAATTTACTTCATTAAAAAAACAAATGAGCACAGAAATTTGCAGTCGGCTTTTGTACTTTTATATTAATTTTGAATTAATTTTTTTTAAATTTGTTAATTTCTTTTTTAATTGTACTGAAAAATATTAATTTTTGATTAAATTTTTAAAATGTTTATTTAAATAATTAAAAACAATAAATTTTTTTCTTATAAATCATGTACCAGTCAGCTATGACTGGTTTATACATCAGTACTGATTAGTCAACTATGACGATATTTACATCAGCACTGATTAGTCAGCTATGACTGGATTATACATCAGTTCTGATTAATCAGCTATGACGATGTTTACATCATTACTGATTAGTAAAATACTGTAGAGTGAGCAGTTCAGATATATATTTTACTAGTTCATGAAGTTCTCAAGTATGAGAGAGAAACAAAATCACACGTACACGAATGTTTACATCAGTTTTTTATATTGCCCTTAACAAAATGGTAGAAACTTCTGATGTATACAATAAGTGTGCGTACTCAAGAGAACAAAACACAAAAAACTCATTTAGTAGCAACAACAATGAACATTTGTTGGTTTTTTTATGAAACTTTCAAAAACACCAATATATTCTTATTTCAAATGTTTCTCTTTCCCTGCAGATAACGTAACTATATACTCCATATAGGACTAGGACTAGTCTAAAGGTAAAACAAATGTATGGAGAAAACATGGTCGATTTAACATTACGATGTCCTAGGGCATTTCATCACATCGGAGTAGTCTCAAAACTGCTCTATGTAACTACTTTATGGAGCACTCAAGTACTCGTTTTTTAACGATTGCATATAAATTTCAATCGTTAAAACACAAACACTTCCGCTTAACTACAAACTCTTGTTGGCATATGACATGGTCCATGACTACATTACATAGGACCGTGTTGTAACTAGTTCAGTTCAGCAAAAATGGACCACGTAGTCCAAAATTATCTGTAGGGTTGTGCTGAACACTGATTCAAATCTTGTGATAATATAATTATAAATAACGTGTATAATAAACGTGTATTTAAGTACCTATTTCAATTGTTGAATCAAAACTTTCGTACTCATTATTTTCAGTATCGTAAACAACAATTTATATCTTTACTGGGATACATTTGTTTTGAATTAAATCTGATTAACATATCTTCAATTGGAATAAATATGTCACAACATACAATATTTACATACATATTGTCGCGTTTCTTCTTAAACCACGTTATATTTTTCGAAATTGACTTTGTTGGTTTTTGTGGTAGAAAATAACATTTGCCACCCGATTGTATTCTCATCTTGACAACTTTGTATGAAAAAAAAAATTAAAGCTATTTCGAAAACTTCGTAAGCGACATACAAAATGACATTTGCATGCAAAAGAGAATGGTATTCATATCTAAAGTTGTAAACGTTAAAGGCTCACCGCCAAATGTTTTGTTTTTGATATGAAATTTTTTTAAAAACATGTTTCTACACCTTTCATAGAGTCGCACAGCGATATTTTGTAAAAAAAATTTAAAACCCATATTTAAAAAGTTAAGTTTTTTCGTTTTCTGAAAAATAAGTTGTTGGCGCTTACGAGGTTTAAGAAGAAACGCGTCGATATGATATTACCCTGCAAAAATCGTGACTAGTCCATACATGCGTGTAAGGACTACTCCATAATGGACCAGGACTAGTCCCAAACTACCCCAAACGTATGCATTAGACGTGGTCCATTTAACACTGCGATGTCCTAGGACTGGACCACGTGGTCTAGCTTTGCATTACATCGGCCTAACCCAAAAACTAAACCATGTAACTACTCCATGGAGCACCTACAGGGGCTAGCAAACTACTCTGTCACTACTCCATGGTTCACAAACAGAAATTAGTTTTCATTTTCACTTTGTAGTCTACGTACATTAATGATTTTCCCTCTGCTTTAATAAATCTCCTTTTATAATTGGAGCTACACTGCATTTTTTATTTCTTATAAACAAAACTCACTTTTATTTATTTTTTCGCTTTTACCAAAAAAATAAACTTTTAATTACAAATATTCATTTGTTTTTGTTTTTCATACAAATTCTTCACCAAACAAACGCATAGAAATTCAAGCGTTGCTTTGCCTGCCAAAAATTTTAAAATTTGTATCAAAAATAAAACAAATTTAATGAAGAACGTGTTGTTATCAGAAAAAGCGGGTTTCGGAAATAAGTTCCCTGATTTAATCAGGACACATTCCATTGTAGTAGCGATACCCTACTGTCGCCGATGAGCTACTTCGCCCTCTCCTGTAAGCGGTCGAGTAACTTCAAATCAGGGAAAGGCGACCTATACTATTACATTATACGATTGTATTACTTATAAACAGCGTTGTCAACTTTTAGAAAACAAAAAGGACTGAAACAAGTAAAAAACGCGTAATTTTTGAAAAAAAAGCACTGAATTTTTATTTTTTTTAGATTTATTTAAAAAAGTTGTTAAATACCTGCCTGTTCAGTAAATCAAGCCGATTTAAAGCGAATCGTTTGAGAAAAATTAACTGCCTGTTCAACGATGTCGAAAAAAGATGTTCATGCGCATTCTAAGCGAAAGAACACCGATTTGCGTTCATGAACAAAGTCATAAATATGTCTCTATACGAAGGATAACTCGAAAAACAAGTAGAAAGAAAACGTAAGTGGTTTCATACGATATCCGATTCAACAATGTCGAAGCAATACGAACGTAATGTCAAAATCACTCACTTACTGCGTTGCTTGCGACTGGTAAACAAATTTGCATAAAAGCCCATTAAATTCTTAGAACTCGCAACATCTCTCTATTATAATATTTTTTATCATTCTTATTAATTTTTTTATTATTTATGCACATACTCATGATTTTTTTAAACAAAATAAAAGCCACTAACACATTCAAAACTTCTGTTTTCTTTACTGTGTAAGGCCCATCAAACAAGGTAGTCGCACCTGTACAACAAAACTAGAATTTGTATTAGAAAATTATAAAAATTTCTTGTACAACTGCGAGTACCTTACAATGGACTCTCTTGTTATGTTTGGTTGTATTTTTCTTCAAACAATTTAGTAGTATTTTCAGTGTTTTAATGAAAATCGTCAAATAAACTAGAAATTTACAATATGGCATATTGTAAAATTTTAATACTTAAGAGAGAAAAATTGACACACGTAAGTGCAAGCAAACGATAGCTGTCGATATTGTTGAACCCAAATTGACTAGATTTCGAGACAGTGGCTTTCGATCGCTCAGGTTTTCCTTCGACATCGTTGAACAGGCAGTAAAGTTATTAAAAGCAAAAATTTTTCAGACTTTTTTGTAGTTTTCTATTTTTTAGAGCTTAATATATCATATCCAATATTAATTCATCATATGATCATCATAGTTATTGCTACAGGTTTTTCATAGAAATGTGTGGGTTATCATAAAGAAAAAACTGTAACTTTTGACTCAGTTTTTATTCCTACTTAAGGACTTTGTACAATAAAGACCTGTCAGTTGTAGTTAACTCTGTAATAAATATAATTACATATGTAAAAAACAAAACCACGACTTCAATGCAAAGATCTTATGTAACAAGAAATGTCGGAGTTATGTGATAATTAATATATCGAGCTACCACTTTGTCCGCCCGATATTCACTTCTATGGTATCAAACTACAAGCAATTAATTTGAAAAAAAAATTTTTTTTTAATTGGTTCATAAATGGAGGATTATGCGATAATCAATATTTCCGGGGAAGGGGAGAATGCCCTACAGATTTTCGAAAAAAGAATTTTGAAAATCGATTCACACCAATTTAAAAAAAAAAAATTATGCAACAAAACTGCAGACAAATCCTTAAAAAAAACGGTTTGCAAATGACAGAGTTTTAATTGGGTGGAGCTAGTTTATTTGCCGATTTTCGAAAACCCTTCTTTCAAACAAAAAAAGAACTTTGAAAATCGGTTCACAAATGACAGAGTTATGTCAATACAAACATAAAAAAATACACACGAATTCATAACCTCCTTCTTTTTTATGTCGGTTAAAAAAATAAAGAAAATTACAAATACCTTTTGCAGGATACTTTGGCATTTTAAAGGACTTTCTAACGGGAAGCTATGTCATTATTAATCAATTCTTATTAGGAAGAGACTGAAACCTTTCGAATGAGATAAATTAATATATGATGACGCGCTCTAAAGTTATTCAATCTTGAATATGACGAACATTTCTCAAAAAATGGCCGAGATGACCAAGTTTAGACGGCTATAAAAAGAAACCATAAAAAGTATCGGGCTAGTTCTTACGCCACGTGATGCGCACGTAAGAGTAGAATATGCATATGTTTATCAGCCATGTCACAGAATACCATTCCTATCGGAAGTGGTTTCAATTCCGTAAGCTGCTTCTTTAGAAAACGAAAATTTTCTTCGTAATCAAGCCACTTTTAAACTTCAAAGTGGAATTGAAAAACACTTTTCTACTGACTTCATTTGCAGTAAATACTAAAAAAGGTGCATACTTTTGGGAGCGTCAAATAAATATTTGGTCATGAGCTTTCTATGTTAATAAAAAGCTCAATGTGAGCTTTGCATATAAAAACAAGAGTAAACAAACGCCTCAAGGTATAAAAATTTTATCATTGTAAAAACGAAATACAAAATAAACGGAATCTAAAGCACCAAAATTGTACTTGTTCGGAATGACATACGTATGAATGAATGAAATACGTACAAATGAAATACGTACAAAAATTAGTTTTAATGGGGTTTGACAGTTAGTTTTAATGGGGTTCGACAAAAAAAAATGAAGCACCACTGATTGCTCGAATCAATTTTTGCATTCTTCTGCGACTGCAAAAAACGTGTTCAGGAAATAGTTGCATCAGCAAAGAATTTTACACTTGAAAAACATTTTTTAGATAAAGAAATTAATTTTTCAATTTTAGCTTCAGTGCCACCGTCAAAAAATAAAAGCACCAAAAACTAGACTAAAAAAGCACCGAGCACTAACTCCAAAATTTTTCGCGTCGAAAGTTGAAAAAGCACTAAAAACGGTGCAAAAAGCACTGAGTTGACAACGCTGCTTATAAACTCTCTCCGCGCCTACCACGAGTCGGTGTTGCCAGTAAGCTTTTGTCTCTTTTCCCCAATTAAAAATTTTAATATCTTAAACTTAATTTTAATATGAATACATATTTGAAAAAAAAACTGGAAAATCAGTCTCGGTATTGCATTACAATGCACATTGGGGAAAAATTATGTATTTTGTGGCATCAATTAAGCCGCTGGGTTTAAGTGAGCGATATATACATTATTTTAAGATAATAGTTTTTATATTGAACTAATGTCAAAATAAGGGATGTAACCGATACCGACATGTCGACGATACCGCTATGTTGCCGATGTATCGGTACCAACGATATTTTACTGTCGATACGACGATACACAGAAAAAGCTAAAATTCGTAATTATTTAATAAAAAACATTTTTTTTATTAAAATATTGTGCTGGATTTTTAAATACAATCAAATTAAAAAACAAATTCAAAAACGAAATTTTTTGCGTACACAAAGAAATGTTTTCCCTACAGTGTACAAGAAAGGCTTATCTTAGACACCGTAAATAAAGATGCACTTTCTTTTACAGATAAGAATAACTTTTGCCCTGTATGCACTGATGGTGTGTAAAAAAAAAAAGGTTTTGTATGACATTGGGCAAAGAGTAATATAAAAACACATGTATATATTTTTCATTGCATTATTCACCAACAGACGCTATTTACAAACAATAAAAATTGTGCTTCAAATTGTTAACAATATACGAGGTGGCCATAACGCCTTAAATCATCAAAAATTCTACGATTTTATTGATGTCTTACATGCCGTATATGGTGATTTAGCTATGAATTTGTTGATCATCACACATCTTTTGTTAGTGTATTTTTAATGTAACTACAAAAAAGTTCTGAAAATTTTTTTTCTATGGCAACGCTGAATCTTAAAGTGTGCGATACATACAACCTGTATGTTTGAATGCTCAAGCTAGACTGATTAAAGTTGTTTATTTCTCTACAATGCATGTGCATACGTACGTAATAGAAGAGTAAATGAAAAGGCGCCGCGCCCAGCATTTGCCTTTCCCTGCTTCAAATAGACTTCGAAACACCGGCCCATACATGAGAGTTGCATTCCATTTTCGGTCGGATGTAGGTGGTATAAATATTAAGGAGATCAGATGAAGTAAATATCTTTTACACCATCTTGGAAAACCTAGGCACTTGAATGCTTCTTTTGAGACTTGATAAATGTGATCAGTCCATCGAACGTCACACTAAACGTTCATGCCAAGAACATCAAGAGCATCTGATTCCTCAATACTTACACCATGCATAATTACAGATGGAGCAGCAAGTTCGGTCATGCGTCTGTGCGTGAGATTAAGCACTGGGTCTTACGAGCATTAAAATTGACCCTATTTGCATGAACCATTCAGAGATTGTTATTAGATCGTTATTAAGTGTATCATTCATGTCTTGCCTCATGGCCCTAATCTCCGACAGGCATGGCCTAGTAGTGAATGAATATGAATGGCAAATGCAGCTATCATCTGCCAAAGAGTAGATAAGTTTGACAGAGAAGGTCATTAAGAAAAATAAGAAATAGGGTAGGAGAAAGAACGGAGCCTTGCGATACCCCTGAATTAATCTTGAACTCGTTTGATGAGATCCCATCTATAACAACTCGTATAGTGCGATGTCTGAGAAAGCTCGATATAAATCGAGCGAAGTCATCACCGACACCAAAAGCAACAAGTTTTGAGAAAAGTGCACCATTCCACAAACGCCTTAGAAATATATAGAGCCACCACCTTATTCTCGCCGAAATGGTGTATAGAGTGACACCATTTTTCCGAAAGGAATGCCACTAAATCACCCGTAGAGCGTCCTCTAGGAAAGCCATACTGGCGGTCGCTGGGTAAACTGTTAAACTCCAAATACCTCACAAAGATGGAAATTCACTTTCGATCACTTTAGAAAGTGCAAAATATATTGCGATTGGGCCGTAATTTTCAGGGTTACCAGCCTCTCACTTTTTAAGGATTGGCATTACATTGACAACTTTCCAACACGATGGGAACTCACCAGCATGGTACAAAGTGATGAAGAGGGACGTCAACGGACGTGCTAGCATCGAAGAGCACTGCTTCAAGACCAGTGCTGGAATACCATCCAGACCAGGCGTCTTATTATTAATGTTGAGATCCGCTAAAACCTTTTTAACTGCACGCGCTCGAAATAATATCTTTGCCACAGTTATAGACACTCTATCAATTGCTTGCAAATAATCCAGCCAGAAGGTTAGCCTTATCAGCCGGCTCAGTGAATATTTGTCACCCTTTAAAAGAGTCGGAATTGAGGAACTAGTTCTTTTAACGAATGACCTAAAGCTCTTGCCACCCATAGGGGCAGCGAGTACTTTAGCACGAAGGAGCTGCTAGTGTAAAGCTTTTTCACACTTTAGTACTTCGGCTCACGAAGAGCTCGCCTTTTTGCGCAGCGAAACAGTATCTGCGTTTTTATTACTACGCCAGATATTGATTGCTTTCTCTCTGGATCTAACTGCATCTTTGCTAGCCTGATTAAACCAAGACTTCGTTCTGGGCTTAATCGAAATGGTGTTGATGATCATTTCTGCCATGACATTGACATTATTGTCAAGAAAACATAGTTTCCAATAAAAATGCCGAAAAAAGTCGTTGAGCTCAGCCCAACGAGCCTCTTCATAGATATATTTTAAACGTTTCGTAACTGTTCGTGAAACGTTACGAAGTTCTGAAAACGAAAAGGAGGCGGAAACGGTGCAATGATCCAAGTTACCGAGAGGTGCATTTACGCTCTCTTCATACTTGTCAGGGTGTGAAGTGAGAAAAAGATCAAGACGTGCTCTTTTAAAGAGCACATGTACTCTTTTCTAAAAAATGTGCTCTTAAAACAAGGTGGTCCAAACGAGCACGCAAAAGTGCTCTATTTATGTAAAGTGCTCTTCTTTGTGCTTTTTTTTAATTTGGATAACAAAAATAGCTTCCCGCCCTTGTATTCTAACCAACCTCTATTTCACAATACTAAATACTAGAGACAAGGAAGAGAAAGCTGCTGTTTCTACTTGACTTTCTTATCTATTCTAAATAAATGTAAACAACGCTTTTTTATGAAAATATGTGATTTTTCAGTGAATTAATAGACTTTTCGTAATCAGCGGATGAAAATACATAATGATCAGCTATTTTGATTTTAGAAAATTTACAAAAAAAAGTTTAAGAACTAAAGTTTAGTCACTAAACTATGATATATGTTCTCACTAATGTCACTCTACTCAAATGAGAGATTTTTGTGTAGATTATCAATCCAGAAAGTAATTTAACGTTTCGAAGACAGTTCGTGAAATATTGAGTGAATTATACAAAAAAGATGGCGTAAATTATGCAAATATTAAATGTCACTATATCTACAAAACTAGAACTATTAGGGAAGAAGAATTCTCCCTTTTGCTGCGCTGTGTTATATGTTCTTTAGTATTAGTTATTTTTATACGAATGAATTATTTGATTGTTTTTATTCCATGAAAATTGTAATGGGGTTTTCTTTGCTTTTTAAGTACATAATTGATTTTTTGTTTGTGATATTTATCTTTTTTATATCGTATGTTTTACTGAACGTTAAAATGAATACATAATACAACTATAATATTGAAATTTAGCGTTATTTCATTGTTTGAAAAAGTGTGCTCTTTTTTGCCGTTTGTGCTCTTTTTTTAAGCTGACTGTGCTCTTTTTGCCTCTTCAAAATGTGGCATCCCTAAGAGTATAAAACCTCCGAAAATAAGGTTACGTAATATGTGAATAGGCCCAAAGTAGCTTTTGTTGCTCCATGTGTATACTAACTGCTGTGTATTGAGTAACTTGATAATGAGATGAAATTGTATACTTTTTATTGAAAATAAGCGTATAAATGTTATTAGAAAATATATTTACATGGAATAAAAAGTTACTGCCTGTTCAACGATGTCGAAAAAAGATGTTCATGCGCATTCTAAGCGAAAGAACACCGATTTGCGTTCATGACAAAGTCATAAATATGTTTCTCTACGAACAATAACTCGAAAAACAAGTAGAAAGAAAACGTAAGTGATTTCATACGATATCCGATTCAACAATGTCGAAGCAATACGAACGTAATGTCAAAATCACTCACTTCTGTGTTTCTTGCGACTGGTAAAAAATTTTGCATAAAAATCCATTAAATTCTTAGAACTCGTAACATCTCTCTTTATTATAATACTTTTTATCAATCTTATTAATTTTTTTTATTATTTATGGACATACTCATGATTTTTTTAAACAAAATAAAAGCCACTAACACATTCAAGACTTCTGTTTTCTTTACTTTGTAAGGCCCACCAAACAAGGTAGTCGCACCTGTACAACAAAAGTAGAATTTGTATTAGAAAATTATAAAAATTTCTTGTACAACTGCGAGTACCAGTCGATTCTCTTATCGTTATGTTTGGTTGTATTTTTCTTCAAACAATTTAGTAGTATTTTCAGTGTTTTAATGAAAATCGTCAAATAAACTAGAAATTTACAATATGGCATTATTGTATAATTTTAATACTTTAGAGAGAAAAATTGACACACGTAAGTCCAAGCAAACGAAAGCTGTCGATATTGTTGAACCCAAATTGACTAGATTTCGAGACAGTGGCTTTCGATCGCTCAAATTTTCCTTCGACATCGTTGAACAGGCAGTTAATCAGGGGTGTCATAGAAGCCAAGTCGGTTTTGCTAATTATCGGTTTTGCAAACCAATATTGGTTTCATTTGGTGTCATGAAATCAAGTCGGTTTTGTTATTTTCGAATGCAAATAAAACCGATATTCGAATCAGCTGTTGTTTATATTTGTATAGTTGTTTACATTTTTAATTCATACTTTTTTGATCTCATATAAAGTGAAAATATTAAAAACTGTTGTTTTTAATCAAATAATTAAAAAATTAAAAAAAATATATATATATTACTATAAAAATACATAAACAAAATGAGCACTGCTGTTGTTGCATATTTACTATTGGAGGAATAGCGCACAGAAAAGGTAAAACGACGAATTTTGCGAGATTGTAGCAATCCACTTGAGCTGCCGGAGACTGCGTAAGTACATTTTTTATATTGTGCGTTCATATTTAATGCTGCTTTGCAGATTCGTAGGGTATTACCGGTTAAACAAAGACGTTTTCCGTGTAGTCCTAGACACAATAAAGGAACACCTTTCTCGTTCTAAGATTCCGCCATTGCTGCAACTTGCAGCTTCGTTGCGATTTTTAGCTGAGGGGTCGTATCAAAGATCGGTTGGAAACGACTCTGGCATATGTCTGGGTAGGAGCACGGTGTCAATAATTTTAGACGATGTGCTCAAGGTTATGGAGCGCTTCATTTGCCCCCACTGGGTACAACTTGAAATGGACTCGAACGAAAAGCACAGATCACGAGACTACTTCTACAACAAATACAAAATTCCTTCAATAATCGGTTGCATCGACGGGACACACATAAAGATTATAAAACCTAGCGTTAACGAGCATTTATACTTTAATCGAAAAGGATATTTTAGTATGAATGCCATGATTGTAAGTATATGTAGTACAAACTCAATTTTACATTATTATTTACGTGCTTGCTTATCTTTTTGAAACTAATTTTTATGTATATGCATTTATATTCAGATTTGTGACCATGACATGAAAATTCGAGCGGTAGATGCACGGTATCCCGGCTCTAGCCATGACGCGTTTATATGGAACATTAGTGGCGCCAGACATCATTTCCTTGCGAAGTATGAGCCAGGAGAACGGACGTCAAAACTATTGGGAGATTGTGGATATGGAATTGAGTCTTTTTTGTTAACACCATACAGAAATGCATGCTACAACTCGAAAGAGTATAAATTCAATATGGCTCACTCATCGGCCCGCAATATTGTAGAACGAACAATAGGGGTGTTGAAAAGCCGGTTTCGTTGCTTAATGAGCACATTACATTATCGTCCGGAAAAGGTAGTGCAAATTATAAATACTTGCTGTGCACTGCACAACATCTGCAGAAGCTACAACATCCAAAACAATGAGGACGACATAACTTTAACAGCACACGATAGTGAGGATAATGTCATATTGCCATCAAATACGTCTCTACAAAGTGAAGGTCAAAGGATCAGAGATGAAATAGCTGATACCCTATAAGAAAATTTATAAACTTATTTATAAAAGTAAAATAAAAGTTTATATTTCATATAAAAAAAGGAACAAAAAAATTCAAATTCACAGTCTTTTAAATTCTTACATAACTAATAGGTACATATGTATGTTTAAAATTATAAAACTTAATAAC
Organism: Panzeria rudis; assembly: GCA_956483635.1. Taxonomy (NCBI): domain Eukaryota; kingdom Metazoa; phylum Arthropoda; class Insecta; order Diptera; family Tachinidae; genus Panzeria; species Panzeria rudis. The sequence continues at coordinate 83,279,540 of OY101449.1, forward strand.
TAAACGCATATTGCTTTAAAATTGTCTCGATATCACTCGTTATTCTTTTGGTACTCAAATTTCATTATGTCGAGATCCAACTGTTTCTGTTTTATTTCGTTTTTTTCTTGCATTGCTTGCAAAATACCTCTATTAACACGTACAAAATCATTCTTCAGTTCTGCGACGGTATTCGCGATAGACTCGTGTCCCTTCTCAATCGCTCTATACACTCGTCGTAAGCTACTTGCGTTTTCCTTCTCAATTTTTAGTAGCTCGTCCAACTTTTCATTCACTTCCACCTTTCTCTTACTGTCTTCATCCAAAAACTTTTTTAGTCGCTCACCAGTGTTCTCTGTTTTGAACCTTTTTGGAGTGCTACTTATCAAAAACGGAGACAGTGCACGTTTCGACGATGTTGAAGGCATTTCTTCCTCACTCTCATCACATAAATTTTCAGTCAAGCCAATAGCAATACCGCCAACACCTTCCACCGATTGCGTAATGCCACATACGCGTATTATTGCTTCTTCAGTGTTTGTCAACTGATGCTTTGAGAATGGTCCTCCACCAGTTGCTCTGGACTCTGCTTTGTTTTGTGCAAGCTTTCTCTTGACATCACTTTTCCACTCCGTCCACGTCTTTATAAAATAAAACAACACAATTCAATAGCAGGATATGGTATTTGGCATACACTTTCTTACCTTTTTCCATCCATTTACATCCTTTTGCGGTGGACCTGCGCCGTTTAGTGATTCAGCCAATTGTTGCCAAAGCGAATCCACAGTTGGCTTATCACGTTTTGTGAATCCCCGTGCTAGGTCCGGATAATTTTCCATAAACTCCATAATTATGGAGTTTTGGGTGCTATTTTTATGCTTTCCCCTGTTCGAGAATAAAAAAATTATACATAAATATTTATTTTTATAAAGTTAACAATAATTTACTTACATTTTCACAAAATATTCACCTGCAGAAGAAAATTAAATTAAAAAACACGCTTTTAGCTAATTGGTTTATTTACAATAAAGAAAAGCGACAGCTGTTAGAGGCTTGGTTTATTTCCAATAACAAAACCGATAACATTGGTTTCTGTGACACCTAAAACCGACATTAATTCTAGTTCGAACATAAAACCGATAACATTGGATTTCATGACACCAAAGGTTATTTTTTGTCGGTTTCAAATCCAATACCGACAAGATTGGATTCTATGACACCCCTGAATATTGATGAAACTTGGTATTTTACTTGATTTCTGATTTTTATTTTTTTAATAAAAAAATTTTTTTTTTACAAAAAATTTATCAAAAATGATGATATCGAGCACAAGGAATGCTTGATATCTCAGAAACCAGGAACAATTTCGCGAAACAGTTTTTGGATTCTGAAAGAGGGTATTCAAAATATATATACTCTATTTTAACTCAATTTTTTTTAAAATGGTCGGTGGGCCAAAACACGACTGAAGCCGCGATATGTATGTATATGAGTAGTACTACCCAGCAAAAAATAAAGAAAAAATAATAACGGCTAATGGCAGGAATGTGTATTTAACTGTCGTGGCTATAGAAAGTGAAAATGTCGTAAACAAAAATTTTTAACTGAATAGGTAGGTATGTCTGAAATTTTATTATTATTTTTTATTTATTTTTTTTTAATTCTGTAAAAAAGTGCTATGGATGACTTTTGAGGGGAGTTGTTTGCTCATGCAATATATGCCCGGCATATGACCTACAGTAGGGTATTTTATGGATGTTGTAGCATTTTCTGATATACATATATCAGATATCAGAAATGATCGGAGGAAATTTTTAAGTGTAATTTTCTGAAAATATTGTGTAATATAAGTATATGGATGTCTTTTGAGCGGGAGTTATTCCCCCCTGGAACATATGGCCACCATATGACCTACAGCAGGGATGCAAAATGAGATTTTACAAATTGTACTAATTTTGAAGAAAAAGTGTACTTTTTTCAGTCCAATTGTTTCTTTCTGAAATACATTTTCTAGCGTAAACTTGCTAAACCTTAAAAACATTTCATTATTAATATCAACTTTTGCGTCTAATACTTCGCAGAATTTGAAGTAAACAGGGAGAATTTTGAAATAGTGCTAAATTAGTCATTGGGATGCTATTGTACTTTTGACTTGCAAATAGTGCTAAGAAAATGCGTCTAAAATTAAAACCTAGCTCCCACCGAGAGACATCAAAATTCAAGCTTTTTATTAGGTAATACATATATAGCCAAACAATATAAGTAAAATTATGGACTTTACCCCTTCCGATTATGATCAAATTTAAAACGAGTGATGTCTCTGGCATAACTATGTACCATTAATGCAAAATCTTGAATTATTACACATTCTGGTTCGAGAAATATAGCGACTTGAAAATTAGAAAATTAAAAAAAAAAATTACGCAAGTCGCTATATTTCGCAAACCAGAATATATAGTGAGTCAAGATTTTGCATTAACGCTAAGTATGCCAGAGGCATCATTCGTACAAAATTTTATCAAAATCGGAAGTGGTAGGCTTAAGATTTTACTTATATTTTTTGGTTATAAATATTTTACCCAATGAAAAACTCGAAGTTTGATGTCTCTCGGCGGGAGCTAGGTTTTGATTTTAGATCCCTAGTTACTTAGGGTAATTTTGCTAGACGCCTGTTGACAAAAACATTTGACCCACCCTAAATGTACATATTTAAACTGACATTACACTGTGAGTTTTCGTCTGATTTCTATACGTAAAATATCCTGTCTAAATACAATTTTTAATTTTTCGTCGGAGCTTGTTCTATTTCCATCTAATATATGTACCTACAATATGAGTTTTAAATGTCATTCTTAAGCTTAGATTTTTAAATCACACGAAAACTCAGACAGTTGGGTATTTTCTGTATTTCATGTGGAACTAAAATGTGCGGAATTATCAAAGCATTGTTGTTGCAAGTTGATATTTATAACAACAATGATATGATAATTTCGCACATTTTAATTCCACATACCTAGGTATAAAGCTGCACTAATTCCAGCTTTCAAATAAAATAAAACACTATGTGAATTTAAAAAAATTTGCGGTGAGCCTTAGGGCCAGGCCACACGGGCGTTTTTAAAACGCGGAGTTTATGCTTATATTAAATTTGAAAGTTATAAATTTTTTAAAACTTCAGATTTAATACAAAAAAAGCAGAAACACGCGTTTTAAAAACGCCTATTTGGCCTGCCCCGTAAGGTGTCCACATGTACACAAAAAAACTATAGGTTATATTTCTTAAAATTATAGCATAATTTTAACTAAGTGAAAGGGTAGAATGGCATTTACAAAGTTTTTTAGTTAATTTACCAAAAATTTTAGTTGATGTCAATGTTCGAAAAAACAACTAAAATTTTTGTTAAAACTACTTAATTTTTTTCTTAAATTACCTATGATAACAAGGTTAATTCAACCTTTTATTTTTGGTAAATTATCGATGATTTTAGTTGACTTTTCAATAATTTTTAATATTTATTTTTCAAACGTCCACTATATATGTAATAAAAAACGGATTGTATTGTTTTTAGTTTTGTTTGTATAGACAAGCATAAAAGTAATAAGTTAGAATAAATGATGATTACACCGGCACACAAAAAACAAGTGTACATTCGACTTGGTCCACTACGTATATTTATTTTGACGCGCCGAATCCGAATCTGAGGTCCGTTTGGCCAAATTTCAAGTAAATTAGGGAAAACACAAAAAGTTTTGGAAAATAAAGTTTTTTCGCAATTTACTCGAAGTTTCGAAGGTGTACGAATCATACGGATATCAGATTCGGAATCAGCGTGTCAAAATACATACATATAGGTAGGAGGATCTGGCCAAATAAATGTACAGTCAACTTTTGTTCTTTTGTGTACCGGTGTTATAATAACAACAAGAAAATTACGTTTCGTCAGTCAATAAAATCTTCTCTTAGATAAAGTCTTTATCCCAATCGTTCCAAACTGTTCCTCATTCCAAAGTTGATGTTAATCTATAAAAGATGTGTGTTTATTCCAAAACAATCAATAAATGTTTATTTAAAATAATATGTACTTACCGCTCTTCCCAAAATATATTTTCATTTGACAAAAAAATAAAAAACTAGAACAAAAATACTTTCGAATAAGGCACCTTATTCTATTAGCTAAATTAACTTGGATTTTAGGTAAAATGTATTCTAAAAATTATATAATGTCATAGTTAAAAACAACCAGGAATTTTAGTTTCATATAAAATAATTTTATCTATGCAAGCTTAGTTAATATTACCTCTTATATTTTTTTTTGTGTGGTAACACATGTATTACTTAAGGTCTACACGTAACATAATATGTAAGATGAGAATGTCAAATTCAATCGCAGAGAGCATTATGTTACGTGTATACTTCAAATTAGTGTTATCTCAATGTTATAAAAATGTTTATGAGAGCGTTGTTATAAGAATTCTTACAACAACAATCTTATGAGATGAACTGTCAAAAAACACATGTACATGAAAATAAAATAGCGTGCATGTGTGACTGTTTATTAAAATAAATGAAAAGCGATGTTTTTGATAAAATTTCTGTGTTAAATAAATGAATAAATGTGGTTAATTGATTTGTAAATTTAAATTTGTGTGATAAATTAAAAATAAAGTAACTAATTATGTAAAAGTAGTACATGTTAACTCGATGAACATTTGCATAAAATGAAATCTTATCGGAAAAGTAAAATTACGTCTTCCCCTAGTGTGAGATCAAGAGAAAATTCGACATTTCGTTTTTAGTATTCTGCCGACGTTTTTTCTCATGTTATCTCAAAGTTAATGTCTCGTGAAGACGCTGTGTTACGATATGTCTAAAAATTAAAAAAATCTTATCATGTAAACTCAAAATGTATTGAGTATAGGAATGCCAGATCCAGATTCGCAAAAAGCTGGACATTAAGGTTAAAAAAGCTGGCCAAACCAACAAAAAGCTGAACATGCGAAAATTATTAGAAATTTTTAGTTTTTGTTTTGTATAAACAAAATTCGAAAACTTTTCAAAGATCTTCTGATGAATTGGCATTAGCATCAACAAAACGCAGTCATATATGTATGTATATATTAGCTTAACCCATTACAAATCAATATTTTTGAACATAAACAAATTTTATTAAAAAAATATTTTTATGCATTGTTATAAGAGATGCATCGATACGTCTTTTGGCGGATACGATATCAATACTCAAACAATACATAAATTTAAAAAAATCAAAAAACCCGACTGCGTAAAAAAGTAAAAGAAAACTTTAAACCGTCACAGATCCTAAATGGTTATTCGAAATTAAAAATCATAAGAGAAACCTAAAGATGATGTCTGTCTGTCGATTGATACCCATTTTGATATAGTTCGCCGACTTTTTTATTTTTTTCGTATAAAAAAAATGGCGTCTGTTGGCCATTTTAGACACTCCCCGAATTAAGACGAATCGATTGACGTAAGAATCGTCAAAATCGGTCTACGCGTTCGGTTTATATAGCCCCGCAAAGGAACACACATACATACATACATACATACATACATACATACATACATACATACATACATACATACATACATACATACATACATACATACATACATACATACATACATACATACATACATACATACATACATACATACATACATACATACATACATACATACATAGGCTGATAAACACAATACCCTTCTTTGCGTCACGCAGTCAGGTAAAAAGGACCGATTTTTATTTAAAAAACAAAGTACATATTCTTAAATTTTGAGGAGAAGGGCGATTTCAAAAATCTGGTTGTGGAAGCTGTATTAGAAAATAATCTCTCAGATGAAACAAAACTCATTTGAAAACTAAAGTAGCACGATGGTATTCAAATTTGGGTATATGACGTCAATGCGCCAGAAAACAAGCGGATCTGCGTTCTCCTTTAGTGAATTAAGACTTAGAATGAACAGGGGCTCATCTTCCTTGGATTCTATAAAACTATACAAACACTCCAAAGCCTACTTCTCATAGACTTAGAAGAACTTGTACGAATTGTAGTGTATGCAATAGTTGCGGAATAACTGAAGACGATTTTTTAATATAGAAATAGTAGACTGAGCATTGTGTCTTCGATCTATTCTCACTTTCTGTTCATAGATTTATCATATTATCTAATAATTTTCGAAGGGAGTCTTGTGGTTTTCTTAATTTACTTTGGAGCCTCTTCGAAGTAACGCAAAATTTTAACCACCTTTTAACATACTTTGCATTTTATACGAGGTAGACAAGCTCGTACTGCAATTTGTTGTTGTAGCAAACGCCTCTTAATTGTTGTTAAGCAGAGTTTCAAAAACAGACTACTGTTAACGTTAATTAGAGTTATTGTTGTGTACCACCTAATAAGAGTAATTATAAATTTAAAGTAATAAATAATATGGATATATTTCCGAAAATTCCTATTTAGCTGGACAATTATAATTTTAGCTTGAAACTGGACAAGCACCAAAAAAGCTGGACAATCCAGGCAAGTCCAGCCCACCTGGCAACCCTAATTGAGTGGGAGAGAATACGGATTCAAAATTTGACTAGCGTTCGTAAATGTTTATTTTCTAAACCATTTTAGAAACTTATATATTATCGACAGTTTGGGCACATTCGTAAATTCAGTAACTGTGCAAATATCTAAGTCCTGCGCTCAAAACCCATCATTTAGCAATACTTTTCTTCGTCAAAAGTCTACACGTAACATAATTCTCTCTGCGATTGAATTTGACAATCTCAACGCTGAGCGATAAACAAGTGTTTGCGATTATAAAATCTTTAAATTAACAAAAATTAAAAAAATATTCGGTTTAAAATACATTTGAATGCAAAAAATTAATTTAAAAAACTGGATACATTTTATACTGATTGCAAAAAAAAATCTTTTTTGAGTAGAAATAGATAGCTATAAAGTTCGGTCAGCAATGGCTGAATGCAATAAATGCAAAACTCTGATTCGTGGTGAATCTGGAATCAGATGCATTGGAGTGTGCAATAAAATTCATCATTCTACAATTAAGTGTTCGGGTGTAGATCAATATTCCCAAAAAATATTGGATACTAACAACTTTGTACGTTTTATATGTGAAGATTGCGTGCAGTATATACACAATGTTGATATGGTATTAAAAGATATACAGGATGAGGTTACAAAGAATAAACAAAGTATGATAGACTATAAACATGAATTTGGTTCACTATTAAAACAAAATGAATACGAAATTAAGGAACTATTAGAGGCAATAGAGAAAAGATACGAGGAAAGACTTCAAAAAATTGATCGTGTTCACAAATCATATGAAAAAAATGTAGAAGAAATTAAAAATTTATTTGGATACATAAATGAATTCGACAACAAAAATAAACAAATGTGCAAAGATATTGAAGAAAAAAACAACAATATGTGTAATGAAATAAGAAAGGTCATTAAAGAAACAAATGTAGATCAAAAGAAAATTACATACGCAGAACAAGTCAAAAATAAAAAAGTGATGCCAGATTTAAGTAAACGTGTACCCCTAATTGTTAAACCGAAGGAAAAACAAGCTGTAGATAAAACTAAAGAAGCGTTGAATAAAAAAGTAAATCCAGCTAATCTAAAAATTACAAATGTGGAAAATAGAAGAAACGGAACGGTGATAATACAAAGTGAGAACGAAGAAGAAAGGGAGAAAATACGTAGCGCTATACAAAACGAGTTAAACGACGGTTATGAAATTAAGGTGCCCAATCCAAGCTATATGCAAATAAAGATTGTTAATATGTCATTTGACTACAAGGAAAATGAGTTAGTGGAAAAATTAAAAAGCCAAAATCCAGCCATTAATAATGGTGAAATTAAAATACTCCATAAGTACAATTACAAAAGAAACAATAAAATAATATATAACGCTAAGATATCAGTTGATGGTTTGACGTATACAAGAATTCTGGAAGCCCAAAAAGTGAATATTGGATGGGAACGGTGTAAGGTGTTTGATGGAACAGAACTAACGCAATGTCTTAAATGTAAAGGGTATAACCACATATCAACAGATTGCAGAAATGAGGAAGTATGTTTAAAATGCCACGGAACTCATAAAACCAAAGAATGTAATGAAGAAAAAATTATGAAATGCATAAATTGTGTAACGATAAACAAAAAATTAAATATGGGCCTCGATGAAAATCATTTTACAAATGATAAAGAGTGCAAAGTTTATCAGAACAAATTAAACACAAAAATGAAGAGAATGGGCCTGATTGATTAACAATCAAAGAGCATACGAGCGATCTATACTAACATACAAGGTCTAATAAACAACTTTAACCAAGTAGAGGAAATTGCTATGAAAGAAAATATGGATTTTATAATGTTATCTGAAACTCATATGACAGAAAGTATAGAAGAACGCGAAATTCAATTACAAGGGTATAATCAGGTATTATCTATGTCTGCATCATCAAAAACTGGAGGTGTGATTATTTACTACAGAAATAATTGGATGTTGTTCTGTAAAGCGAAATATGAAAATGTTAATTTAATAGTGGCAACAGTATATCGATCACCAAGTTACGGGGAGTCCGAGTTTTGCAAAATTTTTGAAGAAACTCTAGAAGAAATATGCGATAATATGTGTGATATAGTGATAACTGGTGACTTCAATGTGGACTGGTCCATTAATAGCTTTTATAAGAAAAAGATTGAAAGAATACTTCATGATAATGGACTTAAACAAATAGTGGGCGAATATACCCGGATCACAAGAAATTCAAATACAACAATAGATTATGTTATTACAAACAGCAGAAAAATATCAGCAAAAAACAGCACAACGAATAAAATATCGGACCACGAGGTGATAAATATTATAATCGAAAATCCAAATTTTAAACCGCCTAACAACAACGAAGAAAAATAGAAGTTTTTAAATACAATAAAATAACTTTTGAAAGACATATAAGGTCTCTAATTAAATATGATGAGACGAAAAGTATAAATGATAATGTAGTGGTGATAGACAACGCGTTCATCGACACTGTTAAAAAATTTACTTATGAAAAGAAGATAAAAAATGAAAGCTGTGCTAACAAATGGTTCAATAATGAATTAAGAATAATGAAAATGGAGAAAATAAATAAATATCACATTGCCAAGATAGAAAAGACAAATGAATCGTGGTTAAATTATACAACCATTAGAAACTTATATAAAGTGAAAATTGAAAACGAAAAGGCTAAATATATAAATAACCAAATAAATGATGCAACAGATCAAAAACAGATGTGGAAAAATATAAAAAAATTAGTACTTAAAGAAAACAAAGATGTGATAAACTCTGTGATATTTAATCAAGTAGAAATTAAGGATAATACAGAAATAGCTAGTCATTTTAATAATTATTTCGTAAACAGTATTAGTATAATAAGAGAATCAATCGATAATGTCCAATATAAAAACATAATACCTGTGATAAATAACCAATTCAAATTCCGTGCAATAAATATATTAGAACTTAAAAAAACAATAAAAGAGTTAAAGACGAAATCTGATTTTAACAGAATATCGACGAAGATGATTCTTGACAGCTGGCATGCAATGGGCAATATTATTTTAAAAATAGTAAACAAGTCCCTTGAGACTGGAGTTTTTCCAGAAAATTGGAAAGAGACCATGGTAGCACCAATTGCAAAGGTTCGAAAAACAAGGAAATGTGAAGAATTTCGACCAATTAATACATTGAAAACTTGTGAAAAAATTTTGGAAAAAATCGTAAAAGAACAATTATACGAATACATTGAAAACAACAATATTCTTTCAAAATACCAGTCAGGGTTCAGAAAAAAACACTCCTGCGAAACAGCCGTTAACTACGTGGTGAATCGATGGAAATGTAAGGAAAGAAACAACAAAATAATGGCAATTTTTCTAGATTTTAAGAGAGCTTTTGAAACAATTGACAGGCAAATAATGATATATAAACTAAAAATGTATGGCATAAAAGAAAAAGAATTAGACTGGTTTAAATCGTATCTTGAAAGCAGAACACAAGTTACTAAAGTTAATGGTAAGAAGTCAACACCAATAAGGAATGACTACGGAGTGCCACAAGGATCTATCTTAGGTGCTCTTTTATTTATAATATATATTAATGACATGCCGAGAGTACTGGACAAATGTGAAATAGTTTTGTATGCTGATGACACATTAATATTCACGGAAGCGAGTTCAGAAGAACAATGTATTGAAAACATGAAAAATGACATTACCAAAATAAACATGTGGCTAACAATGAATAAATTAAAGTTAAATGAAAAGAAAACAAAAATAATGGAAATTAATATGACTAGCAATGAACCATTTCAAATAAACAATGAAAACATAGAAAAAGTAGAATGCATAAAATATCTTGGTTTCGTAATTGACAAAAAGTTAAAATTTAAAGAACATATAGACTACATCTGCAAAAAAATCGGTAAAAAAATTGGGTTTTTCAAAAGAATCAGAAATAAAATATCAGTGCTAACTGCAATAAACATATACAATACAATAATAAAACCACATTTTGAGTACGGGTCGACAATACTATATACATGTTGCGTAGAAGAACAGTTAAATAGACTACAAAAATTACAAAACAAGGCGATGAGGACTATTCTAAAATGTAACAGGTACACTCCGATTTATATAATGCTTGATATGCTGAAATGGCTTAACATAAAACAGAGACTACAACTTAATACGCTCACTTTTATAAAGAAAATGGCAAAAGGGGATGCACCGGAGTATTTATGCAATCAGATAAATTATGTTAGTGAAATGCAGCCATACAGGTTACGAAATTCACTGGATTTCCATATAACAAGGGTCAGAACAACACATATGCAGAGATCACTGTTTTACAAAGGACTTCAAATGTATAATGAAATTCCAAATAATCTTAAAACTGAAAATAATTTGAATATATTTAAAAGAAAATGTGTAAATTTAGTCAGAAATAATATTAATTTTCCAGATATTGTTAGCAACAATGTATAGTAAATTTATAAATCCAAAAGAGTTCAAATTTTAAAAGTATTTTAAATACTAATTAATAAATAAAAACAAAAAAAAATTATGTTACGTGTAGACCTCAAGTGACGAGCCATAACATAGCGTCTTGACGATCAACTTATTTATCTTATCTGACTGCATGTATTAAATTTGAAATTGCATGAAAATTTACGTTCCAGTCGTAAAGCAGCTCTGGATGAGTTAAAATCAAGCGTCGTTGGCAATTACTTCGTAAATGCAACCAGGCCACTGTTCGTTTATTTGTCTTCGAGAGTTTTGCGATTAAATCGCATGTGTGTGGTGGTTGGGGTCGGTTAACAGTATCGTGTACAGTTTCGCGTCGGTGGCCATTAGTCACATGCACTAGTTTTAGACACAATTTATGAATTTTTTGGTTACGGGTGCCAACCTAAGCTCGAATAAACTGGTGGAGACCATTAAACTTGGGAGCGGAAAGCTTGGATTCCTCCTTTCTATATGATGGTATAGGTCGGGCGGCAGTGCATGACGGAAGCTCTCCTGGAGTATAACCTGGCAATTTGTGAGATAGAATTCTCCGCCAACCATTTTAGAATTAAAAAAAAAAAAAAGAAATTTGCGTTCTAGCTACGTACCCCACTTAGCTAATTGCTTGATGATACCTACTTTTCATAAAATAAATGATACCATTTTGTGATCATATATGCCGCAATAATTATGAACTAATTGCGTGCATGAAATGTCAAATTGTATGGAAATTTATATTCCATATATTCTTTAGAAGTACCCAAAAATTGCAACTCTGTAATAGCTTATGAAATTAAAAAAATGCAAATCGTAAAGACTTTTCGAAAAAGCTGTCAAACATATTAGCTTTAAAGCCACACTATCATACATTTTGAGCACACATAGTTTTTTGAAAGGTCTAACGAGTGAGTCAGATAGGGAGACATGGCTTTTAATATTTTGAATGAAATTGTAAAAAATTGTGTGGAAGGAGGTTTTACGCGTTTAGTAGTACTCTTTCATTTAATTAAAGGACATACATATATACATGAAAATATATTTACAATTTGCCTTTAGAACAATTTTATATGTTGTCCAATTATTTGTAAATTTATTAACCGAATGTGTATGCAACACTTATTTTTCTGAAGTTCCTTCAGCACGATAAAAGCGCCAATCCAAGCAAACTATTATAACATAGTAAATATCAAAGTTCTTATTAAAAACTCAGCATAAACGCAATATTCTTCATACCGATTTTGACATTTATCACGATATGGCGCAATACATCTTTTTTAATATGACGTCAAAAAAAGAGCGCCGAAATAGATTTACACCAAAAGATGCGCAATTTTTGACAAACTAAATTACCCTCAAGTTCTGATGACATACTGAAAAAATTGAGACGTTGCCTAGTTTCCATGCAATAAAGGATTCCATTTTTTGTGGCCAAATGGATGCACCCATTTTTCTGGAAAACGGCTCTTGCGATTTTTTGTACGGAAAGCTTTTTTGGAGCTCCTAGTGGTCTAGTTTAATATCCCACATAGCTAGTTGCTTGACGTTGCCTAGTTTCCATGCAATAAATGTTTTAATTTTTTTCTGGCCAAAATGGACGAACCCATTTTTCTGGAAAACGGCTCTCCGATTTTTTTGCACGGAAAGCTTTTTTGGAGCTCCAAGTGGTCTACTTTAATACCCCACATAGCTAGTTGCTTGACGTTGCCTAGTTTCCATGCAATAAATGATTCCATTTTTTTGTGGCCAAAATGGATGAACCCATTTTTCTGGAAAACGGCTCTTCCGATTTTTTGCACGGAAAGCTTTTTTGGAGGTCCAAGTGGTCTAGTTTAATATCCCACATAGCTAGTTGCTTGACGTTGACTAGTTTCCATGCAATAAAAGATTCCATTTTTTTGTGGCCAAAATGGATGCACCCATTTTTCTGGAAAATGGCTCATCCGATTTTTTGCACGGAAAGCTTTTTTGGAGGTCCAAGTGCTCTACTTTAATACCCCATATAGCTACTTGCTCGACGTTGCCTTGCTTCCATGCAATTAATGATTCCATTTTTTTGTGGCCAAAATGGATGCACCCGTTTTTCTGCAAAACGGCTCTTCCGTTTTTTTGCACGGAAAGCTTTTTTGGAGCTCCAAGTGGTCTACTTTAATATCCTACATAGCTAGTTGCATAACGTTGCCTAGTTTCCATACAATAAATGATTCCATATTTTGTGGCCAAAATGCATGAACCCATTTTTCTGGAAAACGGCTCTACCGATTTTTTGCACGGAAAGCTTTTTTGGAAATCCAAGTGGTCTAGTTTAATATCCCACATAGCTAGTTGCTTGACGTTGCCTAGTTTCCATGCAATAAATGATTCCATTTTTTTTGTGGCCAAAATGGATGAACCCATTTTTCTGGAAAACGGCTCTTCCGATTTTTTGCACGGAAAGCTTTTTTGGAGGTCCAAGTGGTCTAGTTTAATATCCCACATAGCTAGTTGCTTGACGTTGACTAGTTTCCATGCAATAAAAGATTCCATTTTTTTGTGGCCAAAATGGATGCACCCATTTTTCTGGAAAATGGCTCATCCGATTTTTTGCACGGAAAGCTTTTTTGGAGGTCCAAGTGCTCTACTTTAATACCCCATATAGCTACTTGCTCGACGTTGCCTTGCTTCCATGCAATTAATGATTCCATTTTTTTGTGGCCAAAATGGATGCACCCGTTTTTCTGCAAAACGGCTCTTCCGTTTTTTTGCACGGAAAGCTTTTTTGGAGCTCCAAGTGGTCTACTTTAATATCCTACATAGCTAGTTGCATAACGTTGCCTAGTTTCCATACAATAAATGATTCCATATTTTGTGGCCAAAATGCATGAACCCATTTTTCTGGAAAACGGCTCTACCGATTTTTTGCACGGAAAGCTTTTTTGGAAATCCAAGTGGTCTAGTTTAATATCCCACATAGCTAGTTGCTTGACGTTGACTAGTTTCCATGCAATAAATGTTTCAGTTTTTTTTTCTGGCCAAAATGGATGAACCCATTTTTCTGGAAAATGGCTCATCCGATTTTTTGCACGGAAAGCTTTTTTGGTGGTCCAAGTGGTCTACTTTAATACCCCACATAGCTAGTTGCTCGACGTTGCCTAGTTTCCATGCAATTAATGATTCCATTTTTTTGTAGCCAAAATGGATGAAGCCATTTTTCTAGAAAACGGCTCTTCCAATTTTTTGCACGGAAAGCTTTTTTGGAGCTCCAAGTGGTCTACTTTAATATCCTACATAGCTAATTGCTTGACGTTGCCTAGTTTCCATACAATAAATGATTCCATATTTTGTGGCCAAAATGGATGAACCCATTTTTTTGGAAAACGGCTCTACCGATTTTTTGCACGGAAAGCTTTTTTGGAGGTCCAAGTGGTCTACTTTAATACTTGCTCGACGTTGCCTTGTTTCCATGCAATTAATGATTCCATTTTTGTGGCCAAAATGGATGCACCCGTTTTTCTGCAAAACGGCTCTTCCGTTTTTTTGCACGGAAAGCTTTTTTGGAGCTCCAAGTGGTCTACTTTAATATCCTACATAGCTAGTTGCATAACGTTGCCTAGTTTCCATACAATAAATGATTCCATATTTTGTGGCCAAAATGGATGAACCCATTTTTCTGGAAAACGGCTCTACCGATTTTTTGCACGGAAAGCTTTTTTGGAAATCCAAGTGGTCTAGTTTAATATCCCACATAGCTAGTTGCTTGACGTTGCCTAGTTTCCATGCAATAAATGTTTCAGTTTTTTTTCTGGCCAAAATGGATGAACCCATTTTTCTGGAAAATGGCTCATCCGATTTTTTGCACGGTCTACTTTAATACCCCACATAGCTAGTTGCTCGACGTTGCCTAGTTTCCATGCAATTAATGATTCCATTTTTTTGTAGCCAAAATGGATGAAGCCATTTTTCTAGAAAACGGCTCTTCCAATTTTTTTGCACGGAAAGCTTTTTTGGAGCTCCAAGTGGTCTACTTTAATATCCTACATAGCTAGTTGCTTGACGTTGCCTAGTTTCCATACAATAAATGATTCCATATTTTGTGGCCAAAATGGATGAACCCATTTTTCTGGAAAACGGCTCTACCGATTTTTTGCACGGAAAGCTTTTTTGGAGGTCCAAGTGGTCTAGTTTAATATCCCACATAGCTAGTTGCTTGACGTTACCTAGTTTCCACGCAATAAATATTTCAATTTTTTTTCTGGCCAAAATGGAAGAACCCATTTTTCTGGAAAACGGCTCTTCCGACTTTTTGCACGGAAAGCTTTTTTGGAGCTCCAAGTGGTCTACTTTATTACCCCACATAGCTAGTTGCTTAACGTTGCCTAGTTTCCATACAATAAATGTTTAAATTTTTTTTCTGGCCAAAATGGATGAACCCATTTTTCTGGAAAACGGCTCTTCCGATTTTTTGCACGGAAAGCTTTTTTGAGCTCCAAGTGGTCTACTTTAATACCCCACATAGCTAGTTGCTTGACGTTGCCTAGTTTCCATGCAATAAATGATTCCATTTTTTGTGGTCAAAATGGATCAACCCATTTTTCTGGAAAACGGCTCTTCCAATTTTTTGCACGGAAAGCTTTTTTGGAGGTCCAAGTGGTCTAGTTTAATATCCCACATGGCTAGTGGCTTGACGTTGACTAGTTTCCATGCAATAAAAGATTCCATTTTTTTGTGGCCAAAATGGATCCACCCATTTTTCTGGAAAATGGCTTCTCCGATTTTTTGCACGGAAAGCATTTTTGGAGGTCCAAGTGGTCTACTTTAATACCCCACATAGCTAGTTGCTCGACGTTGCCTAGTTTCCATGCAATTTCATTTTTTCATTTTCATTTATTCATCCAAAATAGAAAAAACCTAGCCTTAAGGCCATAACCGGTTTCACTTATATAAGGCCAACCCTCGAGACTACAGAGTTAATGTGGCTTTCAAAACTCAATTTTACATCAATAACGAGACCAAGGCATCTAATTTTATCTACAAATTCAATTGAAACACCGCCTAACACAATTGAAAAGTTGTTGCTGCCATGATCGCCAAATAGCATTAATGATTCCATTTTTTTGTGGCCAAAATGGATGAAGCCATTTTTCTGGAAAACGGCTCTTCCAATTTTTTGCACGGAAAGCTTTTTTGGAGCTCCAAGTGGTCTACTTTTATATCCTACATAGCTAGTTGCTTGACGTTGCCTAGTTTCCATGCAATAAATGATTCCATTTTTTTGGGGCCAAAATGGATGAAGCCATTTTTCTGGAAAACGGCTCTTCCGGTTTTTTGCACGGAAAGCTTTTTGGAGCTCCAAGTTTCCTAGTTTAATATCCCATATAGCTAGTTACTTGACGTTGCCCAGTTTCCATGTAAAAAATTAATCCATTTTTGTCCGCATCCAGTTAATTATCAATGGGTTTTATCGATTTTGTTCATGTAATAAAATAGTAATGTTGAAATATTTGGGCAATTCAAAGCGAGCTTGCATATTGTTCTATTCCGTATTTTGTATTTAAATACTACCTGATACTTTGAACAGCTTATATCTCATAACGGTTATAATTTCTTTAATTTTTCCCGAAAAGTTAATTTTAAAATCGAAACGTATTAAATTGCGATGTCTTTTACACTTTTCTTTTTCACAAACACTTTTTTTTATTTCTTTTCTACATTTTAAATGAATTCATGTTATTTTAAACATCAAAATTTGAAAGACAATTATAAAATATGAAATACAATTTTTTTAACCCTGCTGTTAGATTAGAAAAAATATACGAATCCTACATTAGAAGACCATTTGGTCTATACTACATGTTTTATGAAAAGTACAAATTTTAACCAATATTTTGTATGTAATTGGATTGATTGCCTCATTAACACAATTTATAAATATTATTATGGATCGTCCAATATGGAATTTTTGAACCCATATCGTCAACACAATACAAGTTATACGAAGTCAAATTATTTTTACAAGGTGATGTTGATTCTACACTGGTTTTTGTATTGTTGTAATTGTTGTCGCCACGTTGGTGTATTTTGACCGATATTGACAAAGGGCATTGGATTAGCTGGGCCATGTGAGAGGGTTTGGGGCTAAACCTGCCAGTATCGCTCAAGTCCCTAGAGAATATTCTTTAGTTACACCAATGACGAAGGCACATTACCACCATATATTATTCTAATTATTCTGGCAAAGGTGTATCTGTATGTAAGATAAAGGCGTTCATGGATTACTTGATCTTTTAATTTTTTGGTCTTTTCATCGGTTTATGTCACCAAAACTTGTAAAATATGGCTTGACATTTATTTTATCGGTATATTCAAAGAAGATAGAACCAAAGCCTGAACCATACCTAAGACAACGCGTTGTATTAGTCTGGGAAGTCTTGCAAGGGCAACATATGACTGACGAAAACTTCTTTTCCACTTTTGATTTGGTAAGAAAATTACATGAAAGGGAACTTATAAAGTATGTAAGAACAGGGGCCTATTTCTTAAAACTACAAGTTACAAATCTACAAGTAAATTACATACAAAACAGCAACACTTTTACAAAATTTATTGTTGTCTTTTGGGTATTTTATTTGTTGATTTGTAACTATTGATTTTGAGAAATGTGCACCAGAACGGAAAAATAAAACATTTATTCCTCCGAAATTACTGACCATAAAAAAGCTCCCATCGTATAAGTTCTACATTTGCTTTCTATGACATTGCGACATTGGTATCATACATCCGCCCCAAAAACAAAGCAGCAATATTGATGAGTATATTGCATAGAGCAGCTGAACTTGATGGGAGTGAGTCGAAGGAAATACCAGTGGTTCATTCTACTTACAATTCGACAAGAAGTAAATATATCGACAAAAATTATACATTGTTGTTCTTCTATATCTTCTTAAATTTCTGTTATCATAGCAGCCGTAGACACTGCTGACCAAATGATTGGCTCCTACGCCACAAAACATAAAACAAATCGATGGTAAATATGCTAGCCACATCCGCTTGGAATGCATATATACTTTTTTCTGAGATCAGAATACCATCAGATTATTTCAGCATGTAATGAAAACAACTATCAATAATTTAAAAATTTTTAGGAAGTACAAAAAACCTTAGTATTTTGATTTCATTCAAATAAAAATTCACACTGGACCAAATGGTCCCTAATCCAAGATACGTAAATTCTTCTTTTTCTAAGTCCGGCTTTATGACAGACATTTGAAACTATGGATATAATCTGGCAACTCTTGTGTGATCAAGAAGCAAAATTTTTCGGCTCCCAAATTAAAATTAAATACTAAATATTTTTTAAATAAATTAAAATAATTAAAAGCTTAAATAGTGCAATAACTGCGAAATGGCAGAATGTCATCATTGCAAAACTGCAATTCGTGGTGAAAGCGGCCTAATGTGTGAGGGAATCTGCAAAAAAGTTTACCATTCTTCTAAAAAATGCTCTGGTGTAGATCAATATTCTCGTGGTATACTTGAATCTACTGGTTTCATCAGGTTTCTTTGTGATGAGTGCCTCCAATATATTCATAATGTTGATTTGGTAATGGCAGAAGTGCAAGATGGTGTTAATAAAAATAGTGTTAATTTGGCTCAATACAAAGGCGAGTTTAAGGACTCGTTGAAACGCAATGAAATGGAAATAAAAAAGTTATTGGAAGCTATTGAAAAAAGATATGTGGAAAGACTGCAAAAGCTTGATGAAGTTCAAAGATCTTGTGATAGAAATCTCAAAGAGATTAATCATTTATGTGGTGCATTAAATGAACACCATAACATAAACAAAGAAATTTGCAGCAGCATTACAGAAAACAACAAAACAATCTGCAATGTTATAAAAGATACAATTAAAGAGTCAACTGCGCAAGTGAGCAAAACGTCTTTTTCGGATGTATTAAGAAATAATTTGGCTACTTCTAATATGCATAATGCTGATTTAGTTACTGCGGTTCAAGAAAACATTGTAGGGTCTGAGTTACCTCCATCAAACTCGCAACAACAACCACCTGTTCCTGTCTGTAATAATGTTGAGCTTGTTGCTTGTGCACTTGTCGATTTAATTGTCTCACCTAGCCTTAATACTTCAACAGTTAATGTAAATAAGCAGTCTGCTTTGTCTGTTTCGTCTTCACCACCGCATTCGTCACGCAATCCCGTTGTAAATACACATACATCTACACACACTGTCAACAAACATACACCCGCACGTAGCAGTAATAGCAAGCGTAATTTTAATAAAGGCCCTGTGATTTATGGCGCCAATTTATCTAATGATTTGGATGTTGTTTCTAATAAAAAATGGATTCACGTATCGTCATTCAAGCCAACCGTTACAGAGGGTCAAATTTTAAATTATATTGAAAAAACTGCGAACGTCAGCAAGTCCCAAATGGCCTGTTTTAAGTTGGTTAAAAATGGTGTTGATTTATCTACATTGAAACGTGTAAATTTTAAGATTGGGATTTCTGATGGACTTTATGCCAAGATTTTAAAGCCTGAAATTTGGCCAGCTGATATCAAAGCTCGGCCTTTTGTAAATTTTCGAGATCGAACGCCGCTATCGCAGCAACACTAGCTAATGGATGTAATGGTTTAAAAATCTATTTTCAAAATCTCTCTGGTATGCGATCCAAGTCTAAGATAGTCTATGATTTTTCCTCGCAATGCGATTTTGATGTTTTCGTGTTAGTTGAAACCTGGTTGAACAGTGATTTTTCCAATGCTGAATATTTTGACCCCAATCTTTGGAATGTTTACCGCAAAGATAGGGATCCATTCTCCACTGGCCTCTTATTAGGTGGAGGTGTTTTAGTTGCAGTGAAAACCCGATTTAAGTCCTCTCTGTGCTGTATTAATGATCTTAATGGTTTGGTGGACCAAATAATTGTATCCATATCTAATGTAAGCTGTTCTTTTCTGGTATGTGCATCTTATATTCCGCCTAATAGCTCGGATTGTTTATATGATGCTCATATTTCTAACATTTTATCTATAGGTGAGAACTTCACAGTAAATGACAGTCTTTGTGTACTTGGCGATTTCAATTTAAAAAATATCTCTTGGTCAATGTTATCTGACGGCTCATTACTAACGCCTTGCAACGTAAACCATAGTCATGAAATTAATCTTATTGATAGTTTATTTTCTCTTAATCTGCGTCAAATTAATAACTTTTCCAATCTATTAAATCGTTTTCTAGATCTTATATTTTTATCTGAATTTCTTAAATACAAAATTTATGTTCCTTTACTGTGTATTTCTCAACCTAATATTCATCACAAACCTCTGGTTATTGAAATTGATAACATAACATTTTTCAAATATTCTCAATCGGCAATTGCTAATGACTTTAACTTTAACTTATGTAATTTTGATGTGCTTAATTCCTTGTTTGAGGCTATAAACTGGACCGATTCGTTTGATAAGTTAAATACTAATGAATGTTATGATTTATTTCTACAGAAAGTGCGTGATATCTGCTGTAATAATATTCCAACTAAGAATAAGAAGCCTTATAAACTACCATGGTATACTAGGGGTCTCAAAAATCTAAAGAATTTGCGTAATAAATTTCATAGGAAATTTATAGATATGGGTGATTCTGAGTCTGAAGCCAAGTTTTTTCACTACCGCCGTGAATTCAACTTCTTGAATAAATTTCTTTATAAACAATTTCTCTTATCTAAGGAACAGGAAATAAAAAGTAACCCTAAGTCATTCTGGTCTTACATAAAATCTAAGAAACAATCGTCTGATATTCCTTCGACAGTTCAGCTGGATGGGATAGTTTCTAACTCTTGTGAAGAGGCCGTTAATATGTTTGCATCATTTTTTAAATCTAACTTCGAACCACCTGGAGATAACATTTCTACTTCAGGGACTCATACTAACTTAAACGTGGGATTCTTTATTTTGTCTGAGGATCATTCAGGCTAAGATCTCATTCAAATCTGATTTTGATGGCCTATGTACTCATTTATTGAAGAAGGCTGCCTCGTCTTTTATTCCTGCATTGACTTTTATTTTCAACTTGTCACTTAAGGAGGGTGTATTTATTAATAGATGGAAGTATGCGACTGTCACTCCTATTTTTAAGGATGGAAGGAGAGATGACGTTAGGTGTTATAGGCCAATTTCTAAATTAACTTGTGTCTCTAAAATTTTTGAGCACATCATTCATAAGAAACTGTTCTTCCTGACAAAGAGTTGGATTTCGCCTTACCAGCATGGTTTCTATGCTGGAAGGTCTACTGTAACGAATCTGTTGCTATTTAAGGAATACTGTTTAGAGGCCCTGGTTAACGGCGCCCAAGTTGAGGTGATTTGTACTGACTTTTCAAAAGCTTTTGATAAATTATCGCATTCGGTCTTATTATCTAAATTGAAGTTAATGGGGTTCCATTCTAATTTCTTAGTCTGGATTACGTCTTACTTGTCCAATAGAACTTGTTCCGTTAATATTGAAGGTTATAGTTTATTTATTTATTCCAGTCTTTGGATAAAAAAAAATCCTTACAGACTAAGATAACAAAAATACCTATAGTTATATTGTATAAATATCTAATTTAACAATGAAGTATGTGTAAAACGTAAATATATACAAAATTATCTTTACAGTTTATAAATCACAGCTATTTTACTACATTAATGTGCTGTTTCCACAATGCAAACAAGCGACCTTAGTAAAAATTTATATGGAAACCGCTCTAAAAACTAAGTGCTTTTCAAACAAATTTCCGACAAGCAATACTTGTTTGCACTGTGGAAACAACACATAAGACAGTTATCTTATTACACTAAAAAGTAAGAGTTTAAACTCAGATTTCTCAGTGCCGAATTCGATAAAAGAATGAGAAACTTTTTGTAAATTGAAATTAATCTCGTTGAGCTGAACAAAGGCACGTGTTAAAGTACCATTACGTGCATAATTAGTCCTATGAAAGGGTACATCAAATAGCTTAGACAACCTTAGATTCCTAGGAGGTATATAAAACGGTACCATATTAAGCAAATCTGGGCAATCAATAAAACCATTAATAATATCGTATACAAATAGTGCCGATTGAACTATTCTACGCGATTCTAGAGTACGTAAGCCTATGAACAGACATTTGGACTCATACGGAACGGAAAATAAGTAAGGTAGCGCTCGTGAAGCAAATTTAAGAAAAATGCGTTGAACTCTTTCAACAC
Organism: Panzeria rudis; assembly: GCA_956483635.1. NCBI lineage: Eukaryota > Metazoa > Arthropoda > Insecta > Diptera > Tachinidae > Panzeria > Panzeria rudis. Next base: position 83,301,845 of record OY101449.1, read on the forward strand.
GAGAAATCAGATTAGAGACGTGAGGACTCCAAATAACGGAAGCATATTCTAGCTTAGATCTTACAAACGAAGTATAGATATGCTTGAGTGTGTACGGGTCAACAAATTCAGAGCAGTTTCTTTTCAAAAAACCAAGCATTTTATAAGCCTTGGGTAGTATGAATTCCACATGAGATGCAAAAGACAAAGAGCTATCAAATATAACCCCTAAGTCCAACTTTGAATTTGACATTTTCAAATTTATACCATTAATGTTAAAGACAACCACAGTGGGAGTTAGAGACCTGTGAAAGGAGACATGTACACATTTACTAATGTTTAGAGTCAGAGTATTAAGCCGACACCAATCACTTAGATTATTAATCTCAGTTTGCAAAATATGCGCGTCATTAGTTGATTCCAATTTCATAAACAATTTCAAATCATCGGCATAAAGCAGATACCTCGATTTCAAGAAACAGCTACCAATGTCATTAATGAACAAGTTAAATAACAATGGACCAAGTATACTTCCCTGGGGTACACCCGACGTTTGCAAATAAGGTTTAGATCTATAACCTTCAATACTCACAGAGCAAATCCTATTGGATAAATAAGACTTAATCCATGCCAGGAAATTGGAATGGAAACCCATTACGCTTAACTTAGATATAAGCATAGTGTGATATCTTATCAAAAGCTTTTGAAAAATCAGTATAAATTACTTCCACTTGAGAACCATGTTCCAACGCATCTAAGCAATATTCGCTGAAGAGGGTCAAATTTGTTATGGTAGACCTACCAGAATAAAAGCCATGTTGATAGGGAGATATCCATGGCTTGGCTAGGAAAAACAATTTTTTGTGAACGATGTGCTCAAAAATCTTTGAAACACATGATAACTTAGAGATGGGCCGATAACAACTTACATCGTCTCTCTTACCTTCTTTAAAGATAGGAGAAACTGTTGCGCCCTTCCACCTATTAATAAATTCGCTCTCCTGAAGCGACAAATTGAAAATAAAGGTAAGAGCAGGGCCGATGGATGTTGAAGTTTTCTTTAATAAATGAGTGCATAAGCCATCACAATCAGATTTGAAAGAATTTTTTACCTCAAGAATTGCTTCAGATATATCAGCCTCGGACAGGACTAAGAAGCCCAGACTTAGCTTAGAAGATGCCGCCGGAGCGGAGATATTATCTATGAACGGCTCAAAATTAGATTTAAAAAAGGAAGCGAACAAATTAACAGCATCATCACAAGATTTCGAAATTATTCCATCTAAACGAACTACTGATGGAATATCTGATGATTGTTTTTTGGACTTAACGAAATACCAAAACGCTTTCGGGTTAGTTTTAATTTCCTGCTCTTTAGACAAGATAAACTGCTTATACAGAAATTTATTTAAGAAATTGAATTCACGACGATAGTGTATAAATTTAGCTTCTGATTCGGAATCACCCATATCAATAAACTTTTTATGGAATTTATTGCGCAAATTTTTTAACTTTTTTAGACCACTAGTGTACCACGGAAGTTTATACGGCTTGATATTCTTTTTTGGAATGTTACAAAGGCAAATATCAATCACTTTCTGTAAAAATAGTTCATAGCACTCATGTGTTGTTAGCCCAGCAAACATATCAAACCAGTTAATAGAATCAAATATAGAATTCAGCACATCAAAATTATATAAGTTAAAGTTAAAATCGTTAACAATCGAAAGTTGAGAACTTTTAAAAAACGTTAAATTAGAAATTTCAATAGTTAAAGGTTGATGATGAATATTTGGCGGGGATATCCACAGTAAAGGAACATAAATTTGGTATTTAAGAGACTCTGGAATAAAGATAAGATCCAGAAAACGATTTAATTGATTATGAAATGTATTCACTTGGAACAGGTTAAGAGACATTAAACTATCAATAAAGTTAATTTCGTAGCTATAATTAACATTACGAGGCGACAGAAAATCATTATAAGAAAATTTTGACCAAGCAATATTTTTTAAATTAAAGTCCCCCAAAACACAAAGATTATCATTTACTGTGGAATCCTCACCAAAATATAAGATATTGTTAATATGAGCATCATATATATGATCAGGGCTATTAGGCGGGATATATGAAGCACATACCAGGAATGCACTGCTTACATTAGAGATCGATACAATCAACTGATCAAGCAGACCATTATGATCATCAATATTGCAGATAGATGACTTAAAACACTTTTTGACAGCAATTAGAACTCCTCCGCCCAAAGATAAGCCAGTGGTGGACGCATCTCTATCTTTACGGTAGACATTGAAGAGATTGAGATCAAAAAATTCAGAATCAGAAAAGTCTTTGTTCAGCCAAGTTTCAACCAAAACAATAGCATCATATTCGAATTGAGAGGAAAAATCGTAGACAGTATTGGATTTTGATCTCATTCCCGAAAGATTTTGAAAATAAACTTTAAATAAGTTGCCTGTAGTAACTAAGTTTTCTGAATGTTTGTTATCTGCTTTCGAAAATTTACGAAGGGACGGACTGTGATACCAGCTGGCCAAATTTCCGGCTTCAAGATAACATTATAGTCGCTGTTCGATATACCAATCTTGAAATTGATGCTCTTTAATGTAGATAGATCAGCATCGTTTTTAACAAGCTTAAAGCAGGCCATGTGACATTTATTTATTTTTGCAGTTTTTTCTACATAATTCAAAATTTCATCAACAGATACAGTAGGCTTGAACGAGGATATGTGGATCCATTTTTTTTTGAGATATCACATCCAAATCATCAGAAGAGTTAGCGCCATAAATAACAGGGCCTTTGTTCAAGTTACGCCTAAACTTACTATTCCGTGTAGATATTTGATTTATTATACCAGCATTATGTGACGAATGTGGCGGAGTAGAAGAGACAGGAAGAACAGGTTGTTTACTTGTGTTATTATTCGCTGCCGTATTTCTATTAGGTGTAACAATTAAATCAGAACGTGCATTAGAGGAAATTTGTTGTTGCAATGTGTAATTTGGTGGAGTTAAGTCTGGCACCACTGCTTTATTTTTCAATTTCTCAGCCAAGGCGAATTCAGTACCAGGTAGCCCTTTCATCACAGATGATCATCAGCTGATTACACCCAATCAGTCAAACTCTATATAAGAAAAGAGAAAAACTTTAACCCGAACTGTCAAAGCACAAATAAAAATAGTCCTACACCTACTTTGTATGTGTGTTGTTTTGATGATAAGGCCACTTGATATTAATTCGCTTTGTTCTCAGCGTATGTCATTTTACTTTTATCCATTTTTGTTTCTATTATGACTTTTTTTAGTTCGTTACACATATCTGTGCTTCTATCTTCAAAGTTTTTGTACGCTTCTTTGTTTTTGTTTTCAAAATCTTTGATGTAAGCTGACAAATTTTTTATTTCATCAAGATTTTTTTCAAATGTATTATGAACACGGTCTATTTTATTAATTCTTTCTTGATATCTCTTTTCAATTGCTTGTAAAAGTTGTTTTATTTCATGTTCATTTTGTTTTAAAGCAGAACTAAATTCATGTTTGTAATCAACCATTTTGTTTGTATTTTGCAACACTTCGTCCTGTATGCTTTTTAACACCATATCAACATTGTGTATATATTGCACACAGTCATCACAAATAAAGCGAATAAAATTATTTGTTTCCAATATATTTTGTGAATATTGGTCAATGCCAGAACATTTACTTGAAGCATGATAAATTTTACCGCATACTCCAATACATCTTATTCCGGATTCACCACGAATAGATAATCTGCATCTATTACAATCAGCCATACCAAACAAACTTATATTCCGATTATAAGCAAATATATTTGTTAAACTTTATATTTAATATTTTTTTATAATTAAAACAGTTTTTAAGGCTTCAAGTGAATATTATGTATAAAAGACACAAATATATTTATTTTTTTAAATAATTTTACGGAGCTTAACTTTTTTAGAACTTTCTATTTAGCCAGAGAAAATTTGTTCTGTGCCTTATCTGCAAATGTCGGGTGTACCTCAGGGTAGTATACTCGGTCCTTTATTGTTCAACCTCTTTATTAACGATATCGGTAGTTGTTTCTTGAAATCAAATTATTTATTATATGCTGATGATTTAAAATTTTTCTTAAAATTAGATTCGATTCATGATGCCCAAATTATGCAAACTGAGCTCTATAATCTTAGTGAGTGGTGTCGCCTAAATAGTTTAAGTCTGAACATTAATAAATGTGTGCATGTTTCCTTCTATAGGTCTGTTGCCCCCAGTGTTGTAGCCTTTTATATTGATGGTGTAGTGTTGAATACCTCTAATCTTAAGCTTGACTTAGGCGTTATATTTGATAACTCCTTATCGTTTGATGCTCATGTTGATTATTTACTTCCTAAAGCATTTAAAATACTGGGTTTTCTGAAGAGAACTTGTTCTGAGTTTGCTGATCCATACACTCTGAAATATATCTATACGTCTTTTGTTAGGTCTAAACTAGAATATGCTGCTGTTATTTGGAATCCCCATGTCTCTAATCGTATTGCTCGTATAGAGAGAGTTCAACGCTTTTTCGTCAAATATGCTACGCGCTCGTTACTTTATTTATCATCCGTTCCATATGAATCTAAATGCTTGTTTATTGGTCTACGTACTTTGGCGTCTCGTAGAAAAGTTCAATCTGCCTTGCTGTTATATGATATTATCAATGGTTCTATTGATTGCCCTGATTTGCTTTATGCCATACGGTTTTATATACCTCCCAGGAATATGAGGTTCGCTAAACTTTTCGATGTTCCATTTCATCGTACAGATTATTCTCGTAATGGTACCTTATCACGTACATTCTCTTTCTTGAACGAAATAAATTATAATATTCAAAAAGATTCAAAATCTTTTATCGAATTTAGCACTGAAAAATCAAGAGTTTAAATTGCTTCTTTTTAGTTTATTGAAATAACTGTGATCTCAAAGCTATTTAATTGTTTAATTTAATTGTAAACTTTGCAAAGTAATATTGTATATATATGTCTATCCGTGATAGATATCTTTTTTCTTTTTTAATACAAATTTTATAAACACCTTAGTATTAGTTCCTTATCTTTGAATGTTATCTTAGTCTGTAAGGATTATTTGTCCATTGACTGAACTACAATAAATAAATAAATAAATAAATATAATAAATCACGTGAGACGAAATCTCAAAGCAATATGTGATACCGTTTAAAAGTTATGAGGATGACGAGGAAAATATTGGACCAAATGGGCTTAATCTAACAGCAGGGTTAAATCATGTGTAAAATTTTATGCATTTTTTGTTTGAAAATTTGAAATATGAAAAATAGGGCTGATATGGCACCACTTTGAATTGCTCAATTATAAAAAGTTTAAATTTGTATATAAAAATACATATGTAAATATAAGCAATTGCAGCTTTTTAATGTTAATTTTCATATGAAAATAATTAAAAATGGTCCATTCCATTCTGGTTCATAGGAGATCCGACCACATTATTTCTCTTTTAAATTCCCATTTTCTTGCAAATCCCGGAAATCGCTAAATTACTCTGACGATTTCAACGCTATAAATCGACGCTATCTTGGCGCACGTCTGTTTAATCTACCTTGGAATTGCCCAAATCGGTTTTTGAGCGCAGATGTTTGAGAAAGAGACAACAGTCAAATGTTCTTGTTTCATTTTAACCAAAAAAAGTGTTGCAAATATTACGAATGTATGCAAAAAACAAAACGAATACTTTCTTATTTCTCTTTTGAACGCCAGTCTGTCAAGAGTGAGTAGTTAATAGCTTGCAATTCGTGTCGTGCACAGAATATGGAACAGAATACTCACTTTTGACATCTAAAAAAGGCTGTTCTCATGTGTTGTGCAGTTTTACATGATGTTGCTGCTTTTACTAAGATTGTATGAATGAGATAGACAATTAGAAACCACGTTAGATAATAAGATTTTCTTTCTCTTTCATACAATCTTCGTAATGTAGTTGTATAGTGGCGGGTCTAGTTAGTTATCTATGGTGTCGTGTCTGTTTCGGTTGGTGGCGACACTTGCCGCTCTTATTTAGGTATGGATGTTAATATAGTACATATTTACAAAAACAATCTTTTAAGATGTTTGTTGTCTGTGAAGTTCCGAAAAGCTTTTACCTTACCCACTTTTTTTAAATCAAATATATAACAAAACAAACAGAGTATCGAAAAAAGCATATAACAATTACAATTTCCAATTGATTATTTATTTATTCATTCTTTATGAAGAACCTAGCCTAGAGGCCATAATCGGTCACATTAGACTACTCAAGAACTATCAACACAAAATTTTAATGTAATAAATAATTAAATAATTATAAAAGTAATAAAAAAATTTTTAAAAACAATCTACATAAAAATTACAGTAATTTACAAGTAATTTACAAGTTTCGGTAAACTTTGTCGTTTCCTACAACTGAAAGTTGTTTTTGCTGTTCCCGCACTTTTGAACACTTTTGTGTTTAGTGGGATTAATTCTTGGTTACTCTAATTTTACCAAATCGATTGTTTCAGACCACTAGTTTTGAGGACTATATTCACCCCCCTTATTCTTTTCAACAGAAAATAATACTCTATAATATCATTTATGCTCGAAAACCATAAATTTAGTTTAAAAATGCCGAACCGTGTTTTAAAAACAAACGTGTGGCCTCAGCGTAATTTTCGATGTATGTATATAAAAAAAATCGTACTCACTTTTAGACTGTTCTTCCAACGATATATTCCACCTATTTAACTCATTTCGGTAAACTTGTTCTTTGTGCTCTGAAGCTACACGCTCTGTAAAATTTGCACCAGCACTAACTGTTTGAGGTTCTTTGGGACGATTGTGATATAATCGTGACCATTCATTAAAAGCATCTATAGCGGCCAAATAGACCTTATAACTAAGGTACTCCTTAATGCTACAATCTTCACGACAAGGAAAATTATCCTTAGATCCATAAATATTTATAATTTGTGTAAGAGAATCGGGTGGTATCATACTATAAACGGAGCGAACACATTCCAATTTGTTTTCGGCTAAAAAGTAGCGTATCATGGCATTACCTTGCCAAAGAAGATCACCACGTTGTGCAGGTAAGAAAGTTAACCATTCCAATGCCTTTATTTTATGTTGATCATATTTGGATATATCACCTTGCTGTAGAGATTCTTGCTGCTCCAATTCGGTTTCTAAAAGCTGTCGTTGGCTTATATTCTCCACTGTGCGGTGCGTTATACTTTCTATATCTAAAGCTGCATTCAAGGCCTCTTCTAAAGCAACTTGACGCTGATGGGTTTCAGTAATAGTTTCCAAAAATTTAGAATACAATACAATTTGCAATTTTAGAGGTAGAGCAGCCGTATAGAAAGCGACTAATTTTGAGTCCTTTATTTGTATTAAACTTTCTACATATGCAGAAATAATACGGTCAGCTGTATCTTCCTTATCTACACGACTAATCTGTCGCATGAATAATACTATATGTGTTAAAAATCTAAGCATATGAGGGCTTAAAGCTGTTTCATTTCCACTGCAAGATTTTTGCTCTTCAATCCATTTGCTCATTTGTTGGAAGAGTTCAGTTATATTATCAAGTATTAAATATTTTTGTATAACACCCACTTTACTTTGGGCGTAGTTACGCACAGCAGCATCATTATGCACCAATAGCTCATCGAAAATTTGTTCTAAAGACATTTTCGAATTCCAATAGGCATCAGGCAATGCATGATAGGATTTCATGCTGCAGGCTCGTATTTCGCTTTCGACTCTTATGTCAACTTGCACTTTTAAATAAGCCCACAGCAAATCTTCCCAAGAGTTGTTGAGTACATTTTTTAAAGATTCTAAGTGACCGCAGAATGCACCTGCTATTGCTCTAGTGTGATCATCAAATTTCTTCGAGTCCGCCGTCATCCAAGCGCATTTTTTCCATATATCTCTTCTAGGATTTCCCTCAATAGGTAATTTCTCTCCATTGTTGACATAATTGGCTTCGTAATTGGGATCTTCATGCAGACGCCAACCTTCTAAAATTGCTGCTCTCCAGGTTTGACCAGAATACTTACATAAAGCCATGGCTTCAGCAATGCGGCCTTGCCGTATTTCATGGAATATACAACGCGATAAACGCATATTATCTTCTTCATCTAAAGCATGTAGAGGTTTTTTCTCTCGAATCGGTGCATCAGGGTCTAAGGATTTAACAATTTGCGCACCTGAACTAAATGCTATATGTTGTTGTTTTTTCAATTGAAAAAGAGTATTTTCCCATCCTACGGTTTTGTCGGTAGTGTGGCCCACCTGTAATCCCGCTAATTTGTTATCGTAGCACGCTTCGAGCCAATCTATTATTAGCTGATATTCCCGCAATGTTGAATTGCAATTATAAAGTTGAGCAATAACTTCCTTTTCCGAGCAACCCGAAATAAATCCATCATATTCCATACTTTGCTCAGCGTTTTGTATTAATACACGGTCTTTGTACAAAGCATGTAACAATTTCCAAGTCTTGCATTCCCTTTCCAACCATTCAGTTTTTGTGTTGCCCTTTTTTCCATCTGGTTTCAAACTGTCCTTTTGATACTCTTCAACCACACCGGAACATGTGTGTATTAGCTCCTGAATAGTATCAAATACCTCCGAATCGTTGGTACGACCTTGCAACACCTCCAAAAATTGTGGAAACAACATATCAGCTTTCTCTTTGAAGGTGTTGGTCTGATCCATTACCGAGCGATCACACAGACTTTGGCTGTCAGCAAAATTTGCTGCATTAAAAGAACCTATAACAGAGGCATTAAAACTGGCTTGGTCGAGCATTCTCTGCAATTCGCTTGGCATCAAGCTGATTGAAAGATTAAGAGAACCATTACCGCCTTCACATTGTGGCTTTATCAAACCACGTTTGCTAGCAAGAGAACTGCGCGACATTGTACGATTATTTACAAGGCAATCTCTAAGTTAGTTTTGTAAAATTTGAAGTATTCCAATGCTGTTGTTTTAACTTACACTTTTTTTTTAATTTACAGTTGACTTTTAATAAACGCGCAGAAAACCTTATGTACCGGCCACAGAACGAAGCCGACCGCTTTACAGCCGGTTCTAAGCTGCCGACGCCTTATTATCAGGTATCTTAGCCGGCGCCGGTTTTGGCAAAAAATTTAGCCCGGCTTAACTTGGGGTCTCCACGACCACCATCTGTCAAATTCTATTTCCAACATCATATGTTCACGTGTGGACCGCAGAAACATTTGTATGGAAATAAATTGCGACATAATTGTTCAAACTTACTGCACGTCTCCACGCGCAATATTTATTTCCGAACATAAGAAATAACGTCGGCAGAATAACAGCACAAATATGTTCATGTACAGGCTTATGTTCTGAGCTATAGAGCACGTATTGTGGTATTGGACATAAATTGAAAAAATTCACTGTGAATGGATCGATGTTTTTTGTCTTTATTTTAGTTTATTTAATTTTGTTTAAAACTATTTTACTTTAATTTGCTTTATTTTATTTAAAAAATAATGTATTTTCACCACTGCTACAAGTTTCTTTTGTTTAATTCACGCAAACAACAAATGCCGATAAAATTTGACAGCTTATGTTCAACATTATTTCTTGAACATAAGTTTGAACAATTATGTCGCAATTTATTTGCAAATAAATGTTTCTGCGGTCCACACGTGAACATATGATGTTGGAAATAGAATTTGACAGATGAGAACATAATTATTTCCAAGTTTATTGCTCGTGGAGACCCCCAGTTATGTTCAAGAAATAATGTTGAGCATAAGCTGTCAAATTTGATCGGCTTTTGTTGTTGGCGTGAATTAAACAAAAGAAACTTGTACCTGTGGCACAGACTACATTAAAATAAAATAGTTTTAAACAAAATTAAATAAATTAAAATAAAGACAAAAAACATCGATCCATTCACAGTGAATTTTTTAAATTTATGTCCAATACCACAATACGTGTTCTATAGCTCAGAACATAAGCCTATACATGAACATATTTGTGCTGTTATTCTGCCGACGTTATTTCTTATGTTCAGAAATAAATATTGCGCGTGGAGACGTGCAGTAAGGCAGCCCACACAACGTATTTGTGCGTTTGATTGGTTCGCGTATCAAATCTCCACTAACGCACCAAGTAGGACAGAGTGGAAGAAAATGAGTGATCAAAAATTAAAAACTCAGCTTTTTTCCCACTCGGCTATTGTAGAAAAGAGAGACATATAGTGATGTGAAGATTTAGAAGTAAACAAAAACAAATAAAAGTTTTAGCTCACAGTGAAAAAGTGTTTAATTAGCATAAAGCTGCAAAAAATGATTGCTTTGTTATGTAAAAAATAAAATAAAGCATTTAAAGTGTGTTTAAGTAATATTTGAAGGTTTAATTATTAATTAAAGTGTAAATGAAGTGTTCTGTTTGCCTGTGCGTGTGTTTGTGCATCTGTTCGTGGTTCGGTAGCAAAAGTGGTTGAAAATTGTAGAAGCAAGCTGCAAAATGTATAAAAACTTTATATAATGTATATGAAATGTGGAATCGTAATTTTTTCGTGTATTTAATAATGAATTTATCCATTTATTTATGAAATAAACAATTTGTTTAAATTGCAAACAAAGAAAATTTTTATTCCGTTTTGCCAAGGTGGATTTATACAGGTGATATTATAAGCACAGCTGTTCTACTTTTTTCCGCAAATTAGAAGCTCGTATGTAAAAATTTTTATACGGTGACATATGGGCTGAGATGTCAAATGTTATTGTAATGTTATAGTTGTTTTAGAATCAACACCACCTGATAAAATTAATTCACCTTGAATTTTTCCCTCGGCTTTCGTTTAAGTGAATATGCAATATCTTCCCTCTCTTTTGTCGCGTCTGCTTCACGAGACATTAACTTTGAGATAAAATAACACAGCGTCTTCACGAGACATTAAGTTTGAGATAACATGAGAGAACGTCGGCAGAATCCTACAAATAAAATGTCGAATTTTCTCTTAATCTCACACTAGGGGAAGACGTAGTTTAACTTTTCCGATAAGATTTCATTTTATGCAAATGCTCATCGAGTTAACATGTACTACTTTTGCATAATTAGCTATTTTATTTTTAGTTTTTCACACAAATTTAAATTTATGAATCAATTAAACACATTTATTAACCACAGAAATTTTATCAAAAACATCGCTTTTCATTTATTTTAATAAGCGTGTGAGTGCTATGCACACTATTTTATTTTAATGTACATGTGTTTTTTGACAGTTCACCTCATAAGACTGTTGTTATAAGAATTCTTATAACAACGCTCTCATAAAAATTCCTATAACATTGAGATAACACTAATTTGAAGTCTACATGTAACATAATTCTCTCTGCGATTGAATTTGACAATCTCATCTTACATATTATGTTACGTGTAGACCTTAAGTTAGAGATATTGGTGGCTATTCTGAAATACGCGTCGACTTAGTGAAAGTTACATGGAAAACAAAAACAAAATAGCACAAATGTAAAAAAATTGTTTTTGTTTATCATACAAAACTTACCGTTTTTAAAAGAGAGAGCAACGCGTTTAAATTCTCACGTTTATTTCATATTAGAAATGTAATGAAAACAAAAACAATTGGTGAAACTTTGTTTTTGTTTCAATGCAAATTTTTACTTCTTCGACGCGTTTTTTAGAATAGCCACATTATATAAAAAAAACTCAGCAAAAAAATATATGTGTACATTTTGCAAATCCAAGAACAAACACAGAAATCCTTAGTAGCAGTTGAATTAACTCATTCATTTGAGAAAACATTCAAATAATTTTATACTCGGGTTCTAGTCCCAGCGGGAAAAGTAGTCATCGACAGCGTGACCGTTTTGCGACTAAAGTGGCAATTTGCCACTTTTTCAACTGCCTTGCCACTTTTAGTGCCCCTTTTTTAAAATGACCTAAATCTGCCACCTTTTGTAATATTATGCCCCTTTTTGCCCCTTTTTATGAAATGATGCTTCTTGTTTTAATATAAGCTTTTTATGGCACAAAACTGTTTTTATAAAAAAAATCTCAAGACAAAAATTTGTTTTTGAGTCTATCATGTAAAGTCTTATGACAAAAACTATTTTGAAATAGTTTAAGAGTTTAGATCTATAGATATTCATTATTGTATTAAAATTATTAAAAATAACACCCTGATTCACTAACACGAACAAGAACGTCTTGTTAAACATTTTTATGCAAATCACGCAGCTTTAAATATTTTTAAAATTATTTTCATGCAAATTTTGGGGCCATGTCACAATATCTAGTGACATAATGTCCAAAGACATTATGTCACTGCTAAAAATGGCATAACATCCATGGACATTGTGACACTTTTAATAGTGCCATGGACTTTATGACATTATTATTATGACCATTATGACACTTTGAAATGTGTCATAATGTCCACACTTTTAAAAATGAAAACAAATTCAAATATACATGTTTTTGACTATTCACTTTTTACTTCTGCAATCGGTGACAAGTAATAAAAGATCAATTGACGTTATTGCATTTTAAAAAGTGAAATAAAATCAAGAAAAACTTGCAAATAGCGTCAACAATGTTTAAAATATGTCCAATCGACATCGTCGATTCAAAGAAATATTTGGAAATTAATTAAAATTGTTAAGAAATTTTATTTTACTACAAAATATTCTTTGCGTAGCTGGCCTTCGGCCGGGCTTCATTATTTTTTCTTCTTGGTATATTGAAAAGCGGCCTTCGGCCGGTCTTAACGATTTTCTCCTCTCAGTATACTCAGCGGCTTCGCCGACCGAAGGCCGGCTATGCAAAAATCTTTACTCAGCGAAACTGCTTTTCGATATACTTTACTAATGTGCTGTTTCCATATGCAAACAAGCGCCTTGAGTAAAAAAATGTTTATGGAAATTGCTAAAAAAAAATGTGAGTGCCTTTCACATAAATTTTATACAAACAAGGCTTGTTTGCATTGTTTGTCTAAAATTTATATAAAAAGCAGTCAGTTTTTTGAACGAAAAAACATCAAAATTGATTTATTTTATTACAAAAGCATTATATGCCCTAAAATTCATTAAATATTAGAATTTGGTTCAACTATTCCATTTTCAAAAAAGTTGCCCCTTTTTTTGGAAGAATCCCCTTTTTGGTGCCACTTTTTTCCTCAAAATCCCCTTTTTGTGCCACTTTTAAAAAATTTTCAACGGTCACCCTGCTCCCAGGTCTTTGACCTATACAATGGTATTCCCCAAGGATCGCCACTGGCAGTTATGCTCTTTCTCGTAGCATACAATAGATTAAGCAATATTCTATCACTACACAAAAATATCAAATTTTGTGCCTACGCCGATGACTACCACTTGTTAATAAAGTCTAATAAACTCAAAGATCCCGTAGTAAATGTTGATAGCATTATTAACGACATTTTGCAATGGGGGAAGAATCTGGAGCAGTATTATCAAGATCGAAGTGCAAATATATGCATATTTGTAAAAAACATAGTTGCACTTGCAATATGATTGCGCAAAATATCAATTTCTCCCAAGTAAACGAGTTGATAATACTCGGAGTATTGTTCACTAAAACCTTAAAATGGAAACTTAATATAGATTATCTGATTAATTCCCTTTCAAATCGAATCAAAATAATTAAATGTCTGGCTAATACGAAATTCAATGCTAACACATCCACCCTACTTAATACCATAAAATCCTTAATCATATCTAAAATAAGATATGGCCTGTTTCTCTACGGTAAGGCGTCGAAATCGTCTTAAAAAAAAGTAAAAACTGTAATTAATTCAGCTATCCGTATGACCCTCGTATTAAAAATCTCCCAAGAATTCTACCTCGTGGATAAAATAATTAAAATACCCTCATCTTCCAATCCACCTTGGCTTTTCGAAGATTATGCTATAGATCTATCGCTTTCGTTTTATAACAAGCAAATTACACCATTATCTCTATACCAGTTACTATTTCAGGAAATCAAAAACAAATATTATGATAGAACATTTATATATACTGACGGTTTTAAATGTAACGGGACGATATTGTTTGCCATAGCTTTTGCCGATAAAGTGCTCAGTAGCTCTTTACTACCTGAGTTCAGCTCCGTTTTTCTGCAGCAATCTACAAAGCGACTAAGTTTTGTCAAGCAAGAGGAAAGTTTGCCATTTGTACGGATTCTCTTTACGCATTCCAAGCAATTAAAAATATCAATAATAATGACTTTTACTAAACAAGTATAAGAGACATTTTATTAGCTAACTTCCCTAAGATTATTCTTATATGGATCCCAGGTCATTCCCTAATAGAAGGCAACGAACTGGCGGATTCCACGGCTAGATTGGCATACAAAACACCTCTAACCATGACGTTGAATCTAAATTTTTATGACATTAAAAAAGATATCAACAGGCAGAGTTACGATAACAGTGCCAAAGCTTGGGAAACAACGAGCAACTGGTACAAAACTATAAATCCGAAAAAAAAAAATAATTTAGCTTATTCCTCTGAAGTGAATACAATAAATCGTAATGATATGATACAATTTTTGAGACTACGACTAGGGCACACTAAACTTACTCATAGTCATATCATATCTAAGGAAAATCCCCCAATTTGTAATTGCGACAATTCCTCTCCTCTTAGCATTCACCACCTCCTACTAAACTGCATAAAGTATAACAGCCAAAGAAATCAAATATTTGGATTAATTAACCTTTTAACCTTTTAAACTTGTTAAACTCCTTCTTCTTCTTCTTAAATGGCTATTACAGAACGTTTGTTCCTGTAGCCGAACGAAGAATATTCTTCCAAGCGCCTCGATCTTCCGCGCTCCTTCTCCAATTTATTACACCAAGCTTTGAAATGTCTTCCTCCACCTGATCTTTCCATCGGAGTTTTTGTCTTCCTCTTCTGCGAGAACCATCACCAGGCGCGTATTCGAATGCCTTTTTAGCTGGAACATTTTCTTCCACTCGCACAACATGACCTAGCCAACGCAATCGTTGTAGTTTTATACGTTTCACAATGTCAATGTCGGCATACAGCTCATACAGCTCATGGTTCATCGATACCGATATTCTCCGTCAACGCAGATGGGTCCATACATTTTACGAAGAATTTTTCTCTCGAATGCCCCAAGTACTGCCTCGTCTGCTTTCGCAAGTACCCATGCTTCAGAGCCATACAACAGCACGGGTAGTATCAGTGACTTGTATAATGTGATTTTTGTCTGTCGAGAGATGGCTTTGCTCTTAAACTGCTTACTTAGTCCAAAGTAGCATCTATTAGCCAGTATAGTTCTTCTTTTAATTTCCAAGCTGATGTTGTTTGTTTTGTTTATGGCGGTGCCGAGGTAGATAAAATCGTTGACTATTTCAAAGTTGTAGTTTTCAACTTCCACTGTTGGCCCGAGTCTACTGGATGTCCTGTGCGTTGATACCATCAACTTTGTTTTATCTGCGTTTACCACCAGACCCACTTTAGCAGATTCTTTTTCGACTTTTTCAAAGGTGGCAGTCACTGCTCGCAATGTTCGACCCATGATGTCAATATCGTCGGCATATGCGAGTAGCATGTGTTGTTTTGTGTATAGTGTGCCAGTTCTATTCACATCTGCGTCTCGTATAACCTTTTCCAGCAGGATATTAAAGAGATCACACGAGAGACTATCTCCTTGTCTGAAACCTCGCTTGGTACTGAATGGTTCGGAGAGGTTTTTTCCTATTTTGACTGAAGATCGCGTATCAGTAAGGCTCATTCTGCAAAGTCGTATAAGTTTTGCCGGGATACCAAACTCAGACATGGCCCGAAACACCTTTGATCGTATGGGGCTGTCGAAGGCGGCTTTGTAGTCGACAAAAAGATGGAAGGTGTCGATTTGTTTCTCTTGGGTCTTTTCCAGGATTTGGCGTAGTGTGAATATCTGGTCGATGGTGGATTTGCCAGGTCTAAAGCCGCATTGATATGGCCCAATTATCTCTCCAACTTTAGATTTAAGTCTGTCACACAATACGCTAGAAATTATTTTATATGCAATGGGCAGGAGACTTATTCCTCTGTAATTGGCACATATTGTCTTGTCTCCTTTTTTGTGCACGGGACACAGTATGCTGAGGTTCCAATCATCGGGCATGCGTTCTTCTTGCCAAATAGAACAAACAAGCTTATGCATGCGCCTTATCAGCATGTCACCTCCGGTTTTAAACTGCTCAGCTGGTAATCCATCGGCTCCTGCTGCCTTATTGTTCTTTAGCCGAGATACTGCTGCTTTCACCTCATTTTGGCAAGGCGGTATACACTCAATACCGTCATCATTGATTGGTTCTGAAGTATCTTCGTCGCCACTAAATCGTGAATATCACTCTGTTAGTACGAAATTTTTTTCACATAACCTTATTATGTTATTCGCGAAAATAATTTAAAACTAATAACATTCTTACTGACTGTTTTAGGATGAAATGGTGGACGAATTCGAAGAAGTAGATTTACTTTATCGCTTCTCTGATGACGAGGATGATGACGATCACTTCTCAGAATTATCTGATAGTGACTCTGAAGATGATACCGATAATATGTACCTTGATAAATCTGATCTTGATTTACGCGAAGAAAAGGTAGTTGCTCGACTGTATGGTTCAAAAATACCTCCGTGTTGTTCAAATCAATGCAATGAAGTGATCCCTAAGAAGATGGCTGTGGATTTTCGTACGACTTTCATGAATTTAGATAAGGAATCCCAAGATTTAATTATTCTCGCACATCTGGCAGCTCACCGTGACGATGCAATGCTCAGGTCAAAAGTTGGTGATCGATCGCGAGCTATGAAGAAACGGTACAATCAGATATATTATTTTCGAAGTTTACCGATATGCCGTGATATGTACTTCTTCCTGTATACAATGGGAATTGTTACAAAAATCCGACCGAATATTATGACAAAAATGGTGTTTATCCACGCGAACATGGCATGACGAATAAAATTAATCGTACAGATGCTTTAACTACTTTGGAAAAAAAGAAATTATTTCATTTATCTGCCGTTTTGCTAAAACTGTTGCAATCACTTTACCTGGACGTCAACCAAATCATCGTGATTATCGTTTATTGAAACTTCCAACTACTGAAAGTAAGACTTCTGTTTACACTAGATACACCAACAGCGTCGAACCGGGTGGTAAAATCGTAAAACTTCGCACTTTCCAAACGCTGTGGAAGAAATATTGTCTCTACATCGTCACTATGAAGCCGGCATACGATTTGTGTCGAAATCTTGCAAAAGATGCTATTAATACATTAAACGTTACTGAAGTTGAAAAAGAAGCAGCATTGAAGGTGTATTCTGATCATTTGCAATCTGCCAGCACTCAGCACTTGAGAACATTAGTCAAGCCTGATCCAAATGCCATGTATCCAGGTATTCCAGAGGAGGATTATCTAGTAATATCTATGGATTATGCTCAAAATGTTAGCTTTCCGTCGGGTCCACAGCAAATAGGAACTGCATACTTTAAATCAAGTTGAAAAACACCAATTTTCGGAATTACAAACGAACATCAAAATGTTCAACACATCTTCTGTATTGACGAAAGCGATTCCATTGGAAAAGGTCCGAATTCAGTAATATCAATGCTTGATTACCTACGAGAAGTGCATTCAACTAAAAAATTAGTGATATTCGCTGATAAGTGTGTTTCACAAAATAAAAACAATGCGTTTATACGATATTTACAACACCTTGTCGATACTTCCAGATGTGAGTTAGTTGAATTGAACTTTTTGTTAAGCGGACATACAAAGTTTTCACCATTGTATAAATGAAAATAAATAAATTTTACCATTAGGTCCCTTTCTATTTGCGCTTAGAATCGTCGACTTCAATTTCATAAAACGCGCATATCTCTGGGAGGGAACACTTTTGGGGGCATGGGATCAGTCTCATTCGATGCTCAGATATTGTCCACATCAAAAAAAAGTGAAAATTTATCGTTTTTACCCTTAGGCCCCATTCTCTATGCGCTGTCACATACTCAAAATTGCAACTTTTTGCGATCACCGCAAAAATGAAATATTTTCTAAGGTAATTTGGGGTCACTGAACACGAATATGGCATTCATTTATTTTTCTTAAGAACTGTTTTCGAGATATTCGCGAAAAACGTGTTTTTTGCAATTTATAAGGCTATTTTAAAAAATCTGGAGTAATGTTTACTTGAATTGAGCAAATTTGGCATTGTTGCATAGATATGTGTTGATAGGATTAAAATTCAATGAGTTACTGGTCTTTAGATTTGAAAAAACTTAAATTTTTTCACGTTTTTTTTTAAATTTACTAATTTTAGTCGCTCCAGTAAGGCAAAATAAATTTTTTAAAATTTATTTTAGACCCACATCTTAAAGAAAATTTTGTTCCGAATATATCAACCGTAAAATTAGTTACATCGGACCAAATAGAAAATTAAAACACGTTTAGTGAACACATCAAAATTTTAATTTTCATTCGTTGGTCCTCAGGTCAGTATGAGTTTTTGCTTCCATTACTTTTACTCGTTTGAAAAAGAAAGGTCGACATATCGCATATCAAAGTTACCAAAAATATGTGTAGTTTTCAACACTGTATTCAGATTTTTTAATTTAAATTTTTATGAAAGACTTACGGCAAAACAAGTGGAAAAATGGTGCTATGTGGTGTTTTGTGCATATTACATTTTTTCTTAATGCTATAAAATTTATTGATATTTTCCAATGAAATTTTGCAGTTATATAGGAATTTATGTGAAAACTATGATTTGTTTCTGACAATCATTAGAATTGCTACGAAAGTTCTAATAAATCTAAAAAATATGTAGATTTTAAAGGGTGCATGCCTACCAAAAATTATAAATTCGATTAAGTTATTTTTCTAAAATCATGTTTGTGAAGATACATTTTCATCATCTATATAATAATTATTTGATCCTTGAGAAAAAAATTTTATAGAGAAAACAATTATGGTGCTTTTTTGGGCAAAAATTGTCATTAATTCAAAAAATTTCAATTTTCAAATTAAAGATTGTATATTTTCTAACTCCGAAAGAATACTTCCATCAACTGTTTTTTTAACTATTCGAAATTTTGTCATGTAACTAACAAAGAAACAATCGTGACAATCGGTTGTTATTTGGATCCGATATCTTAAAAATATTGGACCAAGGATTTGAAAAATTGAGAAATTTTAATATTAAAATGAGTATACCTCACTAACTATACAAGATATTTGTTTAACCAAAGGCTTTCATAGAGCTTTACAAGGCATATAAGGACACAAAAAATTTTTGGAATTGAGTGAGAAACAGAGAAATAACAAGCGTTGAAAAATTTTACATGACCGAAGTGCACTACTTCGCACTTCATACCTCTGAACCTCAGAAATATGGGAAGCTCATCTTCCTAAATTAAATAAGAACACTCCTCTGACATCTCCATATCAATTTTATATTGATCGGACTAAAGAGTTAGAAATGGTTGATATATTTCCAAAATATTATATATTATATTATATATAATTCTGCCCCACTGGCATTTTTCTTATACTCATACTCCATACAAAAATTTTTTTTATTAAAATTCAAATTCGGATGTTTTCACTAAATCTATTCTAACTTTCTAACTTTTTGCCCGATGTTAAGAATTTTACTTTTTGCGCGTTGGGAACAAAATTTTATTTAAGATATGGGTTAAAACAAAAAATTTCAATTTTTTGTTTGCTTTAATGAAGCATTTCAAAATGGTGAATTTTGAAAAAACGCAAAAAATTAATTTTTTTTCAAATATAAAGGCTTGTAATTCAATGAATTTGCATCTGATCAACACAGTATAAATATGGACTGAAAGAGGAAAAACATATCTATGCAACAATGCCAAATTTGCTCAGTTCAAGTAAACAGTACTCAAGATTTTTGGAAATATCTTTACAAACTGCAAAAAAACTAGTTTTTCGAGAATATCTCAAAAACGGTTCTTAAGAAAAATAAATTAATGCCATATTCGTGTTCAGCAGGCCCAATTTAGCTTAAAAACATCTCATTTTTGAGGTGCATTTTTTTTATGAACCATAGTAATTCATGGCAAAATTTTTTTATATGTTTTGACAGCATTTCACGTGAAATGTTGAGCACAATACCATGCTTTAGCCCATGGTAGAATAATATACAAGGTAGCCGCATAACTAATACAAATGTACATTTGAGGTCCGAAATGTCAAACATTAATAGAGAGTGTATGTGTGTGTTTGGATAACAGAAGCACTAAACATACGTGTTGTATTGTGTGTGCAACGTAGTTATTGCACATACACATAACATTTGATACTTCTTACCACGAAAAAAAAAATCAGCTGGCGTTCCAGGGCTACCTTGTATATTATTCTACCATGCTGTAGCCGACTTATTTTGTAGCTTCTTTAGTCTATGTCCATACGAGTCCACTTTTGATGCACAACTTTTGAGCTTATGGGAGAGGGAGAGGTGAGAAGAATGGGAAAACAAATTCTATGTAAAAAAACAAAAGCTGCACAGCAATAATTTCATTGTATTGACACTAGGGTTTTTTCCCGGGATTTTCCGTCCCGGGAATTCCCGAAAAATCGCTTATTTTCATTTCCCGCTATCCCGGGAATTCCCGGGACTAAAAATCTATTTATATACATAAAAAGTACTATTTTGGCACACAAAAATCCTTCTTTTCTCTTTAAATTGGTATCGTTTATCATGATATCTATGTAAGGGGAAAGAAGCTAACGATGGCTCAAAGTGTAGAGTAGTTTCGATTTAACTGCCTTTTTTAAGCGCACTTTTGACTTGACTGCACAACATTATTAATTTGTGTCACTATTCTTTAAAACTCCATACAATTTCGTTTTTTAAGTGCACGATCTATACCTGCTCTTTTAGGATAAATGCCTGTAGTTTTTGGTACTTCAACACAATTTTCATACAAAAATTCAATCTTAGCTGCAGTTTGACTTAACTGCACAAAATATTTGTTTTCTGTGGTTATTCTTCAAAATCGATTTTTGAGTGCACCTGGTATTTAAAATATTTTTTGGCAGTTTTAAACTATTTTCATATAAAAAATCAAAGTTAACTGCACACACGTAATAATTGTGCTTACTTGCACATTAAGCAGATAAGTACATTTAACCTAATAGCTGTATATTAAATTATATTGGATTGAAGAACGAAGAGAAAAAATGTCTCTTTAATTAATTATTTAAAGGAACCGAATTATATTAGCAAAAGCAACTGCAATATTTTCAATATGCATCAAAATGCACGGTAATTGAATATTCAGAAAATCTTTATGCACGTTTTTTGATGAATTTAATGACGAAGAAAATTGGAAATAGATATTACTTCAGATGACGGTGATGCAAGATAGAACTTTCGAGCAAACTTTAAACGCTGCTATTAACAAAGCTGCTGAAATTATTTGGAGACAGTGGAAAAAGGACGAAAAATATTGATAGTTTATACAACGTCCTCTTAACTATCAGGGCAACTTCTGTAGAGGGCGAAAGTATATTCTTAACAACAGAAAGTTGTCTTACTTGAGGTCTACACGTAACATAATATGTAAGATGAGATTGTCAAATTCAATCCCAGAGAGAATTATGTTACGTGTAGACTTCAAATTAGTGTTATCTCAATGTTATAAAAATTTTTATGAGAGCGTTGTTATAAGAATTCTTATAACAACAATCTTATGAGATGAACTGTCAAGACACATGTACATGAAAATAAAATAGTGTGCATGTGTGAGTTCTTATTAAAATAAATGAAAAGCGATGTTTTTGATAAAATTTCTGTGTTAAATAAATGAATAAATGTGTTTAATTATTTATAAATTAAAATTTGTGTGAAAAATTAAAAATAAAATAACTAATTATGCAAAAGTAGTGCATGTTAACTCGATGAGCATTTACATAAAATGAAATCTTATAGGAAAAGGATAATTACGTCTTCCCCTAGTATAAGATTAAGAGAAAAATCGACATTTTGTTTTTATTATTCTGCCGACGTTTTCTCTCATGTTATATCAAAGTTACTTGAATAAGAAACCGATTGTGAGATGAAATAATTAACACATTAGTAGAGTTCAGTATTTGATGCAAATGGTCTTGCGAAAGTGCAAATGCAAAATATAGTAGATTTTTTATGAACTCCAACAACAAAAGACATTTAGTTTCATTAAAAAGCTACAATATTTTGCATTTGCACTTTCGCAAAACCACTTGCGTCAAACACTGAAATCCGCTATTGACTGTTGCAACAAAGAATATAAAAGTAAAAATTTTCTAAGGGCAGATAATTTTTATTGCATACGAAGAGGTAAAGGACTGAATGTAATATTCTAGGACTGCAACATTTATCCTAGACAACTTTGTAATCACTCTTTTGATCACTTCCGCCCTCTGACAACCACGTGTTAAAATCATTGATGAATGACCAGAAATAAAACTACTTTGATTTCAGTTCATCAGTGATTTTAGTAATGATTTTTATGCTCTCATTTTGCTCGGTCTAAAATAGTTTTTAAATACGAAGTTTCCTTAAAATGTCGATAAAAATATTGTTCTTTTTTACCTAATTTACTTTAAATCTTTTTGTTTTTTAAGTTTTTTCCTTTTTTATCTCATATCTTTAGAAACTGTTTTGTTTGTGAAATACTTTTAAAATAAAGCTCAGTTTAACATAAAGAATGATTCAATGATTCAATTTGCTCATATAAACATCAATGGCTTTTGGAAATTAAAATTTTTGGTTAAAATATTATTACGATGTTAAACTCCCGGGATCCCGGGAATTTATTTTTTATTTCCCGCTCTCCCGGGAAACAAAAAAGTCTGGGAGAAAAAAAACCCTAATGGACACGAATGCGGCTTCAAAAGAAAATTTATGAAATTGAAGAAGCAAAAGTGGACTCTCTGTGGACAGAGACTTATGTGCTGTTTCCATAATGCAAACAAGCACTGTTTGTCTAAAATTTGTATGGAAATCACTCAAAAAACAGTGCTTTTCATATAAATTTCAGACAAGCAGTGCCAAAGCGAATTAATATCAAGTGGCCTTTTCATTAAAACTACACACATACAAAGTAGTTGTAGGACTGTTTTTAAGTTAAAAGTTTTTCTCTATTTTATATAGAGTTTGACTGATGGGGTGTAATCAGCTGATGATCATCTGTGATGATAAGCCTACCTGGTACTGAATTCGCCTTGAGCAGTGCCTGTTTGCATTGTGGAAACAACACATTATTGTGTCATGTACTACGTTTATACGTGCACTATTTGCGAAAAAAACTATTTTTAAATAAGTTAATAGTGTGTTTCCCCCGGCATGATTTTGAGAATCATGGTGATTTTAGCAAATCATGTTGATTTATACATGATTTACCATACATTTTGCACACGACCAAATTACCTCAAAGAAGGTAATTTATTTTATAGTATGTTCCACCGGCATGATTTCGACAAATCATGGTGATTTGAGCAAATCATGTTGATTTATACATGATTTACCATACATTTTGCATACGATCAAATTACCTCAAAGTAGGTGGTTTATTTTAAATTATGTCGAAAATACTAAGTAAGGAAAACTAAGTACGTGGAATCGCCTTTAAATATCTGACGATGGGGGGAACATCGGTTTCGTATGAAGTACTATTTTCGCAAGCGGCATAGGTGATGACTCAACCATAAAACTGATTGATTGGCAAACTTTTTTACAAAGCATTCATAAAGGCCACTTTAGACTATAATACGAGTATTAATACTTTTGACGAAAGTGAAACTCCGACACGATTTCTTATGGTTTTTTGGAAATTTTCAAATAGAAATCATGTTAGAGAGGCATTTTCGCCAAAGGTATCAGTGTTGCCAAGACTCTTAAGACAAATACTGCCAGATAGCACTCTAAAATCAGCCAAAAACCGCTAACTGCTAAAAACAAACCGCTAAATTAATTCGCTAACTTTTTGTGTGAAACATTGAACATTTGACGGCAACGCAGTTAAGAATTTAATTTATAAGCAATTTAAATACATACATATGTAGCATACATATGTATGTATTAAACTTTAAGACTTCGTAATGGAAACAGCATTTGTCATGATGACGGAATCTCTGAATCGTGTAAATTGGAGTGTTACAAAAACATAAATTTTAATAAAATAGCATCAGTGTACAAGCGTACTTTTTTCAAATCAAAAGTTTTTTTATGACAGTAATTTGACTGATATTAAACAAAACCAGTACAAGCATCTTAAGTTGGCTCTACTTACAAAATGTGGATCTACATACATACAAAATTTCACTAAAATTACTATACATATGTAATACAGGTCATACATTAATGCCAAAGTCATTACAATAAAACACAAATAGCTGACGGAATTGCTTGCGGTGATATGTTTTCAGTAGCTAACAGTAGCCTAAAATTGAGCGGTTCTGAAATTCGAATGTTGCACACTACGTTTTTACTAACCACACTTTTAGTGCATTTATTGCCACGTTGAAATCATTAACGCGTTTTTTTTCTTAAATCGGAACTGCTGGTTTAATAATTCATATTTAGAAGAAGCTCAAATTATACTTGCACACGCATGGCTTATCGAAAGTTGATCAGGGGAAAGACACATTTTACTGATATTAAACAAAGAGAACTTGAAACTCTAACTATGTACACTAACACACTATATCTGCGATAAACACAAAGAACGACATCAAAGTTTTTTCTCTTAAAAAAAATTTTGGCAGTTTTGTAAAAAACGCTAGAAACCGCCAACTAAAATAAAATTACAGCTAAAAAATCACTTAACGGTTTTTTTCACATACTTCTCACTTTTGATGACGAAAAACCACCAGATCTAGCGGGAAAACCACCGTTTTGGCAACACTGAAAGGTATTAATACTTGCGTTCATGGTCAAAGCGAATTAATATCAAGTGGCCTTATCATTAAAATAACACACATACAAAGTAGCTGTAGGACTATTTTTATTTGTGCTTTGACAGTTCGGGTTAAAGTTTTTCTCTTTTCTTATATAGAGTTTGACTGATTGGGTGTAATCAGCTGATGATCATCTGTGCTGACAAGGCTACCTGGTACTGAATTCGCCTTGTCCATGGTGAAATAAGTATACAGGTGGCAGCATAACGTCAGCCGATAATTTTTTGCTCTGCTAGTTTTGTGCATAATCCTCGTCCAGCACGTATATATTTTGTTGTTTTATTTGTTTCTCTCATGCGGTCACCTACATATATACTTATTTCACCATGCTTGTGTTAGAGTCTGAAACGGCCTTAAGAAGTATAGGGATATGTATTATTTTTTTTATAACTGTGAACGTAATAAAGCTTTTGGAAGGGACATACATGCATGTTTTTTTTAATATCCCACATTCATATTTATTATGTTACAAAAAACAATGGATGTATAGAAAACATCGATGTATTTTATGACATATCAATATAACATCAATGCTTCTATGCGATGCATTGCATCGAAAAAACATCGATGACTTTTTTTTAAATATCCATCACTAGTTCCCAGTCGTCAGATATTTAAATGAGATTTTATGTATGTACTTAGTTTTGAAAATTGCGGTTTACAGTCTTTCCAAATTTCTAATGGATTTTCGTTCAGCCTTCCGACAGGATTCATGAGAGTTCATCAGACAACATATCATCTGATTTATTAGTCTTTCGATTCCGATGTACCAGTTTGTAATGGTCTGTGGACACAAGGTATAAAAATAATGACATTAAACATAGGTTACTAGGTATTTATATTACATTTGTCGCTTCGATGCATCGAATAAAAAACATCGATATTTATTCGATGTTGATGACTAAAAAAACATCTTAGTATTTCAATCTACCTTACTGGGGATCTACATTAGCCATGAAGTTGGTATGAACATCATGTCGGACATCGCATATGGCTAATGTAGACCGCTCATGTCCATGTTTCGTCCATGCTCTGCCATCGATGGCCGAACATATGGCTGAGCATCAATGTTCGCCATTAGATTCGCTGTCAACAACCATTTTTAATAGAAAGAAAAGAGACAGAAAGAAGTTGTTAAATATTCCATTTCTATTGCACTACCACCAAATACATTGATAAGGCAGAACATGGACATCGCACGTATTCACCACAACAAAGAAGTTGATGAATTTTTTGCAGATGCTCTGCCGGCGTCATGTTCAAGTCGATGGCTCGTGGAGACGTAGGGTTAAAGGGCTACGCCATGGTAGAATAATATAACAGGTAGCCGCATAACTAATATAAATGTACATTTTGGGATAGAAAATGTCAAACATTAATAGAGAGGGTTGTGTGTGTTTGTATAACAGAAGTAGCAAACATACGTGTGGTATTGTGTGTGCAACGTAGTTACTTCACACATACACAACATTTGACAGTTCCAGGGCTACCTTGTATATTATTCTACCATGGGCTACGCGTACCTGTCTGCAGACATGCACGATGGCATACCAAAACTCACTATCTAATAGCATGTAAGTTAAGGCCATGATTCACTATCCTACACAGTCGCGCGATCCGCCAAATATGACATGTATGCTAAACAAGTATGGTAGTGTGGACTAAAAATGCAACTGTGTGAAAGATTTTTTTGGCAACTCGTGCGATTTGAAAAAATTTATGAAAATTTTCATAAAATGATAGTTTCCATACGATCATATGCATACACTAAGCAAACAGATGTTTTTGCATCATTTTTGTATAATGGTGTGGCACCTACAACGCCATTTTGAAGCGATTTTTTAAAGTCTGTCAGACTTCTGTACAATTTTCCTGTGAATGAATCGTGAGATCTTGTAGGATAGTGAATCAGGGCCTTAAAGCCCACTGTTAGCCACGCGCCAACTAATTATTGCTGACTAGCAAGTTGCCAGTTTGGGGGTTTCCCCCTAGATTTATGGGTTTTTATTTTATTTAGGGGCAAATTTAGGGGGCTTAAATTCTTAGGGGGAAATTTAGGGGGCATAAATTTATATTTTGGGGGTTTCTAGGGGATTTTCAAATTTGCATGCCTATACAAGAGCTAAGTATTATTATATTTTACAACTCTTTCAGTGTCAATGTTATATATGATAGCTAGGAGATTTCCCTATAACTAAAAGTTCTGTATTTTACAGCTGATAAATTTTGTTTTCGTAGTAGATAAAGTAAAATTAAACTACATTTTTTCTGTTAATTCAAGTGAAAGATTTATAAAGAAAAGCCCTTTGAAAATATTTAGTGTATCCATTATATGCCTAAAATTTTTAATTCCGCTCATCTCTTGATATTTATGAAGAAACTTGATTTCAATGCTTATAAAAATAGTTTTTCTACTACCTCAAATTTGATCAAAATTCGTTTTATATACTTACATATCACCATATAAAATGCAAAAGTGCCTACTATAATTTTTAAAAATTTTGAAGGAGAGATAAACAACTTTATACAAAGCAAAGTTTTGTGATTGCAATAACTCTTTTTTCAGGATTGTATCAATAATTTGGACTTTATTATAAATGAAATAATCCAGAAAAAATAATTTTTATAATCATAAAAGTTTGCCTTTTATTAAGGTTTTTATCTCCAGAAATTTCTTTAAAATTATGATACATAGTGCCTTTTGCATTCTATATGAAGATATGTACATGCGTAACAGTATATTATTAGAGTGGTGTTTCTTTTTAATTTCAAATGTATTTTATTAAATACAAATATTCAAGACTCTATAAAATTTTTAAAGGAATTTCAGAAAATGAAAAAAAAGGGTGTATTCGCTTTGTTCAGGTAACGATATTAGTATGTAAATTGAAACTGAATCAAGTTAATTTACTTAAATTAAACTACAAATTATATATACTTTTACATTTAGGGGGTTTATTCTCAAAATAGGGTAAAATTAAGGGGTTTTCGAATTTTTTTTGGGGGGAAGAAAAAAAGTTACCTGTCAACACTGCTGACTAGGTATCTTTAGTTTAGTAACCTTATTTTATTGTTTGTGTGTCTTTATTATTTGTATGTCGCGATAAGCGAATTAGAAATTTAAGCTTACAATGCAAGAATATATTTTAGTAATAATTTAATAAAATAAAGTAGAACAAAGCTTACGATTCAAAATATCGTTTAGCAATAAAAATAAGCTAAGTAATAATTTTGTAAAATATAAAATGTTATCAATAAAATTATTTTGGTAGTTGATGTTGTGACAAAGAACTTGTTGCGTCTTTTATTCCGTGTGTTAATATAATTATATTTTTTGGCTCTCTGGTGCAAGAGAGCCATAACTGGCGCCCGAGCAGTTTAAGTTAAAAGTTTTACTTGTACAAGTCCGCAAAGACTTTAACAAAATAGTTCTGTACGGAAAAGACTTATTAAAAACAAAAACTTAAAGTTTTAATTGTGCAAGTCCGCAAAGACTCTAATAAAATAGTGCTGTGCAAAAAAAGACTTTAATAAAATAGTGCTGTACGAAAAATTTTGTTTAATAAAACATAAATCAAAGATTTAAGTCAGCAAAGACTCTAATAGTTCAACACAAAATTTTGTGATTAAATAGATTCACTCCGAATTTTGCCTGAAGCCTTGTAGAACCAGCAAGGAAAGAGAAGAAAACACCAGGAAAAACCATCCAACTCAACTCACCAAGAACTCAACCGTGATACAACCCGTACCGGAGTAAGCAATTAATTTCTGCCAAAAGGGAAACCTACGGACTATCCAATCGAGCGATGCAGTTCATCATAGCGATACTGTAAGATATTTTATTTTAATTTAAAACCATTAAACTTTTCTTTTAAGTAAAAATCTTAGCCAATAAAAATTTATAAAACATATTACAATCTCGGTATAAATTTTCAATTTGTGATATACAGTCCCTTTTTATAAAAACATTAGAGAAAATTTTATAAAGCAATATGGCACCTGGCGATAATAAAACAGTAGAGTGGTTACAAGAGAGTATCGTACAACTAACTGGAGCACTTAATGCCCAGATAGAACAAGTAAAAACCGTAGGTAATAGAATTCAGCAGTTAGAATGAAGTATTCCGCCGCCCCATGGTGGAGAAACATCCCGTATTCAATCAGAACAGACAAGGATATTGAATGATAGAATCCAGCAATTAGAGGCCAGAATTTCTAAACCTCGAGCCCGTAGCGACGAATTGTCAGTCCCCAGAAATGAGCAGGAGTTAAATGAAATAAGAAAATTACCGGACTGCGTTAGGGACCTTCAAATATTTGAGGGGAATCCAACTCAGTATATATCTTGGGTCCATAGTGTAGTATACATATTAAGGGATTACGAAATAGTAAGACAAAAACCTATCTATAGATCCATACTTCAACATATCAGACAAAAGATAAGAGGAGCAGCAGACAGCGCTCTCATATCTTATAATATATTTGAAGACAATTGGCTGAATATTAAAAAATTTTTATCATTGCACTACGCCGACAAGCGCGATTTGCGTACACTTGAACATGAATTAAACTTGATGTGACAGGGCAACCATTCCATGGACGAATTTTATGCGAGGGTCAATCATCAATTGTCCCTAATTATTAATAAAATAAAAACGGAAGACTATACTGAAGAGACAATGAATGCATTAGTAAAAAATTACAGAAATAGAGCTCTTGATATATTCATGAGGCTTAAAAGGCGACGTTTCACGTATACTTCTCATTCAAAAACCTCAAACTCTTCCAGAAGCTTAGCTCACGCCCTGAAATACAAAACTATAATTTTAGAAAATTTCTCTCTTCACCCAAATAGTTTCAAAAATTCAATATCCGCTCACCAAATGTATCCACCCCAATTTAAACTCAGACCTGCACCAAAACAAATAAATACATAAGACCAGAACCAAATTTATAACTATAGACGTACTAACCAGACACCATTTGAAAATCAGAAACCACCTCCAAGACCGGATCAACCCAAACCCCCATTCCAATGGAAATAGATAGCTCACTTAGATCACACAGAATAAATTACATGAACAGACCTATTCCAAAAGTGAGGCATTCGAACGAATCCTCAAATCTACCTCGGAAACAACAAAGATTGTTGAATGTAGAGACAGCAGGCGAAGAAGAAGAGGAAACAGAAGACGAATATCTTGAACATTTTGAAGATGAGGTTGAAGAAGGTGATGTATGGAACTCAGAGGAGGTAAATTTTACAACAGAAGCTTCTCTAGCGTACCATACCTAGAATATTTTTCTAAAACTGGACAACCATATAAATTTCTTATTGACACAGGAGCTAATAAAAATTTTATTAGCGAAAAATTAGGCTTTAATTCAAAACCAGTTAAGACCCCATTCAAAGTCCAAACAGCGACAGGACAAATAACAATTACAAGGAAAGTAACAGGACCATTCTTTAAAAGTGTCAGAGTTAACAACAGTCTCGATATTTTTATTTTACCTGTACTATCATCATTTGATGGCATAGTTGGCGATGACACCCTTCGAGAATTAGAGGCAGTCATAGACAGGAAAAATCAGATACTGCAGTTATTATCGGGAGTTAAGCTAAAACTTAAAGCTAAAGGTTCTAAACAAGTAAACAACGTAGATCAAATGCCTGAAGATAATGACCTGTTTACACGAAATCATATGCTTACCCGACACACTTGAGATCTGAGGTAGAAATACAAATATCGTAAATGTTAAAGGACGGAATAATAAGGCCTTCCAGAAGCCCTTATAATTCTCGACTTTGGATTGTTCCAAAGAAGGAGAATGCGGCAGGTGAGAAGCAATATAGACTAGTTGTTGATTTCAAGAGGCTAAATGCCATAACAACACCCGACGCTTATCCAATTCCGGACATTAATAATACTCTCGCTAGCCTAGGTAATTCAGAATTTTTCACCACGCTAGACCTTACATCCGGTTTTCATCAAATCAAGATGAAAAACCGTAATATAGAAAAAAACTGCATTTTCCACCGCTAACGGAAAATACGAATTTTTGAGGCTGCCTTTTGGGCTTAAAAACGCCCAGCCATTTTTCAAAGGATGATTAATGATGTCCTAAAACCACTCATAGGTAAATGTTGTTACGTATATATCGACGACATTATCATATTTGGAAAAAGTAAAAATGATCATGTCGAAAATATAAACAAAGTATTTTCTCTCCTCGGCGAGGCAAATTTGAAAGTTATCTTGAATAAATCTAAATTTTTGCAAAAAGAAGTCGAATTTTCGGGCTATATCGTCACAAGAAAAGGACTCGGCATTACAATTTATCTAGCACCCCCACAAAAAAGTGTTGTAAATGGTGCAGTGGAACGAGTCCATTCCACAATTCTCGAAATTATAAGGTGTCTTATACAAGAATAGATATAATAACACCGTACATTCGGTAACAAAAAAAAAGCCAGCAGATATTTTTTTAACAGATTACAAAGTATAAGTTATAAGGACTTAGTTAACTTTAAAGATATAGTAAATTCAAACCTTAAAAATGAAATAGCTAGGAATCAACAAAGAAACCTTTCGTACTAGATCAAAACCTAAAGACTTTAAGCTAGGTGAAATAATTTATAAAAGGAATAACCAAATAAAAGGGGAAAACAAGCCATTATACGAAAAACAAACTATAGCAAACAATAATACAGTACCAATAACTACTGATACCGGAAAAAAAGTCCACAAGTCACACATTAAAACTTAGAACTTTCTTTCAGAATATCTCTTTATTATGCGCAAGCGACAGTCAACACGTATGAGTACAACAATCCTCTTCTTTCAATTAAGACAGGAAATGGGAAAATCTTCAAAGGAACTTTTGAAATAATACAATAATACAACCTGGACGACTACGACCATGTTTTGAACGACATCAGACCGACCTACAACATGAGATCAAGAAAACTATAACTTTAGCATCGCAATTAGAGCACCAGATAGATAAAATTGACAAACTATTAAACCAACTTCGTGTTCGACCCATAAAGAAGACTAAGAGGTCAATCAATTGGATTGGTTCTGCCTGGAAATGGCTAGCAGGCAACCCCGATGCCACTGACTGGGACAAAATTATTAAGAAGACCAATGATCTAACCAAAAACAATAACAAACAGTACAATATTAATAGTCACTTACTGAAAACCACTAACAATATCATAGAGAATTATAATAGAATCATTAATATGATAGATATGAATGATTGAGCAAAGCTTGAACAATACCTTTTTAACAAGCTACAGATTTTAAAAGACGAGGTGAGATTGGCAAAAAGAGGAATTGTACACTCTAACTTACTAGACAGATCAGAAATATCTAACATTATAGCACAAACAGAAACACTTCCATTTAGAAACGAAATTCAAGCAATAGAATATGCAGAACCCATAATGGTAATTAAGGACTCGCTTCTCTTATACGTACTGTCTATACCACAGACTGACGACACACATTTCAACAACATTTTAATAAGACCTACGGTTAAAAATAATAAACGAATTAGTTCCGAACTTTCAAACCTTTTTGTGTCTCAGAAAAACAAATTTGGCGTTGTTGGGCCATGTACGTTGATTGAGGATGTGAAAGTTTGTAAAGAGACTGAGCTAAAAAAATTAGAGCCTAATCACTGTATATCTCAGATCTTAAACGGGGGAAATGCTCTCTGTACATATCAATATCAAAATCAGCCCGTTATAGAACTCATTCATGACGGTACAATATTTACAACGAACTATGCAGGAAATCTTACTTATAGGAACATCATTTGTCAAAATGTTCAGTTTACAGACGCTTTATAATATTTGCTTTCACACGTACATGTGACATGTGCAATTACATCTGACATAACCTCTGAGTGTTCACAACAGCTGAGTTTTTGCACAATTTTCGTAAATATATAATGCGCTCTTTGCTTTTTAATGTTTTTTCAGCCAAACCACACTTTTGATAATTTAATACAGCTGATGTCAGATGAAAATAGAACACGCTCTAATTGAAAATTTTTCATCTGACTTTGCTTCTGTAAATGTCATCTGACAATGTTTCATATGTTTCACACGGCATATATCACTTTTGCAGTGGGAAATTTGACAAGTCAGATGTAAAATACATGTCGTCTAAAGTCAGCATTAGCCTAATGCGTTACAGACTTCTGTCAAAAAAGTTGAAATAGTGTGTTTCCCTATGTTAACGTATACAAATTTTGACATACGAGCATCTAATTTGCAGAAAAAAGTAGAGCAGCTGTGCTTATAATATCACCTGTATAAATCCACCTTGAGTGTATTGTATAACTCTGCAGTTACACGTTCAAGAAATTGCTTTCAAGTTGATCACACGTATTGCTTGTTAAAACTACTTTAAATTGACGCTATGACGTAGGCTGTAAGCAACTTGATAGTCAATTTTGTTTTCAAGATGCCGTCGTCAAGGAATCAACAACGAAACAGTAAAACTCGGTTATAACGAATTCTGGGTTGTAACGATGTAAGTCTAAAGTGCCGACGTTTCGGTTGCCATTTTCATACAAAAATAATTCGTAATAGCGAATTCGTAGTTAACGAGTCCTCATTTGTATCGAACTACGCTTATTACGAACTTGTCATAGAGCGGTTTTTTTGCTGTTTGCACAAAGTTCGTTATAGCCGAGTCTTTCTGTAATTTACTTACAATAATAGAGATCAGCTGTTTAAATTGAACGAAAAATTGAAACAAATCTTGAAAGCAAAATTGAAATCAAGTTGATAGTCAATTTCCAATTATGTGAGTGTGTTAGTAAAAAAGTGTGAATGTATTGAAACTTGAAACAAAAATTGAAACAAAACTTGAACGTGTAACCTCCAAGTAAGGCAAGATACAAAGCGAAGTTTGCGACGCGCGTAACTCGCAAAAAGTTGAACATTCTTCAACTTTCACGCGTCGTATACAAAATGCCAGGTAGTGCTGCCAGATTCATATGCTAAAATGTTTGTTTAAAGGAAAAAAATTATTAGAAATTAATTTTTTTATTAAAAAATCGATGAAAACTGCATTAAATATATAAAGAAAAATAAAACTTAAAGGCAAGACAAAATATAGCCGGCAAAGGCTTGAAATTGTATAAGCAGAAGAGCATCAAAAGCGTGGTGTGTAACTTGCCATTTTTAAAGCGATAAAAGTTTGAAAAGTAATACCATATTTACACTATGCAATTTTGTTGCATGCAACTCTCCTTTTTCAGTGAGAAAGACAGAGAAGAAATACAAAATGTGTGCATTTCTATTTCAACACTCTCACTTAAAATGAAAATTGCATGCAACAAAGTTGCATAGTGTAAATATGGTATAAGAAAAGCATTGCCGCGTAACGCGTGGTATGTACCTCCACCTTTAGGTTTTTGAAGTTTCTGTTTGGCCTCTATGTACCCTATGACGTCAGACATGTATGTTGCACTGTTGGGATATGACAATTTTGAAATAGTACCGTCGCAGTGGGAAAACTGTACCAAATGAGCATCAATTGTACCAAAATTTTACAATCTAGTAAAAAAAAATACATTAAGAAGAATCAATAAGAGAAATAGCTTGAACTACTTGAAAGCCCGGCTCATTTCTAATGACTTTTACATGGGCCTGTCATTGCAAGAAGTTCTCTTTTTAGGGTTCCGATACACCAAAAGTGTAAAGGAGCCCCATTGTTTTCGCTAAGCTGTCCGTCCGTCTGTCTGTCACAGGCTGTTTTCTCGGGAACCGTAAGAGCTACGGACCTGAAATTTTCACAGGATATGTAGAGCTTTGGCCGCTACAACAAAAAATATGTGGCAGTTAAAAATTAAAGGGTGTTCTAAAGCGAGAAACGCAACATGTTGAAATACTAATGTAATATGAAGACACTTATATATAGACACTTAAAATTTTCAAGCTAAGTGCTAATTGGTGTAGTCTGTATAATAGACAACAATAAAAATTATAGGGTATTCTATCAGTTAATGTAACTTTGACTATGTAATTTAGACAATATGCTGTATCTTGGAAACCCTAAGATGTAGAATCATGAAATTTAAAACGCAAAATATCACCAAAACTAAAAAGATCGCCAAAAAACTAAAAAAAAACGCCAAAAACCGAAATAAGTCGGTAAAACGAAAAAAGCACTACAACATGAAAAAATCGCTAAAACTAAAAAAATTGCCAAAAATGAAAAAATCACCTAAACGAAAAAAGCGCCAAACCAAAAAAAAAGCGCCGAAAATAAAAAAATCGCCAAAAACAAAAAAAAAACGCCAAAACGAAAAAAAGTTTCAAAACAAAAAAAAAAAAATCGCTTAAATTAAAAATATTACAAAAAAACCGAAGAAAGTCTTTAAAACCAAAAAAGCGCCAAAACTGAAGAAAACGCCAAAACTAAAATAAATCGCTAAAACTAAAAATATCGTCAAAAAGCGAAAAAACTTTAAAACGAAAAAGCGCCAGAACAGAAAAACCGCCAAAAACTAATAAAATTGGCAAAAACAAAGAAAAAAATTGCAAAAAACCAAAAATC
Source organism: Panzeria rudis (assembly GCA_956483635.1). Classification (NCBI taxonomy): domain Eukaryota; kingdom Metazoa; phylum Arthropoda; class Insecta; order Diptera; family Tachinidae; genus Panzeria; species Panzeria rudis. Next base: position 83,337,473 of record OY101449.1, read on the forward strand.
GTCAAAAACGAAAAAAATCGACGGAACGAAAAAAATCGCTAAAATTAAAAAAATCACCAAAAACCGAAAAAATCGTGAAAAGAGAACTCAAAATAAAATTATCCCAAACATAGTATGGCGGGCCACTATATTTTATAGGCCTGCATGATATGTGCGTCCAATGAAACGTGTCTTTAAAAATAAAACTGTAAAAAAACTTTAAGCTCACACGAAACAAATATCGACAATTTAAGTTTAAAACTTACTGTCACCAAAATTCGGACATGCTCTCCCATGATATAGGTGTCGTCAAATGAATGCATTGAGAGTTTTCTTCAATTACAACTCCAAGTAAACTTAAAGTGCTCAAACAAATACCTATAATTTTATAAAATTTTTACTGATACATTTACTAGCGGTGCTGCAAATATGTAATATTGGGCCTGATTGTGTAAGGCGCTGGCGTTAATGTCTATGTCGTTTTTTGTAATATATTAAAGCAACACACAACCCGCGTTCTTTAATCATCTACAAAAAACGACTTAGGCGCTTACGCCAACGCCTTACACAATCAGGCCCATCATATACAATACAAAGTTTTGATAAAACAACGTTAACTTTGAACAATTTTTAATAATATATAAAAATATATTTGCTACTCAGAGTCATAATTAAAAAACTCCGAGTAAAGCTCGGTCTACCAGGTACTAATATATTAAATGAACAACAACTTTCTGCTTCATTGCCATGCTCTCGCTTCAAAAATTTCTGTGTACTGAAGTATGCCGTCAGAGTTCGACAGTGTAATAGCAAAACCCAAAGTATGCCATCGTACATGTCTGCAGACAAGTATGCGTGTCTAATAGCCCTTTTATATTGAGTGTTTTCAAAACATCGGTGTATATCGTCCACCACTGTTGTGGCTACTCTTCGACTTATCTTCAGGTAAAGTTTCGCACGTAATGCTTTTGGAGGTCTTTTTAGTTCTATTTTTCCTTAAAATATCTCTATTTTGAATTACTTGATGGAGTTCTTCGATTAGCAAATGCGATGGTAATGTTTTGTGTATATGAATTGACATTTTTTTTAGAACAAACACAACCCGCGAAGCAATTAGCTTGTCTGCGGAAAAACACCCAGGGTCTATGGCGGTAGTCGAACCCACGACCTCTGGACTGACAAGGGGCACGTCAGTTTTATCCGAGTTTTACTATGCGCCGAAGATTTTATTTGTCAGCCGTAGCTGCCAAAACTTTTTCGGCCCAAGTCGATTTTTAGCCGCCGCCGTAGGTGTTTAGTGTCACCAGCAGCCGCCGACAAATCAGCATCGCTTCGTTCTCTGCTACCAACAGTTAGTCCCAGTTTACACTATCCAAGTCTTATTGACCAGCTTATTATTCAGCTGGGAGAAAAACAGAGAAATGTAAATTTATTTCTCTGTCTTTCTGACAGCTGAATTTGCATTTCCCTGTTTTTCTCCCAGATGAATAAGAAGCTGATCAATAATACTGTCTTTCTGACAGCTGAATAAGAAGCTGATCAATAAGACTTGCATCGTCTAAACGTTGACTTAGTCAAAGTTCAGAAGATGTAAGTCTTTTTGATCAGCTTCTTATTCAGCTGCGAGAAAGACAGAAAAACTTGTATTCATTTCTCTGTCTTTCTCACAGCTGAATAAGAAGACTTGCATCGTCTAAACATTGTCTTATAAGCCAATTAGATCAAAATCGACGACTAACAGCCGCTGGTAGTTTTCTCCAAGCCGCCCCGCCACTGATTGTAATTTTTAAATTTCTACATACTGTCTACTAGGGATGCCAAACGTCAAATCCCGAAATCCTGGGATTTTCAGGGATTGTCAAGTCCCGAATCCCGATATTTGTGAAAATAAATCCCGGGATATTTCTTCTATACCAACCCAGCAAAAAATAAATGAACGCGTTCAAAATGTTTCATGATTTCTTGAGCACTTGTTTCTTCGAATGCATTCTGAATACCATCGTAAATAAAGCTATAGTTTTTGAACTCATTAAAAACGCATGTGATTTTACTTGGTAATATATTACATAATATATCCACCGAAAAAGGCATGCAAAAACGGAAATAATCAAAAGAAATAAGACAAAATAGCTTGGTGGCAGAGAGCATGTCTTAACAGTCAGAAGAGCATGGTTCGTATCCCAGGTGCGGCAATATTTATTTTATTTTTTGATGTGTAAACATCTATACGCTAGGGGGTAAAAATCAGCGTTGTCAACTCAGTGCTTTTCGCACCGTTTTTAGTGCTTTTTTAACTCTTCGACGCGAAAAATTTTGGATTTAGTGCTCGGTGCTTTTTTAATCTAATTTTTGGTGCTTTTATTTTGTGATGGTGGCACTAAACCCAAAATTAAAAAATAAATTTCTTTATCTACAAATTTTGTTTCAACTGTAAAATTCTTTGTTAATGCAACTATTTCTTGAACATGTTTTAGCAGTCATGCAAACAAATGAAAAAAGTGGATTAAAGCAATTAGTGGTGCTTCATATTTTATCTTTTAAAAGCGTCAACCCATAAAAAAACGAATTCTTGTACGTATTTCCTTTCCTTTGCACTTCAGATTTTAAAAACTATCAGTTTTCAACGAAAATATACATTAAAAGAGAAAATTGTATATACAAAACTTCAATGCATTTGGTGCGTGAACTTTTTGCACAATCGCGAAAAAGGAGATCGCTGTTTTTACTTATTTTCCATCCCCAACACGATTTTGGAACTAGAGGATGTCGCAAAACCCTAATATACTATTCTAATATGTATATTCTACTCTTACGTGCGCATCACGTGGCGTAAGAACTATTCCGATACTTTTATGGTTTCTTTTTATAGCCGTCTAAACTTGAGCATCTCTGCCATTTTTTGAGAAATGTTCGTCATATTCAAGTTTAGAGCGCGTCATCGGATATTAATAAATTTGGTGTCATTCGAAAGGTTTCAGTCTCCTGTTAATAAGTAATTATTAAAAAGGACATAGCTTCCCGCTACAAGATCCTCTGACATGCCAAAAGTAATTTGTAATTTTCTTTATTTTTTACAGAGCACAACTGAAAGGTCTTTATTGTACAAAGTCTTTAACTAGGTATGAAAATAGATTCAAAAGTTACAGTTTTTTTCTTTATGATAACCCGATAATTTCTATGAACAACATGTAGCAATAACTTTGATGATCATATATAACGAATTAATATCGGATATGATATATTAAGCTCTAAATAAAATTAAATTAGATATTTTAAAAACCCACGAAGAAAATAGATGATAACTTCAAAACGGCTGGAATAATTTTCTTTAAACATAGGTTAGACGAGTTTTGATCAAGTCATCCTTCAAACAAAATTGACTTAATTAAAAATCGATCTAGCCGTTTGTCAACTTTTAGATTTCAAAAAGCACTGAAACAAGTAAAAAAGCGCGTAATTCTTGAAAAAAGCACTGAATTTATTTTTTTTAGTTTTATTTAAAAAAGTTGTTATATATCTTCCTGTTCTGTAAATAGAGCCGATTTAAAAGGAATCGTTTTAGAAAAATTAAATCCACTAAAAGCAAAAAATTTTCAGACTTTTTTGTATTTTTCTATTTTTTATAGCTTAGTATATCATATCCGATATTAATTCATTATATATGATCATCATAGTTATTGCTACAGGTTTTTCATAGAAATGAGCGTGTTATAATAAACAAAAAACTGTAACTTTTGAATCTGTTTTCATTCCTACTTAAAGACTTTGTACAATAAAGACCTGTCAGTTGTAGTTAGCTCTGTAAAAAACCCGACTTCAATGCAAAGATTGCAAAACCAACGCGATTTTGTGTTAGATCAAATTATGTGCTTGTCTACAAATGGGGTCCGTACGCAATTTTTCATAGTACCAAACCTTTCATGTCGTTTCAAATAAAATATTTTGAAAATCTGTCAAGAAATGTCGGAGTTATGTGATAATTAATATATCGGGCTACCACTTTATCAGCCCGATTTTCACTTCTATGGGATCAAACTGCAAACAATTCATTTGAAACAAGAAAAAAAAATTGAAAATTGGTTCATAAATGGAGGATTATGCGATAATCAATATTTCCGGGGGAGGGGATTATGCGCTACAGATTTTCGAAAAAAGAATTTTAAAAATCGGTTCACATATGACGACAGACTTATGCTTGGTGGAGCAAATTTTCGAAAAAAATTATGCAACAAAACTGCAGGCAAACCCTTTAAAAAATCGGTTTACAGATGGCAGAGTTTTGATTGGGGGCAGCGAATTTCCCTACCGATTTTCGGGAAAAAAAATTAAAAAAAAATGGACTGAAAATCTGTTCACAAACGACAGAGTTATGCCAATACAAACATAAAAAATACACACGAATTCATAACGTCCTTCTCTTTTGATGTCGGCTAAAAAATAAAGAAAATTATAAATATCTTTTTCAGGATACTTTGGCATTTTAGAGGTCTTTCTAGCGGGAAGCTATGTCATTTTTAATCAATACTTACTAGGAGGAGACTGAAACCTTTCGAATGAGAAGATTTATTAATATATGATGACGCGCTCTAAAGTTATTCAATCTTGAATATGACGAACATTTCTCAAAAAATGGCCGAGATACCCAAGTTTAGACGGCTATAAAAAGAAACCATAAAAAGTATCGGGCTAGCTCTTACGCCACGTGATGCACACGTAAGAGTAGAATATTCATATGTTTATGTATGTCAAATTTCGTAAAAACGGAAAGTTTTTGAAATCTGAAGTGCAAGCAAACGAAATATGTTTAAAAACTAGTTTTAATGGGGTTCGACAAAAAAGACAAAATATGAAACCCAACTGATTGCTCGAATTAATTTTTTCATTCTTCTGCAAGACTACAAAAACAAAGAATTTTACAAATGAAAAAAATTTTTTAGATAAAGAAATTAGTTCTTGAATTTTGGGCTTAGTGCCACCGTCAAAAAATAAAAGCACCAAAAATTATATTAAAAAAGCACCGAGCACTAACTCCAAAATTTTTCGCGTCGAAAAGCTGAAAAAGCACTAAAAATGGTGCGAAAAGCACTGAGTTGTCAACGCTAACGCGGTGTAAGCTGTGTATGAGTGTAATCATACGGACAAGAAGTACAGAGAAACTTAACAGCTGCATAGAAATACACTAAACTGGCAAAGGAAGTCTCAAGGTCAAACTCCTGCAGTAAGGTCGTACGTTTGTTGGTTGGTGCTGTGTTGCCGTGTTTTTGAATTGAGTGAGTATTTCGGCGTTGCAGTTTTTGATTTTTGCCGGGAACTTCTGGGATTTAGGGGATTTTGTGACCAGTTTTTCGGGATTCAGACCCGGTTCGTCTCGGTTTTTGAACGCGGGTTTTTTGAAAAAAAAACCGGTTTTTCGGCTTTGCCGAATTTGTTCCTGAACTCGGTGCGATATTTGGCTGACGGTTTATTGACTGATTTTGTCTTTGACTGTTGGTTATTTTGCTGTTTAACTGCGGTAATTCCAACTATTTTGTACGGGTATATTATTTTTTTTTAGTTTTTCATTTTTTAATATATTTATTCAGAAAATTCAGAAAAATAATAATAAATAATAAGAACAATAATAAGAACAATAATAAGAACAAACATCTCAGACCATTATTCTCTTTTTTGTTGTTTATATGAAGAGAAGAGCGTACAAAGAAAACAATCAAATCGGAGTAGAGAAATTGTAAATACACCGAGTGCCATTATAAGCAGTGCAAAAGTAAATAAAAATATCCGAGTAGTGAACTCTTATAATTTATTACAACAAAATATGAACACTAACGAATTATATAATCAAATACACCATGCCTTCAAAAATATCTACCGACTATCTAAAGTGGAGATAAAAAATCATAAAAGAAAAAGAGTGAATCCTTGGATGAGCGAAGAACTGATAAAATGCTGTGAAACACGGGACAAACTTTATATAAAATGGTTAAATGCGAAAAATAATAAAACATACGAAAAAGAATACAAAAAATATCGAAACGTTTTAAATCAAAAAATAATATTTGCTTAAAATAACTATTTCAGGAAAAAGTTTATAGAGAACAGGAACAATATCAGAATAACGTGGCAACTAATTAATGAAATCACAGGTAAAAAGGTTAATAACATAGACTCTACAATAATGAACAATTTCAAAAACGAAAACATCTTAAGTATAGCGAAACATTTTGCGACAAATTTTACTGATAACGTGAGTAAAATTATGCATAAATGTAATATCTGGGTTCGTCAAGACCAGCACACTTCTATACCAATGAAGAAGAAATATACAATATACTAAAAAGTCTAAAAGCTAACAAAGGACCCGGAAAGGACCCTCGTTAATTCCAGCATTAGTACTGCGTGCATACCAAATTTACTAAAATCAGACCAATTTATAAAAACGGTACTAAAAACGATTGTAATAACTATAGACCAATAGCAATATTATCGGTAATAGAGAAGGAAATTATAGTCAAACGGCTAACAGAATTTTTAAACAAATATAATATTTTGAACAAAAATCAATATGGCTTCCAGAAAGGCAAAAATATAAATAAACTTTTGGGATACTTTTCTAACTACGTAAATAAATGCTTAGGAGAAAGCTTACACTGTTTAGCTCTTTTTATTGATTTTAGTAAAGCATTTGATACTCTCTCTCTCTCTCACGTAAAAGTTTCACGAACCTATGCAAAAACGTAACCGAATCATCGAACTTGCATTGGTTCTAAGTACTCATTTCAATGCTGAGCAGTTTTGATAAATGTGAACCCATGCACGTCAATGACACGCCTGTGTTAAAATCATGCGTTCTGCACCTAAATTGAACCAGTTCATTTTCAGTGAACCCATGCACTATCTATTTCTTTTGCATGTTTTTTTTTGCTGGGAATAGTTGTTGCGGGGGATGTTTTTTTTTGGCATTGATGCCCAGTGGTGAAGTGCTGGAGTAAAGAGGCCTTCGAGAAGGCCTACGTGACAGACATAAGGCATGCCAGTCCCCATTCCACACTCGTCATTCTTTGCACATGCTGTCGGTGCGGGGCAGGCTTTCCACGGTGGGTCCCCATATGGTGCTTCTAGCGCGCCTGGTCCGGCATGCCATTTTTTATGGTATACCAAAACCAATCGGACTTTAATATGTGTGTTCGATGATTTTTCGGTTCTGGTTTGGTTTGTGTGGTATGCTCATCAACCACGACATGTGACTACACCACGCATGGAATAATTATAAATTGGTCTAGCATTGTGCGTAAGACCATCTTTCATGGCGACCGACTGTTTTAAAGCTGGTGGACCCAATATACATTGTTTACATTTATGTATAGCATCATATACAGGACTCTCAAAATCATTTAACACAAAATATGTTCGCCAATCATAATCGTTAATAAGTTCCAGACCAGTTTCCGATGTTACGATGGGAACGCCAAACGTTTGGGCAGCTTCAACAGTCGTCGCGTCATTTATCACATCACCAACCAGACAAACACGTAAATTTTCTGGTGAAGGAGAAGGTGAAATCGACATTTCCCTCTTGGATTGTTCCTCTATTGTTTCCATTATTATTTCCAATTCTGTTTTGCACAATATTTCAAATTAATACTTTTGTTAATAAAAGAAATAAGTAATAATCCAAAAACCAAAACTGAATTCATAGACTTCTCACAGAGAAGCCATTGTTAATAAAATTAACTGAATTTCATTAAGTTTCATACACAATAAATTTATGCATGTACATATTTGCAAAAATTATATACATATATTTTGTCAATAGTTGGTAGAAATAAATGTTTAGCGCAAATAGGTTTGATAAAAAAAAAAATATGGCGTAAGTAGTAGAATAGCAGCTGTCAGTAGTATTAAATAGTAGTGTGTGTCTATTGTGAATGAATGCAGTGGTGTATCAGAATGTATGTGGTTCATTCATAATTGTGCACAAAAATAGCACCAGGGCATGTCGCCATATTTTATGTCTTGACAAATGGAAATGATTGTATGTATTTTGTAAGCTAGTGGAAATTATCCGGAAAATTGGGAAACTTTGGAATAGATAGAAGGTTTAAGCTAGTATGTTGAGGGAAAAGACAGCCATTATAGATACAGAAGTTACAGAAGTCACTAGTAATAAAAAAAAAAAAAAAACCAAAATAAAACCAGTGCGTCCCAAGTGAACAAAAACAATAAATTTTTATTAAAACACTCAAACGATAAGTAACAGACCGTTACAAATAAAAGAAAGTGGTGGACAAAAACTACAAGTTTAAAGATTTTAAATACGACAAGAAAATTAAAAGGTAATAGCTATTGGCAGTATATAGATATGTATATAAAAATAAGAAAAAACGTATCCTGATAAAATAGGCGACGAACAGGCAGGGAACTGGAACACGGTCATACACCACCGATAGCTCATTAGAGGCTGAAAAGCGTGCCTGGGAACTGTAAGGAAAAGACAGAGGAAAAACAGGTAAAAGTGTATCGACTTAAGAATTAATAAAACCAGATAGTACCTGATTTCGTGCGCATTCTATGTATGTACATGTCCACCATCTTGGTGACCGCTGGGCGCAAATTTTAAGCGCCAACTTGCTTCAAATCGCCATTTTTGGTCGGTGTCCGCATCTCCGCCGGTAAAACAAGTGGATATAAGAAAAATAGAAAAATAAATTTTAATAGAGAAATTCACAACATAAAGTGATAAAAGAAAAAAAAACATAAGAAAAAGAATTAATTTTAGATTTTAATTGTAGTATTTAGTTGTGCTTAGTAGGTTTTAGTTTGTGAACATAAGTGTTGTTAGTGCCTAAATAGGGAAAGAAAGTGGAAGTGAAGAAAGTGTTTAACGCGTAGAAAGCCCAAAACTTACAGGAAATTTGTAAAGTAACATATCTATTTTTTTTTATTTTATTCTTGTTTGTCCGGATATAGTACAGGGACGAAATCAACCGCCTAAGAGAGCTCGTTTAGGTAGGGTATCGTAGACATGGAAATATAATAATTTGATTTTTCTTTAGACTTTACAATTTTTCGGAGGTTAGGGGTTTCTAGTTTTTTTGCGTTCAGTAGTTTTTGTGGTTAGATTTTTATATGAATCGAAAATTTTCTTTGTTATTTAGGCAATAGCATGGTTAGATTTTTATGTTAGGTTAAGTTTTGTATCTGTATGTTAGTAAAAGTTTTAGGTTAAGTTTTCATAATCAAAAAACGGTTTTTTTTAGCGACATATTTTTTTGTAACTTGTTGGTCGACATTTTTTTTAGATATAATTTTTTTTTAAACAATAATTTGTTTTGATAATTTCATTGTGGTCCATAGACCGATCGGTTAAAATTTTAAAAAAAGTTCAATTTAACGCCTTTAGCCCAACAGGGGCGATAATTTAAAGATAAAATAAATTTAAATAAATACATAAATTTTTAAATAATATTAGGTTAGTTACCGCTAGTTTGTAGGCCATTTTTGAATTGTTAGTTTTAAGTTTTATTTTAATAAATATGTAATTTTATAAGTGTTTGAAACAAATATGTTTGCGTGTTAGATTTTTTTGTTCGGGTGAGGTAATGTGAGGCTAGTGCGGTAAGTGTGTGTGGATTTTGGGGGACCAAAAAAATAAAATTTTATCAGGAGTGTTTGTGTCCCAGGTAGGGAGGGCAAGTAGTGGACGTCCACCATGTCCACTCTCTCAAATTGTTTCCGTGTTTGTGTAGTTTTTTTTTTGTATTATAGTTTTTGTTAAATTTTAATTGTTCGTGGTTCTGCTGTGGTTGTGGGTTGGAACCTGCCCTGCGGATGCCTGCGTTGAGCTGGCTGGCATCACAACCATAGCGGCCAAGAGTCACGTAACAATATGGCGCCCAAACTTAAATGAAACATTTGTTTTAGCTTTGTGTGTACAAAACATCAACGTACATTTTTTTTTCAATAGAACTATTAGTATTTGTAATGCAATAGCCCAGTCGACATTAAAATGTACTTGATGTTTGCTAGGAATTTAGTATTTGTTAACCTATAGGCCAAGAGCTTGTAGGCCGTAAACACTAGCTATAAAGTAATGTTTGCTGTGCAGATCTAAATTTTTTTTCAATTTCAATTTACAACTTTAGTGTCATACCAATACATTCAATACTTTTTGGACGTTAGCTTGGGAGTTTTATTAGTAGAAAAACATCCTATTGGACGTTCTAAGAGTTATATTTTTTCTCGTTTTCGTTTTGTTATATAGTTTCAGCCTAAAGTCGGTTTGTGTGAGAAAATAAATCAAAGTAACCGCTCAGAAATAAAATTCAGAGGCCTGTCGTATTTTGACGATTTTAATCACACAAACAGGTTTCAAACTCCCAATATAACTGTTATAGCCGCTCTGAAAAGGTCAGGGGTCTGTAGTATAGTGGTTATAAAGGGGTAAGCAATGTTTTTTTGGCCCGGGGTTTTAAGGGAAGTTTTAGTATCCACTCTGAGCGAAAGCTCAGAGGCGTGATATGCTAAAACCGAACTTATAAGCTCTAGTAACAGCCAAATAGCATCGGTTAAACGCATTTGCTTTAAATATTGTCTGGGAAACAATTTAGGAGACCCGTAAAAGGGTACTTAAAATAAATAAACAAAAGTTAAACCACACACGTCAGTAACTGGTCATCATTATAACCGAACCCGAGTTGTGTAATAATTTCGTCTGTCTTGAGAACTAATATTTACAATTTTTTTTTATAAAACTAACTTTAGTGAAACTAATTATTATATTCTGTCTTCATTTTTAGCCAATTTAGTGTAGTTTGTGGTGTAAAATCAACACTATTAATTATTATACTTATAAGTGAAATTAAACTTTAGTTATAATTATTACAATAACTTATTAGTAATTTTACGAATTTTAGTCGAAACTTAATTGAATTAATAGACTTATGTTTTTTTAGTTTATGTTTAGTAAATAGTTTACTGTTTATTGTGAAACTAATCATCATTTTTTTTATTTTTTTTAACAAAACTAACTATTCTGAAACTAACAATTTGATTCGGTCAGTGTTTCAGTCAATGTAGTATAGTTTGTGTGTAATTCGGTCATTGTTTTAGTCATTTTAGTATAGCTTGTGTGTAGAATTAGCCCTATTAACTATTATACTTATATTTTAAATTATTTTTCATTTATCATTAATATAATAACTTTTTAATAATTTTACGAATTTTATTTTTATTAATTTTTTTTTCTTACTAATTGACTTATGCTGTTTTAGTGAATGTTAGTAAATAATTTATACGTCTAGTAGGATACTATTTGTCTGTATTATTATTTTTATTAGTAAATTAGTGAGTGATTTAGTAGATTTTTGTGTCGGTCCTTGACCAATAAGTGTCGAGTGTTGCCAGTTCACATTATTTTTTTTATATATTTTTTCAAATTTTTAATTACTTATTTATATACAATTTTGAACATAACCATACCGGATTTTCGACCATTACTTAAAAATTTTTTTTCTGCCGTTGCCTAAAAATTTTTAAATACAATTAAACAGTGTTTTTTTTTGGAAGCTAAGTGCGAGTTTTTGACAGTGATTTTTAGCGTTTTATGGCCGAGCCTTCTAGCGACAAAGGTAAAACTTTAGCAAGAAGGTCAGATAGTCTAAAGAGACATAGAGAGCGAAACAGATCCTTTGATTTGAATCGTTCTTCGCCGCAAGTCAAAGAAAAATATTTCAAGGGGGATAGATCAACCAGGATGGCTACAAACGCCCCTCAAATTGCGGATCTGTCAGAGACTATTAATGCCCAGGCAACCACTCAGGGTGCTATACCGAAAAAAGCAAATAATGCTTCAGATAATGACATCCACCAGCGGGACTTATCTCCATCAGTTAGGGCCATGGTCCATGAAAGCGTAAGTGACATGAAAGCCAATTTAGACCGTGCGATTAATAAGTTTGTGGAGGAAAGAATAGGCTTTGAAATGAGAAAAGTTAACGAAAATATCGCCCAGCTAGCAAACGCAGTGAGAAGCCTGTCGGATAGGGACAGAAATCGTTCCGCAGGCGCGCCAAATTTCGAGCAATACGGAGCTAGAAATAGACCTACGCAAAATCAACAGCCACCTAGGTATGATTTTCCACCGCCACCAGTAGCCAACCCTGCTCATGACGGATGGAAAATAAGAATTGATAAATTTGGCTTAGAATTTAAGGGCAATCAAGGGGGGCGTGACCAGCTGTCTGTGGAAGAGTTTATCTTCAGACTCGAACATATGCAGCGGCAATATAGAATTTCGTGGGAGGAAATCCTTCGGGATTTTCATCTGCTGATCTCAGGATCAGTGCAGCAGTGGTACTGGGCTCTACTCCAGACCACTGTTATATCAGAATGGAGCACCCTACGATTAGCCTTATTAAATAGATTTAAAACCGTACGATCAAATTGGGAGCTAATGCAGGAGCTCGTAGAGCGGAAGCAAATGCCAGGCGAGTCGATCGATGACTACTTCCACAGCCTTAACGTGTTGAGGGCCAGGTTAGAGACCCCTGTAGCAGAGGGGGAAATGATCAAAATAGCCAAAAGAAATCTGAGGGAGGGAATAGCCCGAATAGTATACCCAATGTCGGTCAGCTCGGTCGAAAATCTCCGCATGGAATGCATTGAGGCCGAAAGAACGTTTTCGCGAAATTCCGCTCGAAATATTCCGCTACAACCCGGCAGAGCGCCTAGATATGTAAGCGAAGCGGTCATCAATGTAGATGAGAATGAGGCCGAACTTTTAACCGAGCTCGCGGCCATTAACAGTCCACCGATTTGTTGGAATTGCCAACAAAAAGGGCACATTTTTAAAGAATGTCCCTCAACTCAAAGGGCCCTATTCTGCTACAGATGTGGCAAGCCGGACACTATTACTCCTAATTGTCCTCAATGCTCACAAGACCGGGGAAACTCGCGGAGGGGCGCGGCTTTGAACGGGGGGCCGCGGTCCAGCGAAACTGCCCCGAAATAATTCCCGATAAATCTCCTAAATCCCCTGAATTTTCAAAAATAAAACATTTATTACCACTAGAAATTAGAGCAGAAAATTATGAAAAAGTCAAGGAGCGCATTTTCAATCACTCCAACAATTCTTTTAGCCCAAAGCATTCACTGGAAACAAATAATACCGGCAAAGACCAAAATTTAAACTTAGAAAAAAATTCTAGCCCAAATTCAGGCAAGTGGCAACACATTTTAAAATTACGAACTGATTTTATTGAGAGAAAGCGGCAGCGACATCTATTGGCTGATTCCGTCAAATATTGTAGCTCAATATCCGATCCGAGGCCTTATGCCGAAGTTCAATTAAATGGTAAAGTCATTAAAGGCCTCTTGGACTCAGGCGCGTCCGTTAGCCTTCTAGGAAAAAATTGCCGCGAAATAGCCAACGAATTAAATGCAAAATTGGTCCCTATTTACAGCAACGTGCGCACCGCTACCGGCCAACAACATCGCGTGCTAGGAAAATGCCTATTAAAGGTAGAATATAACGGGAAAAATCAAAATATAAATTTTTATTTATGCCCAGAACTAGACCAGGAACTTTACCTGGGCGTAGATTTCTGGCGAGCTTTTCAGATAGCGCCTGAAATAATATCGGCCGAAATAAGTCTAGAGGTTGCTCAGAGTTTGCACAATGATAGCGAAAATTATAAATTAAATAAACACTTGCTTACACCTGAGCAACAACAACAATTGGATGAGGTCGTAAAAAAATTTCCCTCATTCGAAGAAAAAGGTCTGGGATGCACTCAATTAGAAAAACATGAGATTAAATTAGTACCCGGCACGAATCCGGTCAAGGATAAACATTATCCGATTTCGCCGGCAGTACAGGCTATAGTTTATGAAGAGCTAGACAACATGCTTCGCCTAAATGTGATCGAGGAGAGCAACAGCCCGTGGTCGAACAGGACTACCGTAGTCAGAAAACCGGGGAAAAATCGCTTTTGTCTTGACGCGCGCAAATTAAATGCAGTCACAATAAAAGACGCATATCCACTGCAGAACATAGACGGGATTCTGAGTCGCATAGATCAAACGCATTACATAAGCAGCGTCGACCTGAAGTATGCCTTCTGGCAAATTGAACTTGAAGAAGAAGCAAAGCCATATACCGCTTTTACGGTGCCAGGTAGACCGCTGTACCAGTTTCGCGTAATGCCGTTTGGTCTATGCAACGCGGCGCAACGTCTATGTAGGCTGATGGACAAGGTGATACCTGCGAGGCTAAAACCAAATGTCTTCATCTATTTGGATGACCTCCTCATAATATCCGAAGAGTTTTCAGCACATTTAAAATTGCTCGAGCAAGTGGCCGAGTGTTTACAAAAGGCCAACTTAACAATAGGCCTTAAAAAGTCTATGTTTTGTTTTCGCGAGCTAAGGTATCTAGGCTTTATCATAGGTGGCGGCGTGTTAAGGACTGACCCCGAAAAGGTCAAAGCGATTGTTCAAATATCGTTGCCGAAATCGCCTAGGGATGTAAGAAGTTTTTTAGGGACTGCTGGGTGGTATAGGCGTTTCATAAAAGATTTTGCCTCCATCTCAGCAGCCCTAACCGATACGCTCAAAAAAGGTAAAAAGTTCGAAATTACACCTGGTGCGATTGAAGCATTCGAAACTCTGAAAATATCACTTACGACCGCCCCTGTGTTGCGCCACCCCGATTTCAACTTGCCTTTTTATATTCAATGTGACGCGTCAGAGTTCGGAATAGGGGCAGTTTTATTTCAAAAAAATTCAAATGGCGATGAAAACCCCATCGCGTTTTATAGCCAAAAGCTCACAGCCTGCCAAAGAAATTATTCGGTCACCGAAAAAGAATGCCTTGCAGCTGTATTGGCAGTTAAGCGTTTCAGGCCGTACGTCGAAATGATGAACTTCACGGTCATCACGGACCATGCGAGCCTGAAATGGCTTATGTCGTTAAAAGACCTTAGTGGTCGCCTTGCCAGGTGGTCACTACAGCTACAGGCATACGATTTCGTGATCGAACATCGTAAAGGGGCAGAGAATGTAGTAGCGGATATGCTATCACGCATGCCTATTGACATAGCCGAAATGACTGAAGAAAGCTTCTTTGATTTCGAAACAACAGCCTTTGAATCCGAAGACTATTTAGAATTGGTCAAAAGCGTTGAACTAAATCAAGCAAAACTCCCCGATTTACGTGTTGATGAAGGAAAAATATACAAAAAAACTATTTTTGATAACATCGATAATGTGAGCGAATCAATTTGGAAATTGTGGATTCCACAGGATATCACCCACATTCTAATCGAAAAAGCCCACGACAGCATGACCGCAGCCCATGGTGGCATGCGAAAAACCCTAGACCGGCTAAAAAGATTTTACTATTGGCCAAAAATGGCAACTCAGGTCCAAAATTATATCCGAAATTGCAAAACTTGCAAAGAAACAAAGTCAGTAAACCAACACACAATGCCGACTATAGGGGCCGAAGTGCAAACCGATATACCTTTTCAGAAAATATATATCGATTTCTTAGGTAAATACCCCAGGTCGAAAACCGGAAACGCATATATCTTCATTGTGGTTGATCATTTTTCTAAATTTTGTTTCTTAAAGGCTATGAAAGAGGCAACGGCCAAAAATGTAGTACAATTCCTAGTTCAGGAAGTTTTTCATAAATTTGGAGTGCCGGAAGTGCTTCATAGCGATAATGGGCAACAGTTTATTTCCGCAGCGTTTACAGAAATGGTAAACACCTATGGTATTACACATCTTAAAACCGCATTTTATTCACCCCAGTCTAATGCGGCCGAACGGGTAAACCAATCCGTGCTGGCAGCCATAAGGGCGTATCTCGAAAAAGATCAGCGGGATTGGGATCTGTACCTCCCTGAAATAGAATGTGCAATGCGCACATCAATACATGCTGCTACGGGAGTAACACCGTTTTTCGCCTTATTCGGGCACAATATTTACTCAAATGGAGCAGACTATCGGTTGGCCCGGAAACTAAAATCACTGTCAGAACACCAAATTACAGATTTACAACAAAAGGATAAGTTAAGTTTAATTCGCGAAAAAATTAAAAACAACCTCAAGGAAGCCTACGATAAAAGCGCAAGTAGGTATAATAAAAGGGCGCGAGTTGTAAAGTTTAGTCCGGGACAAGAGGTGTACAGGAAAAACTTTGCACTATCGGATTTTAAAACCAACATAAATTCAAAATTTTGTCGCAAATATCTAAGATGTCGCATTAAAAGACCAATTGGAAACAATATGTATGAGCTTGAATCGCTCCAAGGCAAACCAATTGGCACTTTTCATGCGAAAGACATCAAAATCTGATAAATAGTGCAATATTTTTTCAATCTGTGATAATTAGGGTTAATAAGATAGAGGTTAGTCTGTGATATTAGGGCTAAGGCGCAATATAGATTAAGTTTATGTTGTGTCTGTCCCGTTTTTTTTATACCTGACTTCCTTTTTTTTCGGATAAGCCCTAAACTGTCCACTAAACGACTTAAACGGTAATGGCGTACCTGATAATTAGTAAAACCCTATGTATAGAAAGTCTGTCCACTAAACAAAGTCTAATTGAAAACCAATGTACCTGATCTAAGCAAAACAATAGCAAATAATAATCTATCCAAGTATTGTGTTAGTACGGGTTTTGTTTTATTTTTAGGGAAGACGAACACATATTACAAAAAGAGATAAAAAAATTATAAAATAACTCACAAAAGAAAAATAAGTAGCACGGCAGCGCAGTAAAAGGGTACCACCCTAATAACCTAGATAGATGAACAAAAGAAAGTTAAAACATACATATAGATACATCAAACACTTACCTGTAAGGCCCGGCTTGAGACTTCCAGGGTGTGAGAGTTCCCCACGTTTGGCCGATAAACCTTTAAGCCCACCCGCACACCGTTACCTCCAGCGTACACTTGGAGCCACCGGAGTTTTGTTGCGGGGGATGTTTTTTTTTTGGCATTGATGCCCAGTGGTGAAGTGCTGGAGTAAAGAGGCCTTCGAGAAGGCCTACGTGACAGACATAAGGCATGCCAGTCCCCATTCCACACTCGTCATTCTTTGCACATGCTGTCGGTGCGGGGCAGGCTTTCCACGGTGGGTCCCCATATGGTGCTTCTAGCGCGCCTGGTCCGGCATGCCATTTTTTATGGTATACCAAAACCAATCGGACTTTAATATGTGTGTTCGATGATTTTTCGGTTCTGGTTTGGTTTGTGTGGTATGCTCATCAACCACGACATGTGACTACACCACGCATGGAATAATTATAAATTGGTCTAGCATTGTGCGTAAGACCATTTTTCATGGCGACCGACTGTTTTAAAGCTGGTGGACCCAATATACATTGTTTACATTTATGTATAGCATCATATACAGGACTCTCAAAATCATTTAACACAAAATATGTTCGCCAATCATAATCGTTAATAAGTTCCAGACCAGTTTCCGATGTTACGATGGGAACGCCAAACGTTTGGGCAGCTTCAACAGTCGTCGCGTCATTTATCACATCACCAACCAGACAAACACGTAAATTTTCTGGTGAAGGAGAAGGTGAAATCGACATTTCCCTCTTGGATTGTTCCTCTATTGTTTCCATTATTATTTCCAATTCTGTTTTGCACAATATTTCAAATTAATACTTTTGTTAATAAAAGAAATAAGTAATAATCCAAAAACCAAAACTGAATTCATAGACTTCTCACAGAGAAGCCATTGTTAATAAAATTAACTGAATTTCATTAAGTTTCATACACAATAAATTTATGCATGTACATATTTGCAAAAATTATATACATATATTTTGTCAATAGTTGGTAGAAATAAATGTTTAGCGCAAATAGGTTTGATAAAAAAAAAATATGGCGTAAGTAGTAGAATAGCAGCTGTCAGTAGTATTAAATAGTAGTGTGTGTCTATTGTGAATGAATGCAGTGGTGTATCAGAATGTATGTGGTTCATTCATAATTGTGCACAAAAATAGCACCAGGGCATGTCGCCATATTTTATGTCTTGACAAATGGAAATGATTGTATGTATTTTGTAAGCTAGTGGAAATTATCCGGAAAATTGGGAAACTTTGGAATAGATAGAAGGTTTAAGCTAGTATGTTGAGGGAAAAGACAGCCATTATAGATACAGAAGTTACAGAAGTCACTAGTAATAAAAAAAAAAAAAAAACCAAAATAAAACCAGTGCGTCCCAAGTGAACAAAAACAATAAATTTTTATTAAAACACTCAAACGATAAGTAACAGACCGTTACAAATAAAAGAAAGTGGTGGACAAAAACTACAAGTTTAAAGATTTTAAATACGACAAGAAAATTAAAAGGTAATAGCTATTGGCAGTATATAGATATGTATATAAAAATAAGAAAAAACGTATCCTGATAAAATAGGCGACGAACAGGCAGGGAACTGGAACACGGTCATACACCACCGATAGCTCATTAGAGGCTGAAAAGCGTGCCTGGGAACTGTAAGGAAAAGACAGAGGAAAAACAGGTAAAAGTGTATCGACTTAAGAATTAATAAAACCAGATAGTACCTGATTTCGTGCGCATTCTATGTATGTACATGTCCACCATCTTGGTGACCGCTGGGCGCAAATTTTAAGCGCCAACTTGCTTCAAATCGCCATTTTTGGTCGGTGTCCGCATCTCCGCCGGTAAAACAAGTGGATATAAGAAAAATAGAAAAATAAATTTTAATAGAGAAATTCACAACATAAAGTGATAAAAGAAAAAAAAAACATAAGAAAAAGAATTAATTTTAGATTTTAATTGTAGTATTTAGTTGTGCTTAGTAGGTTTTAGTTTGTGAACATAAGTGTTGTTAGTGCCTAAATAGGGAAAGAAAGTGGAAGTGAAGAAAGTGTTTAACGCGTAGAAAGCCCAAAACTTACAGGAAATTTGTAAAGTAACATATCTATTTTTTTTTATTTTATTCTTGTTTGTCCGGATATAGTACAGGGACGAAATCAACCGCCTAAGAGAGCTCGTTTAGGTAGGGTATCGTAGACATGGAAATATAATAATTTGATTTTTCTTTAGACTTTACAATTTTTCGGAGGTTAGGGGTTTCTAGTTTTTTTGCGTTCAGTAGTTTTTGTGGTTAGATTTTTATATGAATCGAAAATTTTCTTTGTTATTTAGGCAATAGCATGGTTAGATTTTTATGTTAGGTTAAGTTTTGTATCTGTATGTTAGTAAAAGTTTTAGGTTAAGTTTTCATAATCAAAAAACGGTTTTTTTTAGCGACATATTTTTTTGTAACTTGTTGGTCGACATTTTTTTTAGATATAATTTTTTTTTAAACAATAATTTGTTTTGATAATTTCATTGTGGTCCATAGACCGATCGGTTAAAATTTTAAAAAAAGTTCAATTTAACGCCTTTAGCCCAACAGGGGCGATAATTTAAAGATAAAATAAATTTAAATAAATACATAAATTTTTAAATAATATTAGGTTAGTTACCGCTAGTTTGTAGGCCATTTTTGAATTGTTAGTTTTAAGTTTTATTTTAATAAATATGTAATTTTATAAGTGTTTGAAACAAATATGTTTGCGTGTTAGATTTTTTTGTTCGGGTGAGGTAATGTGAGGCTAGTGCGGTAAGTGTGTGTGGATTTTGGGGGACCAAAAAAATAAAATTTTATCAGGAGTGTTTGTGTCCCAGGTAGGGAGGGCAAGTAGTGGACGTCCACCATGTCCACTCTCTCAAATTGTTTCCGTGTTTGTGTAGTTTTTTTTTTGTATTATAGTTTTTGTTAAATTTTAATTGTTCGTGGTTCTGCTGTGGTTGTGGGTTGGAACCTGCCCTGCGGATGCCTGCGTTGAGCTGGCTGGCATCACAACCATAGCGGCCAAGAGTCACGTAACATAGTTATGTAAAAAATATGTATATATTTTAATTTTCATTAATTTTATTTTGAAAAGAAAATGAAAAAATATGAAAAGAAAAATAATATGTATTTGGAAATATCATCAGTTTGAAAAATTAGTTCCCTTATTCTATAACTATGTATATGCCGACGTTATTTTAACCCCACACAATAAAATGGTCACTTTTGAGGCCGAGTTACTGCATTCGTTATCGAGTAGGCTTTCGTATCGAATAAATTTTCGTCACGTACCGAATAGATAGATTACCGCATTCGATAGCTGACGTATCGAAAATTTAAAAAGTGTACCAAGTTTGTTTTACACCGGTTGTTATATCGACCAGAAATTTGAAATACATTAAAGAAATTGTTTAAGCTAGTACAACAACCAAGCTAATTTGACAGCTGTAATAAGGTTTAGTGATAATGTTCCATGCTTTTTGCAAAACAAACATAATAAAAGAAAATATTGTTTTCAATCGCTCTAGTGCTAAGTGGAATTTAAGCAGCAGGAACTGGATTATCGCATGACGTAATCCCAAAAAGAAAATTTTCGAACAATTTCACTTGATCACGTATGCGGCAATTCGGCCCCTGTTCTCGTTGTCGATAACAATTGAGCACTATTGACAGCTCCTTACCACAGTCTAACCAGACGCGACACGAGCCGGAAGATATTGCCGTCTCAGCCGAAGTGTTTCGTTTTGTTTTGTTTTAAGCATACATTGGTAAAATTTGCAACACTTTTAATTGGATAAAATGAAACACATACATGTAATTGTTGTCTCTTTCTCAACTAGCCGGCATAAAAACCTGATTTGGGCAATTTTCAACTGTCAAAGTTGACGTGTCCAGGGTTGTCAGATTTTTTTTGACCTATTTCCCCACGATTTTAAAAATCGCCAAAAGTCGCCAAAATATGTTTTATGTAGTTTTTCTTAATACATATTTTATAGTAAATTTGGTTTTACATAATAGTTTTTTTAATATAAGCTTTTATAAAAATCGCCAAAAGTAGAAATAAATCGCCAAAAACTATTTCATGTAAATTTTTCTCATCAAAATTCAAAATCCATTAATAACTGTAATTAAATATGCAAAAATTTCAAAATCACATTGTTTTAATTCCTTCCAGACAAGTTTTGATGGGATTTATTTTCGAACATACTTTTTTAACTAAGTAATTTTTCTGAATTATAAAAGTTTTAAAGTTTAATTTTGTTGAAAAATAACCATAAAAATCGCCAACAAATTTATTTATCGCCAGAAAAATCGCCATGTCGCCAAGTCAAAAATTTTATCGCCAAACAAGATGAAAAATCGCCACGTTTGGCGAGAAATCGCCATATCTGACAGAGCTGAACGTGTCTGGTTAGACTGTACTCCTTACCATGCAAGTCTGTGTACGTATTATCAACGAAAGAGAAATTTGTATTCATTTCTCTGTCTTTCTCACAGCTGAATCAAAAGTGTGTTAGTAGAAAAGTTTGAGTGTACTGAGTTTTTCGAACTTGCACTTGCATGTGTAAAGGCAGCAGTGCAAAAAAACGCCTTCGTCCTGAGATTGTCAAAATAACTCTATATATAAAAAATATTGTTTATATTTTTTATATGAAGTATGACAACCTCGGTATGAAAACAAAGGAACAGCTGATCATCAGCTGATCTCTTGCACAGACCTGTATTATTGGATCATGGTTAGACCCCTTTTACAAAGTTGAAATTGATGGGCAGCCATTTTTTCAATTCTGTTTTGAACTTGCCAAAAGCTTTTACAAGCTGCAAATTAATAGACAGACAGAGCATCAGTTTTAGCATATTGTTTATGGGATGTGTGTATACAACTTACAAAAACGAAGAGAGAGAATCGAAAAATGTCCAGTACAGATAGTCATGTACTACACAATCGTCTCTTCAACCCCTCGCCATCACATTTCGTCTGTCTGTCTTTCCATTTCCAGCTTGTAAAAGGGGACTTACGGTTAAGCTGTTTTTAGAATATTCTACAAGCTGTTCGACTTCTGCACAAAATACAACCCTGATATAATGTGTTTTATTGGTTTTTTTAAATTTTCCATAGACTCATAAGATCATTTTCTACAGAAGTCGAATGGCTTGTGAGATAGTCAGCCCAATCACAGACAAAAATTCCGTGCGTGTTCTTTCACTTTTCCCTTTCTCCTATTATGAATAGAAATTCCATAGGAAAAATTTCGATGGGGGAAAAAAGTAGCTATTCTCAATGCATTTGAACTTCGCTTTATCCCCTAAATTGTTCACTTGCAAAACAGAAGGGAGTTTGCATAAAAATCGAAGTATTATTTAAATAAAACAAAATTTACACAAAAAAATATTTGGCTTAAATCTAGTTTAGTGACACAGCTCCAAACAAAAAAAAATTACACAGGGGGGTAGAAAATGAAAAAATTAGAAGAAAATGTTAAATAAAAAAATGGAGGGATCCGTATAGTTTTCGAGTTATGGGCCTCTGAAATTTTCATATACATATATAGGATATTTTCCACTTTATTTCTGAACGTTAGAGTCGTAAGTCTACAAGCAGTCAATAAAAAAATTATGTGAGTCCGATCACAGGGGAGATGTGTAAACATCTAGTAATGAAGCATTTTAAGAAGACTTTAAGTTTGACAAGTTTAGTTTTTTGTTTTCCATATTTTGCTTTGTTTTAGTAAATTTCTTATTAAAAGTGCAAAAAATCTTTTTAAAAGTTATTAAAATTAAACGTTTTTGTATTCATTTTTGCGTACTAGATGGTGTTAGTGTATTTCTATGCAGCTGTTAAGTTTCTCTGTACTTCTTGTTGTCCGTATGATTACACTAATACACTCATACACAGCTCACACCGCTTTATTACAATCTTACTCAAAATTTGTGATTGTATTGTGAAAAAGATTTTTACCCCCTAGCATATAGATGTTTACTCAAGGCGAATTGCTACCAGGTGACCCTATTAGTAAAAATGAGCATCAGCTGACTTTACCAAAGTGTCAAACTCTATGTAAAAAAACTAAACAACAACTTTTTATGTATGCATATAACATGACAGATTGGTAAAGTGAAGTTGTTGTTGCACTAATAAGGCCACTTGGTATTAATACGCTTTGTGTTTACTCATCAAAAAACTTTGTTTAATAACTTTTTCCAAACTATTCCCCTTATTGAATTCAAATTCAGTTATTCTTATACTTTATTTAAGAAGGGATAATAGTGTTAAACAGTGGTGCCAGAAATTTTCGGAGAAAAATCTTCATTCTTCGAAAAAAAAATCATTTGAGAAAAAAAATCTTCAAAAAATTTTTATGTGTAATATAAATATAATTCATGGTCATATGTATATAAAAATTAATATGTAAACATCGAAACCCAAAATTCAACTCAAACAGGTTACTTATATTAAAATGATAATATATTAGATGAAATTTATTTGCTGGTGTTTAAGCATTGTCTATATGAATTTCATTGGTGCTTTACCAAAATATTAGTAGACTTCAAACACACGTTTGAACAGTTACAAGCCCCTTATCTTATGTACAGACTTTCAAAAACCATTTGAGGCAATACAAATATATAAATAAGTACAGTAATCTTTTAAACTTATACAAAACTCTCAAATGGTTTTTGAAAGTCTGTAACTGTTCAAAAGTTGGCTTGAAGGCTACTGGCGATTTGGTAAAGCGCCAATAAAATGCATATTTACAATACTTAAGCACCAGCAAATAAATTTCATTATGACAATATGTATGCCAAATAATAAATTTCTTATAATATATTAGTTATGTATATAAGTTCCAAAAGTATAAAATTTCTGACTTCTTTCTATACCATTTTACAAAACTATGAGTTCAAGTGAATGTTAGCTATATTGTTTATTTCTTAAAATCATAAAAATTTGCTATACATTTATATATCAAAACTTAAAGTTTTAAAATTTTAAAACAAGAAATTTCTTAGACAATTTTTATGATTTTACGAAATAAACAATACAACATTTAGTTTGAATTAACTCTATAACAAATACCCCATTACTCACATTTTTGTGCATAAAAATGCGTATTTTTTATTTAATTTACTTATTGGGATTGCATTTGTTAATCCCTTTCTGTATTTCGATTTATTTAAATTTACTTTTGAAAATATCCGTTCAACGTTTGCAGATGGATTAAGGAGACATATTAAATTTAATGCAAATTTCTACAGCTTTGTAAACACTAACTCACTATCTGCTCTACACAAAGAAAAAAAGGAATGGAAAATCCACATGCCGCAATTTTGATTGGAAATCATATTAAATTTACAAGAAATAATTTGTCGTTTGAGTGTGTTAGTGTTTATTTGCTTTGTTCATTGCTACAATTCACTGTTCTGCTTAGTTGTGTGACTTGTTGTTGTTTATTCTTACATGTGTCGTCTATGTAGACGATAAAAAACGAATTACTAGCGAAAATTTACTGCTGCTGGTTTAAAATTACCATTGTTTCATATTAATTTTAAACGGAAAATTATTAATCTAACCTTAAATCACCGTTAAAACAATTTTGTTATAAACGTTAGGTTTCATTTTCAATCGACATGACTGTAACTTTAATTTCATATAAGTTTTATGTTAAATAATCATTTAAATCATGTTGAATTATTTAGTGTATAAGTAAAGAAATCATGTTGAATTATTTAGTGTATAAGTAAAGAAAAGTTTGAAGCTGTTGTGGCTGCAGTGGTTAGCGCGTGGACTATCATGAAGGCGGCACGAGTTCAAATCTTGTCTGGGACAGTCAGCTACAACGTAAAATTTTCTGATGACTATCACGAAAGTAAAATAATTAATAAAATAGCTACATTAAATTCATGTTGTTTCAGCTTGATATAACTTTAATTCAACATGATTCTTCTTGTTGTTCCAATATCAAATTCACGTTGTTTCAACTTGAAATAACTTTGATTCAACATGATTCTTCGTGTTGTTTGAATATCAAATTCACGTTGTTTCAACCCGAAATTACTATGATTCAATGTGATTTTTCGTATTATTTCAGTATCAACTTCATTTTGATTTAACTGTACTGGAATATTAAATCAACATGAAATATAGCTAATTCAAAATGAAAAATTTTCTTTCAAGATTATTGTAAATCATAGTGATTTAACATGAAACACCTATAAAGCAAAATCACTACCGAAAACTGTTAAATTAACCTGGTTTTCGACGATTTTACATGGAAATTTTTCTGTGTGTAGTATTTTGACATTGTGTGCCAAAATTCTTTCGTAGTAACGTTTTCTAAATTTCGAAAATATTTATTAATATCTGGTGGAGCTATCTGAATTCGCCATCTAAATTTTGAACCGAAGTGTCATCAAATAAATTTGGAAAATATACATACATAATAAGTATACAGTACATATCGGATATAAGAAACTTTAAAAATTTTACAAAATTGTTTCTTATATGCGGTTTTTTCTTATAAGCAATTATAGTTTATAACAAAATTATTTCTTATACACATTTATATGGATATAAGAAACTTTTCTTATGAGTGTGTATTCAATAAAGCATACATATGTAATATTTTTTTCTATAAAAAGTAAAACAAATTAAGTTCGATAGTTAGAATTTTTTATTGTGTATACGAAACAATGCATATAAAAAACTAACTTAAGTAGCTCTAACAAAAGATAAAGAATAAAAAAAGAGTTTAGTTTGCACTATAAAAATTTCTTATATAAAATGTTTTTTCATATCATTTATCATCTTTGGTGTTTAAAAAAAGTTTCTTATATCAGGTTTTTTCTTATATACGATTTTCTTTTATAGAACATTTTTTCTATGGAAAGTACAGAAAAAGACACGGTGTTTTTGGTCCACTTTCTTATAAGCGGTTTTTTCTTATATGCGATGTGCTTATATCCGGTATCTACACTACTTTATTCTTTTATTGAGCTAACGTTTAGCTGACACAGGTAAATTTATTTAATAAATTTAAAGAAGCCGTGTGACTATAATAATTGTTAAGCAACTAAACTCAAAAAATCTTCATTTGAAAAAAGAGCTTCAAATCTTATTTTGACTAAAAAATCTTCAAAATTAAGGTAAAATCTTCCTTCTGGCATCGCTGGTGTTAAATTTCTTTATAAATACTTTTAAAACAGCCGAGATACATGCACATTAGTTCTATAGAATAGCAAAACACAAACGATCAAAAGTCTACAAGCACTAAATAAATAAAATATGTTTTATGTAAAACTGTTCCTTTTTTGTGTTTAATAACGAGTTGGATATCCGCGGCATTTCAAGACTTCCGCCAAGCGATTTGTCATCGAAGCTACAAGCTTGCTAGTCTCCTGAGGTGTTATTTCCGGGCACTGTTTTATTATAACCTGCTTGAGCTGCTGAACACTCGTTATTGTATGTTTGCGAATTTTATTTTCCAAAAGAGCCCACAAATGCTCTATTTGATTTAAATCAGGTAACTGTGGTGGCGTGCGTAATAGTGTTGGGGCATTATATAACAACCAAAGACGTACGACTTCTGCGGTTGATAATCCCAATTTTTCAGCCCTCGATCGCATATTGCGCTTTAAAATGTGTAAGTAAATTTTAATTTTAACGTTCTTTTTCCCAAATTAATATTTTACTTTTTAAGTAAAATATTAAATTTTTATTAAAATACATTGAAATTGATTATGGAGGGGTATTAACTAGTTCCTATGGCCATTTCATTGGGGCTAATGCAAATCGTCACGGAACTTTTACCCAAAAATCTCATAGAAAATCTAAAGATATTATATTAAACTCCTAATCATAAGAATAATAAGTTTATAATATCAAAGTTGAAACATGAGCTCCATAATCAATCATGTTTTTTATTTTCTTTAATTGCGTACTACAACACGTTGGTTTTTTTCCAACTTTCAATTGTAGTTGTAAAGGCAGTTGAAAATAAATAAAAGCAACAACAGCTACAAACTGTTTTCGCAATGAGCTGTGATGATCTTCTAATCAAACAGCCAATTTCCCGGTTAGACTTTCCTTCCTGCCAATGCTTAATGATGATATTTCTCTCCCCAGGACTAATTTCTTTCCTTCTAGAAGTCATCGCCAATTTTAAATGCGTTAAACAAAAAAAAAATAAAAACAAACTACTTTGCTTTAATTCTGATAAACAAACAAAAATACAATGACCATTTGGGTAAAATTTACATGTAACGCACGTCAACGCTGCAACAATAATAACTGCTTGTAGACTTTTGACTGCTTGTTTTTATATGAGCGAAAACAAAAATGCCTTTATTTTGGGTATTTTGCAAAAACACAAAAAGAAATTTGGCAACAACATTCTACGCTAAGTATTGTATAAAAAACATATGAAGTTGAATAAAGTAAATGGGTGGCTTTTGGAAAAATTAAATTTTTTTTTTAATTTGCTGCTTGTAGACTTATGACTCATACTGTATATGGACAATATTGGTATTATTTTAAAGGTTTTGAATAGATCTTTCTGAATATTCAAAAAATTTTAAAACTCCTTAACCCATTACGAAGCGGGGATGAGTTTGCGAAAATCAAGTTTGGCTTAAATCTATTTTAGCAAAGTTGGTACAAAATTGAAAAACAAGATTGAAATTGAAGAATAAGAAGAAAATACTAAATAAAAAAGTTGGCGGCAACCTATGTTTTCCGAGTTAGTAATTGTACCGTGCTTGCTAGTGTTTTCTTATCTGGGACCATTATTGGCACCAGCCTAATGAAACATTACCAAGAAACCCCTTGCTTGCCACACCATAAATAGCTTTAGTTTTGCCCAGACCGGCTCAGGGATGTCAGCCATTTATGGGACAGGGCTGTACAATAAAATTTATACTAACTCAAAAAAATCAAAAAAACTCAAATCGACAACAAACGGTCATTAACTCAAAAAAAATCAAAACGACAACAACCGGTCGGACGAAACAAATATCTGTACACAAATTTAACCGGACATTTTTTTTAATCCGTTCAACCAAATGAAAACATTTAAATATTTAAAACGTTATAAAAAATTTTATTAAAGAAAAAGTATTTCCCTAATTACTAACACTTATTGAAAATTGATTCAAATTAAATTTAGTAAAAAGATTAAAAAGAATTTATGTTGGTAAATAATAACCTACAAATAATGAAATCTTACACATACACTTAACTACAAAAATTATAAATGAACACTATTTTCCCAAAAATACTTTGACAAAACCTGCTTTTGAATCAATCAGGATTTACGCAAAAGAAATTAATAAAATAAACTAAATATTTTTCCTCACTTGAGAGAGCTCTCTAAAGTCGATATTGTTGGCGACTATTAAAAATTCTTTGCACCCCTAAGTTAAATTGAAAACGATTAAACGCGACCAGTATTTTCAGGCTAACAAAAGTTTAACTAACCTTACCTAACCTAACTCAAACACTATAACACTTAACAAACTATTACAATAAATGTTCTTCACAAGATTACTTTAATCAATTTTATTTCCGCTTCTTGAATTTTAACTTTAGCAAACTGCCTCTAAACCAAATTATAGGACATTTGTAGATAACATTTAATTTTCTCTTTCTTTAATTCAGCCACTTTGCAATTATAATTTTAGATGCCTTCAAATTTTGGTCTCAAAGTAATATTTTTCTTTGATACAAACTATCAAAGAAACTGCAACAAAAAAAAACATATGGAACGGACTCACCAATGAATAAACTGGCACCGTAGTTAACCAGGTTGATACTTTGTACAATTCGGTAATCGTTCTCGGTGATCCAGACCCACTATAACCAAATGATACAGGATGGATTAATGCTGATAGGCACACAGCGTCTTCAAAGTCCTCCCAATCAGGCTTTATTGGGGAATCTTTCCACTGGTCACAATCTAGGCTTTTCCTTTCACAGGCTTCACCAATAACCACCAGTAACTTGCGGTTGGTTGTAAATTTTTATAAATTTTGGCAAATTGGAGCTTTATACTCCCATAAAGAAAACCTTCCTCTTTATATATTTTTATTTTTAATTAAAACTTTTTTCTATATTTTCTTTTATACCGCAGTAGTATTGGAGGCAGTTCTTTTCTTCTTGAAACTTCAAAACGTAAACCTCGTTTCAATTTCTTCAAAATGTTCACCTAGTGCGATACAATTTTTTTTTGAACTCCGAAAATTCTATCTCTATCTTTATCTTACTACTCTTAGTACAGGCTCATGACCCCAATATCTCTTTTACACCCTAGGTAAGTGCAACGGCTAGCAACAATGTCGCTCGAGTTTAAGCGGTTTATATTTACCTACAAGTCACTGACCGGATTTTATTTATTTTACGTAAATAAATAATTTACAAAATTAAAATATACAGAAATATCTGGAATATTAGTGTCACTGACCCTTACCATGATGGCCTTGACCATAATGATATTTTGGCCATCTTTATTGCCTGTAAAATAGAGGTTTATAATGAAGAGGTATCAGGTCGTCAGCAAAGTAGCAACCATCATTCATATAAAAAATTTACGATAATTTGTTTTTGTTTCTTTGTATATTCATTATTTATTTTTCTTCCCGCTTTCGCTTTTTGTATTTGTACCTATGTGTATTTAATTTAAAGGTTGTGTTACTCGCACAGCTGATATAATTGTATGGTTTTGAATATAAAAAAAAACAGAGTAAAAATTCCTAGCCAATATGCCTTTATTAGTTTTTGCTGCTATATTAAGTTTTACAAATACATGTTTCTTTGTTTAGTGCTGACATACGTGCTTAAAACTGACAATTTCTTAAAAAAAAACAATATATAACAAAAATCTTCCTCTGTTGGGCCACCACTGCGAAACCATCAGCTGTGCATTCGATACAACCTCATTAATCAGCTTTATAAATACTGACAGCTGACTGATTTTACCTGTGAGGTTGCCAGTTCATATTTTACTTTCAACAAATCTGCCGCTACATAATGAAACAGAATAAGACTGTAACGACGACCGAAAATTAGCCAAAGAGCAACAAACCCCATAATAAAAACGAGACGTAAAACTCTCGAAGGCCAATAAGCGAACAGTGGCCTGGTTGCATTTACGAAGTAATTGCCAACGACGCGTGATGTTAAATCGACTAGAGCTGCTTTACGACTCGGTTATTAATTTTTTATTCACTTATTTAATTTTGCTTTAAATTTAATTAAAACATGAATTTTATTTATTTTTGTACACAAAAACACTGAATAAACAAATGTCAACAAGCAAAAAAGACGCCATTGATATTCAATGATGCCACTGTTTCATATTTTTGTTCCCTCGAAGTTTATGATTTTAGGAATTTTTTCTCCAGAAAAGTGCTTTTGTGGGAAAGAAATTCCTAGGTAAAATATTCATGATTGGGCTGAGTCTAAAACAGCTATTACGAGTAGACACGTGAAAACTTGTTATTGTTGGGTTAAAAAAACAATATTCGAGATCATATGTTATTTATATTGCGGATTGAAAGTGTTTTTTATTTTTTTTCGAGTTACAGAGTAGAAAGCCGGCAAACAAGTGACTTTTACTGCCATTAGCGAGGGAATACATATATGCAGACTTTTGATATAACAACTTAAGTATAATTTTAAAATTTTTGAGTAGTAAAGCAAAAATGCCCAACAATCTGATAATTAAATATAATTATTTGATTTTGATCAGAATTTTGTATAGATCTTATTTTGTCCTTTTTCGATACATTTAAAAATCGTTGCTGATCGATAAGTCGCGAATTAAGAAACATTTTTAATAGATAAATTTTAAGACACTAATATTTTTGCAACCAAATATTTTAGGAATATTGTGACAGTAAATTCGGTTTACACAATACAAATACACGGTCCGGTCCACGGAGGAGTATTTGAGCCAAAAATCTGGCCAAAAAGGCATAAATGAATTCAAAGAAATCTTAAAAACGAAGTACGCAGATCGGTAGATAAAAAATTTTATATTATACTGTGAATTTTCAAGACTCTAAGTTGAGATTTGTAGTTCCGAGACACTGCTAAAGTCAGGAAATTTTAGAAAATTACATGCGATTTTAATGGGTTTTCCCCGTTTCAAGATTCTTATATGATTTTTTTTTGTTTGCTAAACGAATTGCATTGTTTTTTTTTGCTGAAAGAATTGATCAAAAGTTATTTTCAACATTAAAAAATATAATATCTTAAATTTTTATGTTGAAAAAATCAGTTTTAAAACTAAAAAAGAGGGGTTTTATAAATTTTTTTGCAAAAAAATTAAGGTTTTAAAAGTGAAGGTAGTAACTGTACAAATAATGTTTGTACACAATAAAATTTGAAATATGTATCTACTTTTAATAACATCCTAAAAAGTTTGCGTAAGTTTGCTCCATTATTTTTGATAACTTTTTGAAATTTTCAGCTTTTTTCTGTTTTGCGCATCAGGCACTTTTTCTTATGTTTTTTTGCCATTTGTGTATTTTGAATTATTCTTTTAAAATATTATTCACATCACTTTTAACACTTCACAATGTGATTTCCTACCTATAAAAGACGAATGTCCTAAACAGTTTTTAAAAGAACAAGTATTCATAAATCCAAATCTGAAAAATTCTTTATTATCGTGAATATCCCACACACCCCCATAAAGCATTTTTTGTTTACCTGCGGTCTAGATAACATTACTTTTTAAGAAAAGAAATGCACATACCTAATTAAAATAATTTTGAAATGCATTAATCATAGATTTAAAAAAAGAAAATATAGGAACACACAAAAAATTCTATAGATAATATTTCCTAAGAACTTGGTATAAATTCAACTAAGTGCATAGGTAGAATGGCAGTTACTAAGTTTCTTAGGCAATATGCCTATAATTTTAGTTAATTACCATGTTCGAAAAACTAAATAAAAGTTTAGATAGCATTACTTAAAAATTTTTGAGAATGGCCTATGATAGCAAAGAAAATTTGTTCTTTTATTTTAGGTAAATCAACAATTGTAGATATGTATATTTTAGTAAAATTAACTATTTTTTTGTCCAAATTGCACAGGAAATAAAATTAAAGACACTTTTCAATATGCAGTTTTATATAAAACATTAAAGAATAAAATAAAGTACAAAAATACATTTGTGTTGCACTAGGATTTAATATTCCCCCTTAAGGCCATGATTCACTATCCTACACAGTCGCTCGATCCACCAAATATGACATATGTGCTAAACAATTATGGTAATGTGGACTAAAAATGGAACTGTGTGACAGATTTTTTTGGCAAGTCGTGCGACTCGGAAAAATTTATGAAAATTTACATAAAATGATAGTTTCCATGCGATCATGTGCATACACAAAGCAAACAGATGTTTTTGCATCATTTTTGTATGATGGTGTGGCACCTACAACGCCATTTTGAAGCGATTTTTTAAAGTCTGTCAGACTTCTGTAATTTTCCTGTGAATGAATCGTGCGATCGAGTAGGATAGTGAATCAGGGCCTTTATTCTGTAAGACGGGGCTCACACAGGGCGATTTTTCTTGCGAAACTTTTAATTCAGCTGGGAGATAGGCAGAGAAAAACAGCGTTGCTCTCGCTGTCTTTTTCGCGGCGGAATTAAAAGTTGCGCAACAAAAATTGCCCTTTGTGAACCCCGTCTAACTGTTTGTCAACGTCACTGCGAGACAAAAATTGACTACTGCTGAGTTTCTTACTATTTCTCTACGGCGTAGAAAATAGCAAGAGGCTGTTAGAAGTAGTTAATTGCTTTCGACAACGGGAACGAAATGTCCTATTTTAATATTGTCTTGACGTGACGTTGACAAATAGTAAGTTCCTGTCCATACGAGTCAACCTTTGCATAGTTAATAAAGCTTTGTTTTTTAATTTCATATAAAAAAGTAACTATGCCGCCTAATTAAATATGTAATACATACCTCATATTTTTTGTGTGTACATAAAGAAGACGTAGGGCACACAGGTACTAGGTAATTGACGCATAAAAATGAACGTATAAAAATAGATATATATGGGGTATTGCACAAAATTTGTATCATAACCGTTTTGTAACTTCGAGATATAACATGGAAAGAGTTTACACAAGATCTGATGCTAGAACCATTGTCGAGAAATTGCAGTTTTTAGTTAGAAAACTGTTCGAAATTTCAAAATGTCAAGGAAATGGAGACATACGAAGCAGTGTTTGATTAATTTCAGAAATGGTTTCAAAAGATATTGGTGTTCAGCACAACGAAAAGAGGATCGATTTTGAAGCACATAAATGGCTAGAAAGAACTGTGACAATACCAGTATTTGGTAGTTCGTCTTCAGGGCGACCACAAAAAGAATTTGATGAAGCTAGTGAAAGAACAAAACGAAGAAAAAACGGAAGAAATTCGTCACCAGTTAACAACAGAGGAGATTATATTTGCTGCATCCATGAGTCAAAGAGCAGCGGGACATAATTATGCGGCTAAATTAATAATGGATATAACTGGATCTCCAAGAAAAGCAAGAATTTGCAACAACTTCTGAGGTCAACCCTGTAAGTAAACTTTCAGCGGAGGGAGCTTTAGCACTGTTTATAAATGCAGAACTCACGACAAATTAATATGAAATGTTATACAATGGCAACAAAAATGTGTATCCATGTTACACATTACTTAAAAACGCAAAAAATTGTTATCCCAGTGAGGATGCCATAACCGTAACTGACACATTAACGGAAGTGAAGCTGCAATCTCTCCTCGACCACACAGCAACACGACTACGTACATATATACCGTGATGAGGTTTTGCACCAGCATCTTATAAGCAGCAATTCGAAAATGAAAAAGGATAGCGACGGTAATATATTCCAAAGCAGTTGTGTGCCGGTTAAATTAATCACAAATGTTAAAGGAAGCATAAAAACGACATGGCGAAATACAACACCATCCTCAACTAGGCTGTGTAGACCAATACGTATTTGTTTTTTGCTTGAAACTACTGACATCACGAAGCAAGAAGTAGGATACATAAATAGTCAAGTTCAATTGTTGAAGAAAAGTGAAGTACCATGTCATGGAAGTATTGCACAAATTAAACACACGATGCTACTGACAATGGTCGACGGAAAAGTCTGGAATGCTGCAACGGATACAAAATCCACAATGAAGTGTTACATTTGCGGCCAAGCTTCAAAAGATTTTAACGCATTGCGGAAGAATGTTACTCAAAACCTTGATGCTTGGATTATCAACTTTACACGCACGCATACGCTTTTTAGAATCGATACTTTATCTCTCATATAAATTGACAATTCAAAAATGGCAAGCAAAGAGCGATGAAGATAAAGCACTTGTTAAAGAAAGGAAGACAATCATCCAAAAAAGTATTAAAGACGAAATGGGACTACTTGTAGATGTTCCAAAACCATGATACGGCAACACTAATGATGGCAACACATCAAAAAGATTTTTTTTCAGACCCAGCAACTGTATCTAAAATCACTGGTATAAATGAAGAGTTAATCAAACGCCTAAATATAATATTGGAAGCAATGACTAGCGGACACCGCATAAATATTGAAAAATTTGAAGAATATGTACAAAAAACTGCCGAAATGTATGTGCAACTCTACAATTGGCACCCAATGAGTCCAAAGATGCACAAAAAAGCTGCCGAGGCCAGAAATAATCACTTCAGATTATATCGTACGAATTATTCGAGGAAATTCAGCAGAAGCTATACAAATCGAGATGTTCTAAATAGGTTATTTTTGAGCAGTGACTTATTTTTAGGCTGCAGTACACAAAAACACGAAAGAATAAAAAACCTTTTTCATCAGACGCTATTAAACTACTTCTTCTTGACTCGGATGATGCCACTTATGATGAAATATATCTGACATGATAATGATTTCGACGTATTTAATTAGTTTAACTGTTTTCATGTGTTAAATATTAAATAATAATAAATAAATATTATAAATCTATATACATATTTAAAAATGAATCTGTGTTTGCATGTTTGTTTGATTACTTATTTGTTTGTTCCTCTAATTTGGGTTGCTCTTAGAATATAGTGTAGTAGCAAACTAAATATTGGTGGAATACGAGAGGGGAAAAGGATACTGGCCATACATAATAATTATTGTTTCTATATCTGCACTCAATGGGGTAGTGAAGCACACTATTTGTGACTTATACGACAACAGTACATTAGTTCTTATGAGACAACACACACCAATTTTTTTTGGTGTGCATTATAATCATACGAGTGTTTTGACTTAAAAGACAAAACCGTTTTGTCTTATTTGGTGTGTTTTTTAGGCTAAGTAGTGGGCAAAATCTCAATTTCGTTTGCACTCGTGCATAGGCTGTGTATAGAATATGTTTAGGTTTATTGTAAAATAAATGCGATATTGATTATGCTATAGTTCTAGTTCATTTTATTGTTGAGTTTATTATTTAATCAATATTACCGTACAGCTTCGAAGTCAAGAACAGAAAAGCCTCGAGTACTTAAATTTTAACATATAAATGCATACAATGAGTATATAAAAATATATAATTTAAAAAATGAGTAAACTCAGAGCTTTTACACAATTATAAAGTGCGGAGTTAATAATGTAATGTAAAAAAAAACCGCTAGCAAAGTATATGCTTATTTGCATATTAAGCTTGACTTGAGACAAAGATATTATATGTACATATAGTTAATTAATGTATTCTCCAATTCAGTTAATTTACTCATTATTGATAATATTGAGTATAATAAATACAGTAATTAATTATATGTATCTAATAAAAAGTGAGCAGCAAAAGTTTTATGACTTAAGCAAAGCTACACTTTGCTTCATTTGAGTAAGTACAAAATAAATTAATTTCAAAATATTTTATGGCAAGAAAACATTAAAAGAAATATTAA
The DNA here is from genome assembly GCA_956483635.1 of Panzeria rudis. Lineage (NCBI taxonomy): Eukaryota > Metazoa > Arthropoda > Insecta > Diptera > Tachinidae > Panzeria > Panzeria rudis. The sequence continues at coordinate 83,373,294 of OY101449.1, forward strand.
TAATATTAATAATAAAGATTTGTTTCAGAAATAGTTTTCTGACAACATTCTCCCCCTCAAGAACGAATGTTTTTAGATACGATAATCAGTTAAGAACGGCCTATTGTTGGGAGTGATTTAGTCGAGTTATAGAACTCCGCTATGCTCCGACTCACAGCGTGTTACAGTAGGCTCCGTTCTTTACCATTTCAAATTTATACATCAGAGGAACTAGTCACGATACATTCCGGCGTATTATCTGGAAGAAGAGAAATTTTAGAAATTGGTCTCTTTATAATTTTGTTTTTTGTAAGAACAGATACCACCCTTATAAGCCCATCAACTCCTGGATGGACGTCTTTTATGCGACCTAATAGCCATTGTCCTGGACCACATCTGTCATCAATAACAAGTACCAAATCTCCAATTTTAGGGCTTGTTGTGCCCTTCAACCATTTCGGACGAGCCTGAAGACGATTGAGATACTCTCTGTACCATCTTTTCCAAAAATGTTGTTTCAGCTTTTCTATAGACTTCCAGCGAGTAAGATGGTTAATGTTTTTGTCAAGCAGTATTTCCTCTTGGGTACAGTGTGTTGGTTCACCTATAAGAAAGTGCGCTGGGGTAAGCGCATCAAAATCGGATGGGTCTGAAGATAAAGGGCATAGGGGGCGCGAGTTTAGACAACTTTCAATTTGACAAAGGAGTGTGGCCAATTCTTCGAAGCTTAAAATTCTATCATTTGTAATACGTTTTAAATGATATTTAACTGATTTCACACCAGCCTCCCATAGACCACCAAAATTTGGTGAGGCTGGTGGAATAAAATGCCAGTTTGTACAATTAAGACTAAGTGCCTGGCGCAAGTCTTCAGGTAATGAATCTCTACTTCTGTTGTAAAGGACCTGGAGTTCCTTTGAGGCGCCCACAAAATTTGTACCGCAATCTGAATAGATATCAGTACATGCTCCTCTGCGGGACTCAAACCGTTTGAATGCAGCTAGAAAAGAATTAGTGGTAAGATCTGAAACTGCTTCCAAGTGTATAGCCTTTGTGACCATACACACAAATAAGCAAATATATCCTTTAGATACGACAGCGGACCTTAAAGTTAAAGTTTTAATATTAATGGGACCAGCATAGTCGACACCACTATGTTTGAAGGGTCGAGTGACATTAAGACGAACATTTGGCAAGTTTCCCATAACTTGTTGAGAAGTTTTAGCAGCATATCTAAAACAAGTCATGCATTTATGAATAACAGACTTTGCTAATTGATTTCCAGAAATTATCCAAAACTTTCTATTAACAACAGACATAGTTAGGGTTATACCGCCGTGTAGAGTTCGCTCATGTGAGTCAACTATTATAAATGTTGCTAGGGGATTAGATTTAGCTAATATTATGGGGTGTTTTATATTGTAACTCAAATTTGAGTTTTGTAATCGACCACCAACACGAATTATACCACTTTCGTCGAGAAATGGCATAAGCTTTAGTATCGAACTACCTTTCAACTCACGATTTGCCTGAAGAAGTTTAGTTTCATTAGGAAAATCTATTAACTGCGTAACTTTAATTAAATGAAGTAATGCTTTGCTTATTTCTGATGTTGTTAAGACGTCAGTTCTTTTTAATTGAGGATTCTTGCAATTGTGTATGAAACGGAAACACATTGCTGATGTTCGAATTAAAGTTCTAAGTTTAGAAAATCTTGATAATATTTCAGGGTATAATTTTTCACTACATGTATTTATTGAAATTCTACTCATTCGTTTCTCTTCAGAGGTAGGTAGAATTCGAAGCGCTTTTGGCCAATGTTCTATCGATTTGTAAAGAAATTTTGGACCAAACCACCATGAATGATTTTCAATTAGATCTTGAGCCAATATGCCCCTAGATGCGCAATCTGCTGGATTCAGCGCTGATGGCACATACTTCCATTGCTGTGGGTTACTAAAGCGTTGTATATCAGCGACCCTATTTGCGACATAAACTGTCCAAGTGGAAGAGGGCTTTTGAATCCAGCTAAGAACAGTAGAGCTGTCACTCCAATAGTATATATCATTCACAGTTATATCGCATAACGACTCCCTTACATTTTGAGTTAATTGTACCAAAAGTTTGGCAGCACATAGCTCCAGCCTCGGTATAGAGACAGTTTTAATTGGGGATATTTTCGATTTAGCCTGTAAAATGTTTACAAATGTGGTATCGGAGGTAATGACTCTAGAATAAACTACAGCTGCATATGCCGTAGTTGATGCATCACAAAAACAATGCAATTCCGTTCGGGACTCATTTGACCAATGGATCCAACGAGGAATTTTTAAATTACCTAGTTGTGGTAATGATGATTTGTGTTTGATCCATTGCTTTTCAATAAGCGGTGGGACTGGTTCATCCCAGTCTAAACCATGCTCCCAGAGTTGTTTAAAAATAGACTTAGAAACTACAGTACATGGAGTAAGCCAACCTAATGGATCATAAAGTCTAGCAGACTCAGAGAGAATAATTCGTTTAGTTATAGATTTATCATCATTAATATTTACTTTAAATGAAAATGAATCAGTATGTGTATTCCATTGAATACCAAGCGTTTTAACGACATTATCTTTGTCAAATTTCAAAGTGACAGATGTTTCCCTACAGTCTTCAGGGATTTGTTGTAAAAGTTCAGGTGAGTTTGTGATCCATTTGCGAAGGTTACAACCACCCTTTTCTAGAAGAGTACATAGATCCTTTTGTAAAGTTATGGCGTTATCGAGGTTATCAGCCCCTGAAATAATGTCATCGACATAAGAATCGGATGTCAAAACCTTAGAAGCATTTGGAAAATGCAGCTCATAATCTTGGGCTAGTTTTTGAAGCACACGAATCGCTAAATATGGCGCTGATGTTGTGCCATATGTGACGGTATTTAACTCGTAAATGGATATATTATCAGTTGGCTGAGACCGCCAAAGAATTTGTTGGTATTTGCGATGTTCAGGATAAACTTCTATTTGTCTGAACATCTTTTCGATATCTGCACTGAATGCAATTTTATGTCTTCTCCACCTTACAATAATTGCAGGCAGGTTGTTTTGAAGGGGAGGACCTGGATAAAGTTCCTCGTTCAGGGACCTTTGGCCATTTAAGTGACAGCTGCCATCGAATACAACTCTTAATTTAGTTGTCGTACTGTTCTCCTTCAAAACACCATGGTGCGGTAAAAAGTATGAATTTTGGCGAATGTCATCAGGATATTTACCAACTTTCGACATGTGACCCAGTACCTCATATTCAAGCATAAAATGCTTGTAACTTTCAGCAAATTGGGGTCGTTTAGCAAACGATATCTCTAATTGTCGTAAGCACTTATAACATTGTTTTGAATAGAAGGTTCATTATTATCGTTCAATGAAGATTTGAATGGTAAATGTACCATATAACGACCAGATTCTGATCTGGAAGTTGTGGTCTCAAAATAATTCTCACATGCCAAGTCTTCATTACTTAGTTTTCTTTTTACTACTACTTCTTCCTGTTCCCAGAAAGAGGTTAATATGCTTTCTAAATTTGCATTATGTATGTACACTCTGTTAGTTGATATGGTATTATTATTTCCAGAAAATACCCAACCGAAATGCGTATTTTGAAAGAAAAGTTCGTTATGTACAAACGAATCTGAAGCGATTTTTATCTTTGAAACGACATCAGAACCTAGGATTATGTCAATAGGGTCAGTATTAAAGAAGTATGGGTCAGCCAAGCTATCGTTATCAATTTTAGGCATAGAAATATATTTACTAGAAGGATCAGGTGTATATGAGGAAAGAGTATTTAAAACTAAAGCGGTACAGGAAAGTACTGGTTCCTGTTTTCTATTGCACAATTCTATGTGCACAAAATGTTTTGATAAGTTTTCATTGCCATTACCAATACCAATTATCTTACAGTGAGATTTGGTCCTCCTTAAGCCTAAAAGCTGTACCACAGATTCAGAAATTAAACTCCCCTGTGATCCAGGGTCTAAAAGAGCACGTAAAGAAAAGTAACCACGGTGAGTACGAACACTCAATCTAATTGTATAGAGCAAGACTGTTTGCAAAGAGTTGGAATTATGAATCGTGACTGGAGGCACTACTTTCTGCTTAGGATTATATGTAGATGGAATAACAGCTGATGAAATATTGTTTTCAGAATGAAGAACAGTATGATGCATTTGTTTGCATATAATGCAACGAAATGGTGAGCCACAATTCTTCTCATCATGTCCTGATACAAAACAATTTCGGCAAATCCTCTTGCTTGTTAAGAATTCATCTTTTGAATCTAAAGGAAGGGCTAAAAACTTAAAACATTTTGATAGCGAATGACCTTTTTCACAATATGAACAAGAAATAGCATTTTGTTTAGAAAAATTACCAGAATTACAAGAAGCCTTTCGCATTTGTGAAGAATGTTTGTTATTCTTGATGGGTTTTTGTTTAGAAGTTGAGGGAAGTGCGTCAGTTATGGACTCCAACGTACGAAATGTCCGTTCTAGAAAAGAAAATAATTCTTCCTTAGAGGGAAGCTCGATGGATGATTTCAAAGATTGTTCCCAATCTTTTCTACTTTGAATGTCTAACTTTTGAACAAGTAGGTATATAAGAATAGGATCCCAGCTTTGGGTGTTTATATGTAAATTCTTAAGTGAAGATAAACATTCTTGAGTAGAATCAAGTAAAGTTTTAATCGATTGGTATCCACCATCTGACTTTGGTATATTGAAAAGTTTCATCACTAAATTTCCGACAAGCATTCGCTTATTGTGATACCGTGCTTCAAGGATTTTCCAAGCGGAATCATAATTTGCTTCTGTGGCAGAAATGCTCTTAATCAAATTGGCTGCTTCTCCAGTAAGCGTACCTTTCAAATAATAAAATTTTTGAACCTTGTCAAGCGAGTCGTTTTCATGAACGAGGGAGAAATATATGTCTCGAAATGGAATCCAATCCATATAATCTCCAGAAAATTTCGGCAGTGATATTTTGGGAAGCCTAGCATCTGAATTAGGTGTAGAGTCTGAACGATTATTTTGTGCAACAAAAGTGCTAGTTATTGGGCTAATTGTTGGCGAATAATCTGGAAGAGATTCAATTATCTTCCCTTTTATGATGAGACATTTCTCAGAAAATTCGAAGTAAACCTCTTCACTCATATATGGAACATCTTGCACATTAAGTGACTCACCATGTATTTTACGCACAATTTTGTCATGTTGGACTTCAAATTTCTTGAAAATATCATCAACTCTTTGTGTTAAAGAAGTTAGATAACCATGTGTTTTTTCATCTTTATTCTTTTGTTCAAAATGAGCCCCTATTGTATTAATCAATTGTAGTAAATCACGTTGGGCTCCAATAAGAATATCAAGATTACTCATGACCTTTATTTTTTCAGAGACCACACGTAAGAAATTTGATTAAAATATCACCACACTTAAATTTATGAAATAGATTCTATTTATAGGGAAAATTTTAATTCCCGGGCTTCGGCACCAATAATTATGTATAGAATATGTTTAGGTTTATTGTAAAATAAATGCGATATTGATTATGCTATAGTTCTAGTTCATTTTATTGTTGAGTTTATTATTTAATCAATATTACCGTACAGCTTCGAAGTCAAGAACAGAAAAGCCTCGAGTACTTAAATTTTAACATATAAATGCATACAATGAGTATATAAAAATATATAATTTAAAAAATGAGTAAACTCAGAGCTTTTACACAATTATAAAGTGCGGAGTTAATAATGTAATGTAAAAAAAACCGCTAGCAAAGTATATGCTTATTTGCATATTAAGCTTGACTTGAGACAAAGATATTATATGTACATATAGTTAATTAATGTATTCTCCAATTCAGTTAATTTACTCATTATTGATAATATTGAGTATAATAAATACAGTAATTAATTATATGTATCTAATAAAAAGTGAGCAGCAAAAGTTTTATGACTTAAGCAAAGCTACACTTTGCTTCATTTGAGTAAGTACAAAATAAATTAATTTCAAAATATTTTATGGCAAGAAAACATTAAAAGAAATATTAATAATATTAATAATAAAGATTTGTTTCAGAAATAGTTTTCTGACAACAGGCTGTTTTTTGCCCGACTACGCGACGCAAAGAAGGGTATTGTGTTTATCAGTCTATGTATGTATGTATGTGTGTTCCTTTGCGGCACTATATAAACCGAAAGCGTAGGCCGATTTTACGTCAATCGATTTGTCTAAATCCCGGAAGTGTCACTAAAGATATGACAGTAGCTAAAATTCAATATGGCGGCCAACAGACGATAATTTTTTTGCCAATTATGAAAAAAATTTTAAACATTTATTTTATATGATTCAGTAAATTATTTTTGTTTGAATTTGGTTTTTCATAATGGAATACACAAACAAATTTTTAACATTTTCTTCAATAAAAAAATTTGTAAATTTGAACAAATGTTTTGTCTGAATTTACAAATTGTTTTATAGTATTTAATTCATCATACTGAAGTTAAATTTCTTCTATGTGTGAACGTATAGCTATTGTACTGAAGATTCATAAAAGCTAATTGCATTTACTATTTTATCAAAAATAAATGTTCTCACACCTAAACCGCATATAAAATCAAAATGATTCCATCTTTTTGGGGGCAGCTTGTAAACTGCAATGACGGTTTTCAAACGCGCTAATAATTTCCATATGTCTGCAACCGATACAATGTAATCATTTTCAGCATAAAAAATGCTGGTTGGTACCATTACATTTTTCAAATCATATTCTGGAGGCTCAATTTGTCTATAGGTTAGGTAATTTTGCTCAGGCCCATGATCGTACTGCCGGAATTTTTTCGACATGTATCCTTGAAAGTAATGCATAATTTGTTTAACTGAACCGCCAACCGGAAAGTTTGCCATAATATCTGGAATCAGGGTCTATAAAAATATAAGAATGAAAATTTTTAATATTTTTAGATATGTATTATTTATTACCTTGTTTAAAAGTTGTGTGTCATATCCAGCAGCCGGCCATAAACGACTCACGCATACCAAAGGCTTTTCATTTTCTAAACAAGCCATGGAAAGTAATTTTTTTACGTACTTATTTGTGGAAACCATTTCTACACCTTCCAATGCCTTAGAAACGTAATTTTGTGTCCCTAGTATAGGACCGAAAACTTTTGCTAAGCTCCCTTTGGTATTACTTACATATGCCACTGGAGCCAATAATGTGGCGGTCTTGAACGCGTTATTATACTGAGGAAACATTGAGTTGAGCACTAAGAAAGTTGTTCCACCTTGCGATATACCAATGAAATGTATTTTTTGTTCTCCCGTATATATTCGGATATAATCAATCATTGCTGGCATATCGTAAACACTCATCTCATGCCAGCTAAAGTTCCAGAACTCTGGATCCGTTGCATTATAAAAAACATTTTGCCTCGAATAGATGTTACCACGATTATTTCCTAACCAAACATCGAAACCTTTACGCGAGAGCAAATATGGCAAGGAATCTTCCTTTCCGTTTAACAACCACGCATCTGATGAAGCGTATATTCCTGCTAACAAAAATGCTACAGGTCTACGTGCAATATGAGCTTTAACATTTGGTAACTTTTGTACGAATGGTATTCGATGCAAAGTCAAAATATATCCATCTTTTGTTGTCACTTTGTGATGCTCAACTGGAAAACCATCATGATGTATTCGTTTCACCTACAAGATATTAAATTTTAAACAAATCAAATAAATTTATTTAGCAAGATTAATGTACATAAGTTTGTTGTAAAGAGTAGCAAGATTACATTCATCTGTTTGGCTGCACACAAAGAAAACAACATTCATTCAAATTTAAACAATCAATGGCAACGAAAAGAGTAAATGTTATCAAAACACAAGAGTGAATGAAATGCCTATAAACGTACTAGTCAAAAAAGGACAAAATTTTCTGCTATACGACTTTTATATAAAACATATTTTCAGCTCTTATAACAATAAGTAGAAAGTGGCTCAGTGGGTAGAGTACTTGCATTGAAATATGAGGAATGTGTGTTCGTACCTCGGTTGAGCCGAAGTTTTTTTAAGAGTTGCAAAATCTAACTAAACAAACTAGTAAGAGCCTAGTTTACAACAACTAGTATTCCCACTGGGATATAACTGTGTGCAAATGAACTACTTGGGCTCCCATGACAACCTAATGTTAAAACCGATAGTTCGATGGGCAACTAGTCTGAAGTAAAAAGCAACTAGTATAGTTCTAACTACATACTAGTTACTTTGTCTGCAGGGGACTTTTTGAGTCAACATGTGTTTGTATATGAAAACAAATTTTTGTCGCTTAAACTTATATCGTCGCCTTTCTTCTTAAACCACGTAAGCGCCAACAACTCGTTTTTCAGAAAACGAAAAAAACTTATTAACTTTTTAAATATGTGTTTTATAACAAATTTTTTTTACAAAACATGGCTTTACGACTCTCTGAAGGGTGTAGCATAATTAAAAAAAAATTTATTACTAACAAGTAACTGTATCCACATTTGTCGCTTACGTGTTTTTGGCGCAAACAAAAATTCGCAAATTTTGCCGCTGACGAGGTTTTGTAAAATTAAAAAACATAAATTTCTGTGTGTAAATTAACAATATTCTTATATTTTTCAAAGAAAATATATATTCTCTTAAAAAACAACTAACGAAAGATGTTATATAAAATGAATACAAAGAAACTTATTGCATATTATTTATTTCATTCTTAAGCTCACGTTAAAAATTCAAAATATTCTGACGCTGAAAAAATGTAACAAATAAACCGAATATATAATATTAAAAAAAAGAACATTCCATTGGTAAAAAAAAAGTTTTTTTACGGCACTTTATACAATGACTTTATAGACAAGTTTTGTATTTCGAACTTGGCGTGCAATCCTCGTTAACTTAATCATTATGAAAAGGGCCGATAACTAATTAAACTTAAAAAAACACTTAAAAAATCTTACTATTTCTTATTAATAATGAGTTTTTCAAAAAATGGTCACCTATTTGCCGGCATTACTTTTTTCAAACTTATCAAATCTTCATATTTCCTTTTTAATGCCAATGGAGCTTTTGTAAAGTGAAGGCAACGTTAAATTGAGACCAACATAAATTTTGTTATTTTAAAAATTCAATTTGTAGAACATGCCATGTTCATTATATTGCGTAAAAAATAATAGCTCAAATTCGATAAATTTCATGTTTTTCCGTACATTTTACGGTTTGTATGGGAGCTACTCTAAGGAGTGCAGAATCCTTTGAAATAAATGTTGGTTATATCAAAATAATTGGGGTCGGTCTTAGAAATTAACCCTCCATGGGCACGCGTTACCCCTTAGGGTCCGAAAACGAACTTCAGCTCAAAACGGCTTTTTGTACGGCAGCCATGTTTACATATCGAGATAAAGCTTTCGCATATAGAAAAAAGCTGCATTTTATTAAAATAATGGCGGTTCGATTTGTGCTGTTTAGGATGTATAGTTTTTGAGTTACTCGACGAGAAGTATCGTTTTAACCAAAGTTACTGACTTTGAGAGCCTGACGCTGCACCAAGAATGCTCCGATTGGCCTGAAACTTTCCAGATTTTTTTTATCTCAAAAACAAAGAATTTGGTGGGTGAGGAGACTTAAAAATTTCCAGATTTAAATATAAAAAGAATTCTATTTTGCATGCAAATGTCATTTTGTGTGGTGCTTACGAGGTTAACGAAATGGCTTTAATTTCTTTTTTTTTCATACAAAGTTGTCAAGATAAGAATGCAATCGGGTGGCAAATGTTATTTTCTACCATAAAAACCAAAAAAGTCAATTTCAAAAAAATGGCGCTTACGTGGTTTAAGAAGAAACGCGACGATATGTAATAAGTCAACAATAGATGAGTGGGTAAAGTTCTGTCTTCAAATCTGAATGAGCACAGGTTCGTAAATGGGACTATTTACCATACTCGAAGTTCGGTGTAAAAAGGTTTGCTGAATAATTCTCAGCATACAAGACCCTGAAACAGGCTTTTTACTTAATGATTCCAGCCTTGTGTATGGAGAAAACATACCATAAACAGGATGACCGTTGAAAATGTTTAAAAAGTGGCACAAAAAGGGAATTTTGAGAAAAAAAGTGGCACCAAAAAGGGGATTCTTCGAAAAGAAGGGGCAACTTTTTTTAAAAGGAAATAATTGAACTAAATTCTAGTATTTAATGAATTTCTAGGCCATATAATGCTTTTGAAATAAAATGAATAAATTTTGATACATATTTTTTCTATCTAAAAAAGAAAGAGCTTTCGGCACCAACGAAGTACGCCGCTTTCCAACGAATTATTTAAACAACACATGCATACATACATACGTAGTTATCACCTGACTGCAAAGCAAAGAGAAAGGCAGCCAGATAACAAGTTCAATATAAACATTTTAAATAGTGGACCAAAATGGTCTATAGATGGTGGAGTTCTGAGGGAGCATACATAAAACAAATAGTAACAAATTCATAGTATTCTCTGTTTGTTGGTATCGGTCAAAAATAATTTTTGCTTTTATGTACGGGTAATTCCATGTCAAATCAACTAAGAGTTAGACACGATCTTTAGAGATAAAAAAATTCAGCAAAAAAAATATATTTTGCAAAACCAAAAACAAATACAGAAATCCTTAGTAGCACTTACTTATTTGAGAAAACATTCAAATAATTTTATACTCGGGTTCTAGTCCCAGCGGGAAAAGTAGTCATCGATTACATACTTATGTAATAAAAGATATAATGTATTATTTTAAAAAGCGAAACAATGCATTCCTTTGGAAGCGAGAAGGTAATTTGATCACACACAAAAAATACACATTCATTACCACGTACTTTACCACATCTTATGCAGAAGGAATGTATTGTTTCTGCTCGTAACATCTGATCGTGTTTTCCTCGTTTGTACTTACATACATATTTGCAGGCGCGGATCCAGCTTGAGCTTTGGGGGGTGGAAACTTCTAAGTAAAACATACTATTTTTCCAAACTTCTTTTAGAAACTCTATAGAAATTTACTCGTTTTGGGGGGGAGGGGGGAAATATCCGCATTCCCCCTTGTATCCGCGCCTGCATATTTGTATATTATTGTATCACGAATTAAAAAAATGAATTACAGAATTCATTCCCCGAACACATTAAAATAATCATTACTTTCCTAAGACATTGTCTGTGTTAACAATAATGAATTCTAGTATGAAATGTTATACATTCTCTGCATGACTTTCTCGTTTACTATTCATTACCTTTTCCCGCTGGGGTCTAGTTGTAACACATTTCACTCTCTTATGTTTAATTGAGTGATGTAGTATTTTTTTCTTTTCGATTGAAGTGGCTTTTGTTTCTCTTTCGCCTTGTGTATGCATTCATTTGAGTTTTCAACATTTAATGAAATCCATTGCGTAGTTGAAAACATGTGAATGTATTTAAATGCCTTTTATCAAATCCGATGCAGCCCACGTATAGTATACGTGTATAGTTAACCTGACCACTTTTTTTATGCAAACCGGGACACCGGCATATTTTATATCAGTGAGTAGGTTCATAATAGAAAAAACACACTCTTAATTAGTTTTGTGTTATCAAAATGATTTTTATTCAAAACTAATAACACCCGTGTGCTTCGCTGCATAATATCCCCTTTGGGATGAAAATAAAACTTTTAAGTTTAATTCTTTTATTATGTTTATTTTAAATTATTTATTACAAACTAAAGTAAAATGTAACTTCTATATGGGAAGTGTCTCGCAACTTGAGACATTGAAAAATTAAGGGCCTATTGTTCCTTTTAGACCCCCAGTAATGCGCTGTGAACAAATTAGCAAGATCGTTACGCTGGTATTAGTTTTGTAAATATCTGAAAATAAATATTCGCTGTATATGAGGAGCGCCACGCCTCCTTGTTTTTTAGGGACAATGCACAATATCAACAGAGTTATTCCTACAAAATTTTAAAGTTCTCCCTATATTAGTTTTTAAGGTATCTCAAAATTAATATTTTCTCTTTATGGGAGGTGCTACACCCACACGTCCAATCCGTACTTATTTTTTGTAGGACAACGTACATTATAAAAGCTTTACTCATACAAAATAACAACTTTCTTGTTGCATTAGCTCCAGAAGGTGCCAGCCCACTAATTTTATTGTTGCTATTTTCTTTAGAACATTTCAAGAAATCAATGGAGTAGCTCCTACAAAATCTCTGGTGGCTTACTATATTAATTTCCAAGATAATTCAAAATAAATATTTGCTATATGTGGGAGGTGCCAAGCCAACTTGTCCACTCCTTTATACCATCTTTTTAAAAACATTATAAAAAGTGTTACTCACACAAAATTTCAAGCCTTTACCTGCATTTCTTTCCTGGTATAAAAGCCAAAAAGTTATATTTTCCAGTGGAGAGCTGGTGACATATGTATATATTAAACGATTTAGTGGTTTCATAGTACATTTTCAAATGGTTTGTGGCTTCAATAACTAAACAATTTAGTAAAATTTTCTATTGTGACTATAACGCAAATTGTATGTATGAATTTTTGTCTTAGTGAACCGCAGATAGATGGCATATATGCCAAATGGGCTTATATCGCTAATTGGACTATAACGCGAATATTTTCTATGAAATTTAGTAATGGAGGCAATAATACAGATAAAATGTACTACGAGCCCTAACCACTTTTAATTCATACACCAAGCATTTTATGTCAAATCAACATTCAAAACAACATATTTTATAGAAAAAATATTGAATGCGTCACAAAAGTAAGAATGTGTGTGAGTATGGCTACCACAATTGTGCTATGAATCTGACTTCACTGGTTTAATATTTGAATACCGAAATAAAAGAAAATATTAATACCACTACCGCTACCGCTACCGTTATTCGTTTCTGTTGCCAAAAGGGTGTAAAGTTAATGGACTTATACGTAATATCTCGTGCTGAAATAGCTTTACTTGGCTTGACCATCAATCATACGTATTGGTTAATATTTGGTTTAAGTACACTTAGGCCCAAATTTACAGTCATTAGTTAATTATTAGTAAACTAAAATGATAACTATTGTTTAACTAAAACTTCATATTTACAGTGTATTGTTTAACTAAATTTTTTAATATGGGTAAAGAATGGTAACCCTATCAAATATAAATAAACAAGCAAAAATAAAGAAATAAAGAATATTACACATCTTACGGCGGCAATTAAAAATATTTTAAGCACACAAAGCTAATGGAGCAAATGTTTTTTGTCGCTCCTAAAAGTATGCTATATGAACGTAATAATTTCCAAAACATGGTGCAATAAGTATGCAGGTTTAATAAATACAACAAAAAACTAGATAATGCTTGTCAAAAAAATACACGTGCTAGACGTTACTTATGTACAAAACTACCAGAATAAAATATAATCAGCGGACGTTATGCTGCCACCTGTATACTTATTGCACCATGTTCCAAAGCATCTAACTAATTGTTAACCAATGGCGTTTGGCGGTTTAACTAATGGTAAACAAAGAAGTGTGAATAAGATATCATTGGCTAAATTATTGTCATTAGCTACTAATGACTGTGAATTTGGGCCTTAATGTTGTTTTTTTGTGTGCAGCCAAACAAATTAATGTACTCTTGCTAGGCTTTAGTATTTACTAAATATCTGCATGAAACATTCGTTTTTCAATTCACAGTTTTGTTTTTTTTTTACAAATCACTAACACTATTGCTAAAACGTACGACAAAACATGTGTTGAGAGCAGCGTTGTCATAATATTTATTTTAAAAACTGTAAATTTAGAAGAAAAAAAACTGATTTTCATGTGAAAAAACTGCACATAAAAATTTTAGGAATTTTTTTATTTTTTGGGTTAACGTAAAGTTAACACACTGCTTAATTTTGATAAAAAAAATTCGGAGAATCTAACCAGAAAACTGACTCGGGTCACGCTATTGTGTTGGATCATTATAACGAGATACATCATATAGTCCCAAACGCTAAGGACCGGATGTAAAATAGTGTCAAGTTGGTACGTATTACCATCTTGTAAGCGTCATGGATCTCCAAATTTATAAATTTTTTAATCAATTGAAAATGAAGTGCTTGAGTTGCATTATGGGATATTTCGCATAAAAATACCAATATTATACAGGGAAATTGTTTTTTCCGAATCAACGTAAAAACGTAAGGGGAGCAAAATTCAATAAATAAAGTAATTAAAATTTTTGCTTCTGTTTTAAAGATTTTGTTTTATATGAAGTGTACAATCATTTATTTGTTTAGCGCACTTTCTTCGCAAAAAGAAAGTATTGTTTTTTCTGTCAATTACTAAAATTGCGCTAAGAGAGTTCTAAAAAAACTGTATGGCTTCAAATTCTATAGGGTCTACCGTTTGATTTGGTATATGTTTTGTCGAGTTTTATCTCATATTCATTTTATAAGAGACCGAACTATTTCAATGAAGAAAGTATGCAACTTATTTTTTTACTAAGACAAGGCGAATTAATATTAATACATGACGTGTTAAGAGCTCAGTATTTTTTACGTATGAACTCAACTTGCAAACAATAATAGCAAACTCCATATAGAAAAACACAACTTTCGTAGACATAAATGTATGTGAATTCCTTCTTGCTGTTTGAAAAAGTACTAGTAAACTGTTATGTTAAACAAAATGGGTAAAATTATAGCTTCAGAAATTGGAATTAAAAGAGGAAAATTAAAGCTGTTGATTAAAAAAGGTAGTAATAAGTAGTTATACGTCCATGTCACAGAGTTCAATTCCGTTCGAAAACCAAATTCAATCAACCCTAATATGTCAAGCCCTAGCTGAAACATACAACAGCATAGTAGCTCCACCAACAGTCAGGAAACACCTGACAAATTTTCGTATTTTAGTTTTCTTTTTTAGACACTAGCTGCTACAAAAATGGGGCAGGTTGAATTCCGTTTCCGAACGGAATTGAGCTCTGTGACATGGCCGATAGTTTAGTATTAATGGTTTGCTAACAAAAAAGGAACCAAAACTGAAATAAAGCTAAAAACTAAAATTGTTAATGTATAGAGAACTTAAAAAATTGTAATAAACTTATTTTTTTAAACAAAAAACTGGAAAACTTTTAATCACTTCAAAAAACTGCTAAAATCAGTGAAAACTGTCCATTTGTCAACGCTGGTTGAGAGTAATTAGCAAATAATGAGTAATGGCAATCACCAGTTCATAAAGAGAGAATCAACTTAAATCGTGGCTTTTTATTTTTTATCAATAGTGTTAAAAGTATTTGTAAACAAAACCAGTTGTTCACAAAATAAAGCAATGAATCGAAGGAGTGATTCGCGTAAGCTATTTGTTATCTCAATGAGGAAATGAGAAAATTAGAGCACGTTATTATGCTCTTTTAAATTAAAAAAGAAAATAAGAAAACAACCGTTAATCAGAAAATGCCTTTTTATATGATATAATCGGTATTAGCCTTTTAGAGGACATTACTTCGATTTAAATTAAGCTATGTCTCTGATTTTTAGGGTTCCGTACTCCAAAAGTGTAAAGAACCCTATTGTTTTCGATACACTGTCCGTTCGTCCGTCTGTCTGTCACAGACTGTTTTCTCGAGAGCCGTAAGAGCTACGGACCTGAAACTTTCACAGAATATGTAAACCTGTGGCTACAACAATAAATATATGACAGTTAGAAATTATAGGGTGCTCTAAAGCGAGCAACGAAACATGTGACATACAGACACTTACTTATATATAGACTCTTGAAATATTCAAAGTATATATAATAGATTACGCCAATTAGCACTGATATTAAAAACAATAAACATTAAAGGGTTTTATATCAGTTAATGTAATTTTGACTATGTAATTTAGACAATTTGCTGTATCGTGTAAACCGCAAGAGGCAAACTCTTGAGATTTGAAAAAAGCTAAGACTAAAAAATTCCAAAATTAAAAAATATCAAAACGAAAAATCGCCAAAATAAAAAAAGCGCTTAAAGGAAAAAAGCACTAACATTAAACAAAAAACGCTAAAACACCAAAAATTTCAAAACTAAAATGATCGCCAAAAAACTAAAAACAAACGCTAAGATCCGAAAAAAGTCGTCAAAACGAAAAAAGCACCAAAACGCAAAAAATCACCAAAACTAAAATGATCGCTAAAAAACCAAAAAGAAAAAAGCACCAAAAGTTTAAAAAGTCAACAAAATTAAAATATTCGCCGAAAAACGAAATAAATCGTCTAAAATGTAAAAAATCACCAAAACGAAAAAAAGCGCCAAAACAAAAAAAAGCACCAAAACAAAAAAAAAAACCTAAAACGCAAAAAATCGCTAAAACTAAATATATCAACAAAAAAAAAACGTAATAAATCCCCAAAAATGGAAAAACCATAAAACGAAAAAAGCGCAAAAAAGCATTAAAACAAAAAAAAATCGCTAAAACGCATAAAATTACCAAAACTAAGATTATAGCCGAAAAACGAAATAAATCGCCAATAATGCAAAAGAAAATCACCAAAACGAAAAAAGCGCCAAAATAAAAAAGCACCAAAACAAAAAACGCTATAATCGCAATGAATCGCCAAAATTGGAAAAAGCACCAAAAGCTTATAAAATCGCCAAAACTAAATATATCGCAAAAAAAACGAAATAAATCGCTAAAAATGGAAAAAAGCACCAAAACGAAAAAAGCGCCAAAAAAGCAACAAAACAAAAATAAAACGCTAAAATGCAAAAAATCATTAAAACTAAAATGATCGCCGAAAAACGAAATCATATTAGTTTTGGTGATTTTTTGCGTTTTGCCGATTTTTTTGTTTTGGTGCTTTTTTTGTTGTGGCGTTTTTTCCTTTTAGTGCTTTTTTCCATTTTTGCCAATTTATTTGGCGATTATTATGGCGATTCATTGCGTTTTTAGCGATCATATTGGTTTTGGTAATTTTTTGCGTGTTAAAACCCTAACACGTTGCTTTGTTTTGTTGCTCTTTTTGTTTTGGAGCTTTTTTTCGTTTTGGTGATTTTTTCCTTTTATGCGATTTATTTCGTTTTTCGGCGATAATATTAGTTTTGGTAATTTTTTGCGTTTTAGCGATTTTTTTTTGTTTTGGTGCTCTTTTGGCGCTTTTTTTCGTTTTTGTGCTCTTTCTATTTTTAGCGATTTATTTCGTTTTTGGCGATATATTTAGTTTTGGCGATTTTTATCTTTTGATGTTTTTTTCCATTTTTGGCGATTTATTGCGTTTTTGGCGATCAGTTTAGTTTTGCTGATTTTTTGCGTTTTTCGGTTTTTGGCGTTTTTTTTTAGTTTTTTGGCGATCATTTTATCTTTGGTAATTTTTTGTGTTTTAGTGTTTTTTGTTTATTTTTGGTGCTTTTTTTCCTTTAAGCGCTATTTTTATTTTGGCAATTTTTCGTTGTGATATTTTTTTAATTTTGGAATTTTTTAGTTTTAGCGTTGTTTTAAATTTCAAGATTTTACATCTTACGGTTTCCAAGATACAGCAAATTGTCTAAATTACATAGTCAAAATTACATTAACTGATAGAAAACCCTTTAATTTTTATTGTTTTTAATATCAGTGTTAATTGGTGCAGTCTATTGTGCTTTGAAAATAAAAATTTAATTAAAAATGTCTCCCAAATTTGAGACCAATCGGTCAACAGAAAGGGGGTAAAGCTAAATAATACTTTTTGCGGGCGTGGCGCAGCCCACTTTTCTAAGAACCGTATTGAATTGTTAACAAAAGTAAAGGCGCTAACCAAATTTAAAATCAATTGGTTAACGGGAAGGCGTTAAATTTTGAATTACCATATTCTACACAAACACGACACCACTATGACACAAACAATCAGGTATGTGATGGAAATCGATTTTGAAAACGAATCACTTTTGTAAGTCCATTTTAAAGCAGTTCTCATCAAATTTTTATAATTTTTGTGATACAACTCTTTTGTAATAAAGAAATATTTTTATAATATATGTGATAAAATTGTCTCTAATGAAGAAATATTATTAAAACCCACCTTTCAAAATTGCTTCGTTTTCGCAATCGATTTCCATCACATACCTGAATAAGCTAAATAAAACCGTTTAATAAAATTTCCAAGATTTGGTAATAAAATACATTACGACATGCCAAATCTAAAAATTACAATAGTTCATTCGTTGTTAACTGGGGGTCTACATTAGCCATGAAGTTGGTATTAACATCATGTCGGACATCGCATATGGCTAATGTAGACCGCTCCTGTCCATGTTTCGTCCATGCTCTGCCATCGATGCCCGAACATATGGCTGAGAATCAATGTTCGCCATGAGATTCGCTGTCAACAACCTTTTTTAATTGAAAGAAAAGAGACAGAAAGAAATGATTAAATATTCCATTTCTATTGCACTACCACCAAATACATTGATAAGGCAGAACATGGACATCGCACGTATTCACCACAACAAAGAAGTTGATGAATTTTTTGCAGTTGCTCTGCCGGCGTCATGTTCATGTTTTGTTCAAGTCGATGGCTCGTGAAGACGTAGGGTAAAGCACAGGCTAAACAGACGCGACAAAAGAGAGGAAATATATTGCATATTCACTTAAACGAAAGCCGAGTGCAAAACGGAATAAAAATTTTTATTGTTTGCAATTAAAACAAATTGTTTATTTCATAAATAAATGGATAAATTCATTATTAAATACACGAAAAAATTACAATTCCACATTTCATATACATTATTTAAAGTTTTTATACATTTTGCAGCTTGCTTCTACAATTTTCAACCACTTTTGCTCCCGAACCAACAACCGATGCACAAACACACGCACAGGCAAACAGAACACTTCATTTACACTTTAGTTAATAATTAAACTTCCAAACATCACTTAAACACACTTTAAATGCTTTATTTAATTTTTTTACATTATAAAGCAATAATTTTTTGCAGTTTTATGCTAATTAAACACTTTTTCACTGTGAGCTAAAACTTTTATTTTGTTTTGTTTACTTCTACATCTTCACATCACTATATGTCTCTCTTTTCTACAATAGCCGAGTGGGAAAAAAGCAGAGTTTTTCATTTTTGATCACTCATTTTCTTCGTCTCTGTTCTACTTTGTGGTTAAAGTTTGATTACATCTACAACATTAACTCTAAAGGCCGTGTCAGATACAACTTTGTCGCTTTGCGTGACGTTTCTAGCTTTGATAGAAAAGTGTAAAGCAAAAGTTGTATGACACAATAAAAACTTTGACAACACTCGCGCACTGCTTGTTTACCAAAAAAAGTAGTTGATAATTTTGGTATTTATTTATTTCTTGTTATAAAAATAAAAGTCAATTATGTTATTTTACGATTTATTATAAATAAATAAATGGCACATACATATTTACCTCTTATTAAAACGGATTCAAACGCACGATATGTTTCGTTTGGCAATATAATAAAATAAAATTATTCCAGCTGGTTGTTAAAGCGAGCAAAAAGATGAGAGTTGCCGAACTTTTCGCTTCATGCTGCGTTAAAAGTGCTTTATGTGGCATGTTTCGTATAAGTATGTACATTTCATCTTAGATGTCAAAGCGAATCTGTAACGCAACGCGAAGCAAAAGTTTTATCTGACATGACCTTAAATGTTTCGTTGCCTTTTTGTTTTACTGTCTTTCGCTCTGATAATTACAGTCTCGTTTCGATTCGTAATCTAGTTGTCAGCGTTGTAAACTTTTAAATTTCAAAAAGCACTGAAACAAGGAAAAATCGCGTAATTTTTGAAAAAAACGCACTAAACTAAAAATTTTTCATTTAATAAGTTTTGATCATTTCATAAAGTAAAATACATACATAATTATTAAACGACATATCGCACATGCACTGTCCAGAAAACGCGAAGAAAGATATATATTATCTTCGCAAGAGTTTAGTATACAAGATATTTGTATGATTTTGTATGCAGTTTTAAAAGCGATTTGTACTATTAACTCCAAAAACGCATTCCCTGAGTTGTGTCACTTTTGAAGTGCATGCGCGATATAATAGAGTAGTAAACCAAATAAAAAAGAATAAAATTGCTGTAATTTATGAAAATATAAGTCACTATATCTTTAAAACAAGAGCTAATTCGAACTTTTTTTTGTAATTTCTGAATTCAACAGATTAAAATGTACATACAAGTATCTGCTATTTTGATCTCGAAGCATTTTCATTATTGCGTAGTGTAATTAAATTGGGGTACAATAGTATCTCATACGTATCACAAGATGAATTTTCTCGCTTCAGCCCTTTTTTTACGTATTTTAGACTTAAATAAATCCATCAAGCTAAGAACGCGTGTAACTTCTGCGTTTGAATAAGGAAGTCACAAAATTTTGATGGTAATATTTGCTAATGCCATAAACGGGACAATATCGACTGAATATTTATGTATATTTTACTTGGACAAAACCAAATACATAAAAATCTCTTGAAAACATATTTTTTTAGATACGATTAATTCTGAGTGAATTCAACATGGCTTTTAATTTTAATAAAAAAAAATTGAGGACAATCTTTTAGGTACTAGAAACACATAACCGCCATCTTTTTTATTTATTATTATGTAGCTTCTGATTAGTGGCCACCCGAAGTAAAAAATTTGACCAATTTCATACATTTTTGTAATAGCTTATAATAGCTTTTTAAGTAGAAAGTAGTATAGGGAAGTAATGATCATATAATATTGCTATGCAAAACTAAACTGGAATAATTAAATGGCAGAAAAGTGGCCACTTGAAAATTACTCAGTTCTTTTCTCATTTTATCGATATTCAACTGAACCCTGTGTGAACCCTGTTGAACATAAATCATAATTTTTTTTTAATGTGAAGAAGGAATTCTTATGCTACCATGATATAAGTTTCATTGGGCTAAAATATTATCTTCTGCAAAAATAAAGGTGCGAAAATTTATAAATGTTAAAAAATGCTCAACTTTGAGCTTCAAAAAACCCATGTGGGGATACAGATAAAAATCTGACATTTTCAGAAAATATAGGACGGTACTTCGTTATCATGTGCACGTAGTGCTGTTTTGATATTTTCACTCTATTATGAGATATGATTTTTTCAAAAGTCCAATTTTTATAAAAAATAATGGACCCAAAAACCGATGTGGCTTTTTTGAAGCTCAAAGTTGAGCATTTTTTAAAATTTATAAATTTTGGCGCCTTTATTTTTGCAGAAGATAATATTTTAGCACAATGAAACTTATGTCGTGGTATCATAAGAATTCCTTCTTCACTACCAAAAAAAATAAAAAATCAATGCTTTCTGTTCAACAGGGTTCACACAGGGTTCAGTTGAAAATCGATAAAATGAGAAAAAGCTGTGTAATTTTCAAGTGGTCACTTTTCGGCCATTTAATTATTCCAGTTCAGTTTTGCATAACAATATTAAACGATCATTACTGCCCTATAAAATAAAGCATGAATCGTTTCTACTTAAAAAGCTAGAGCAATTATAAAAATGTATGTAATTGGTAAAATTTTTTATTTCGAGTCACCACTAATCAGAAGTTACACAATAATAAATAAAAAAGATGGCGGCTATGTGCTTCTAGTAACTACAAGATTGTCTCGAATTTTTTTAATTAAAATTAAAAGCCATACGGCACACCTTTTTGTTGAATTCACTCAGAATTACTCATATATAAACTAATTTTTTGAATTTTGTGTTCAGTGCCACCGTCACAAATAAAAAGCACCAAAAATCAAACAAAAAAAGCACCGAGCACTGACTTTAAAATTTTTCGCGTCGAAAAGTTGAAAAAGCACTAAAAACGGTGCGAAAAGCACTGAGTTGACAACGCTGCTAGTTGTCTTGTTGTTGTTGTGCACTCTAATTCATTCGTCTTGAAAGCTTCGATTCAAAACATGTTTTGATTCTAAAATATTGCGAATGATTCTAATCTCGTTATAGCTATATGAGATTTGTAGATGTCTAGTATTTGCTACACGCATACAGGGTTGTCAGATTTATTTTGATTTATTTTTATTTTTTCGTCAAATTCAATGCCAAAAATCGCCAAAGTCGCCAGATTGGGTTTTACTTAGTTTTTACCAATAATAAATATATCAATATTTTTAATTTTGAAAATATGTTTTTTTATTAATTCGCCAAAAATTAAAAAAAATCGCCGAAATGTATATTTTGTTTAATTTTTATTTAAAACAATACAAAAATTAGTGAAGATTAGTGAACACAAAAAATTTTCAATGTTTACTATAAATTAGTTTATAGTTTATAGTTTACTTAAAGCAATAAAGCGTGTCAGCGCGGACGCACAACTGTAATACGAAAAGAATATATACATAGATATACACCCCTTCTCGTGGGTTGGTGGGAGAAATTCTGATGTCAGATGAGCAGATATTTAAGGGCGGATATCCGCGATAATTTGCACTACCTTATAGGAGTATTGGAGCGGTCCGATTTCTTAATTTTTACGTAATTAGTGTGCAATTTCTATCCTACACACTGACTCAGTCATCTAAGACTTTAGGAAGTACTCCTTTTATATAAAAGTTTTTCAGATATTCATCCTTTTCACCTGTCTAATATGTAATTTGTAGCATATAAACTAAATTTCGGTCTTTTAGCAGGAAAGTTGCTGCAGTCTTAATCTTTCCGTGGTTTATATGCAATTCCAAGCACCTGTACACACCAAATTTCAGTTTTCTTGGGCTTTATTAAGTACCTTAGAGTTTTGATTACATTTTTATTTTTAGGATTCATGATTTTACTCTTAATATAAAATCGATTCTTAAGGCGTAAAAGCCAAAAAATTTTAATACAGTTACAGTTTTAATACATATCAGGAATAATATACAATTCATTCTCAAGAGTAGGGTAATTAAATTGGTTTAGCATTTCTTGAGAAGGTACAGAAGAAGTGCAACAAAGTGCTATTTGCATTCACATATTTCACAACTCGTAACACGCTTCCAGAAGTTCATATTACATTCTATTTCACAGATGAGTTTTGATGAAAATATTCTTTCAATACATTTTCTTCGCAACATACATATGAATGCATAAAAATTCATACATAAAATTACTAGAATAGAAATAATGTTATTTTTTCATACTGACTTTAAGTTTCCCCAAAAAAAATCATGGCTCATCAAAAATAGCCAAAGAAATCGCAAACTACTTTATAAATCGCCAAAATATCGTCATGTCGCCAAATCGAAAATTAGGACGCCAAACACCACGCTACGTTTGGGGAGAAATCGCTACATCTGACAACCCTGCACGCATAAACAGTAAATGCGAGACGTATGAGTAATATAATATAATGTACCATCATATTACTCATACGCCTCTAGATTATGCTAAAAATTGAATTTGCACACTTTTTCATATATTTTTTTAAATTAAAAATTCGTAAAGATACTCGTTCAAAATATCGCTAAAACTGTTTAAATATAACAATATTGCTATGTTTTTTAATAAATGGTAAAGAAATAATAATTAAAACCAGGGACCGTAATGCTTATACATTTTATTTTAAAAATTACTTTTTAATCATTATCTCTGGAGTTTTATTTTTCGCTTAGGAAATAAAAGATATTTTCTGAGTTTTATTTATTCCTCAAGAAATAAAAATGACTTTTTGAGTTTTATTTATTCCTCAAGAAATAAAAATTACTTTTTGAGTTTTATTTATTCCTCAGGAAATAACAATTATTTTTTTAGTTTTATTTTTTGCTTCGAAAATAACAGTTACTTTTTGAATTTTATTTTTTTGCTTAGAAAAAAAAAAAAATTTTTAAACTGCATAAAATATTGAAAAATTCTATTTAATTTACACTAAAGTATGCAAAAACCGGTTAACCGGTTTTTTGCCTTTCTGAAAATAAACCGGCTTCAAATAATTTATGATTTCGAATAATTCGGTATGCCAGTTTTTATGTGTTGGTTAACCGTTTTTTTCAAGAAAAAATTTTTTTCTATACCTCTATTTAAAAAAGATACCCCAAATAGTATTTTCCCATTTCTTTTTTAACTTTTATTTTACCTAGCGTTTATTCTACTCTACCTCTAGTTTAATTAAAAATATGCAAAAAAAACTGTTGAAATTTCGTCATCCTGTCCAATATATTATTTTTAAAATTTTACGAAAAAACATGTTAAGAACTTTTTAAGTTTACCAAACCAACTCCATATAAAGAAAAAATTTGCATTAATACTTGAAGTTATTTCTCTAAAAGCTATTAAAATCTGATAAAATTTTATTTTTTGAATCAATTGCTTATAAAACAACAACTTTGATTACTATTAATTACGCGTTAAAATCTACCGTCTTATTTATTCAGTGCCGATAGTTTACGGACTCGTCCCACCTTACATACCAAAAAGTTTATTGCGTGCTCTACTTTATGAACAATTAGTAACAAAATGAGTATTTTATAAATATCGCTCCAGTAATTTAAATTCTAATAGATTTTCAACGAATATTACAAATACCATTTACTGAAAGACGGAAATTTTATCTTATTATTAGTAGCATTTCAAACATTTGTCTTTCAAACAAGCTTCGTCCTGAGGTCTTGAATATAACAATAATAAAAAAGAATCATCCAAATCGGTTGTAGCGTTTTCAGTCAAATTTCTTTAGGAAATAAATTTAGTTTTTGTTTGAAAATATTTAAAGCGAAAGTCACTTTTAAGTGTGTGTCTGTATTCACTTAACTGCTAATAAAATCATCACTTGTCCATAGATTTTCATGATATATGATTCATTTTGTTCGTAAGACACCTGTTCTAAAGAACAATAATTAACAGGTGAAGTGTTTGCAGTTTTAAATGTTTTGAGTTTCTATAAAGAAAAAAATTTTTAATTTGTGAATAACTCGGAAAGAGTTGATTAAATCATAAAACTACATTAGAATAGTTTTCAGGTAATTGTGTAAGGCATCGTTTGGTGTTTTTGGTCGAAATATTAGACATGCCGATTAAAAAAGATTGTAGCTGATAGGAAAAAACTGAGTACTCTATTTTCTGCGCATTAAACTGCTTAGCTTAGTATTTTTGTTCCAAAAAGTAATTTCACTGTAGCCCTGTGTATGAATGTGTATAGTATGTATTATAAAGATTTTTCGCAAAAAGTGAATAAAATTTCCACATACATTTTACAAAAACCGGTTAACCGATTTATTTGCACAAAACCGTATTCGAAACCGGGTTTTTTAAAAAAGCATTTTTTTGAATTATTCGAAAAACGGTTTCTTGGAAAATTCCGGTTTTTGCATACTCTAATTTACACAGGCCTCTGTAGAAAGATAATTTTCTGCGCAAAAATTAGTATTAACCGATCGAATTTTATCGCCAGTCTGTGAAAAAACTATTATTTCTATAGAGGAATGTTTATAATTTAATATTTTTCAAAAGACAAAGTCTTATTTTTATCTTTCTAATGATATTTTGGCGATATCTTTCTATTTTTTTTATAAGTGGTTATCTGGTTATATTGCTAGTTACCATTAAATAACTACTAATGAAGTAACTTCCAACGAGAAAAATTAAACAACTTCCAATTTGTTTCCATACAAAATTGGAAATAATTTCCAAACGCGTTAAAAGTTTTTTTTCCATATATTTCATATGAAATATTTCTCAGAAGCAGCCTATAACTGGTAAGCACCCAATTACCATACCCGGATAAATGAACTAAGAATTAATTCTCTCTTTCTTCTTTTATCCTCTTAAACCCTACAATTCTAACCATTCTTCGAGTGGTTAAAATTGGAAATGCCTTTAAGGTTGGCCTTCGCGCATCCAAATCTAATTCTCTCCCAACTAGAACGAAATTTCTTATAATAATTGTAACAAAATTAGTCACTGTTAGGCTGATGTCAGAGTGCGCACAAGAAGCGAAGTTAAGTTAGAAGCGATAATAGTTCTTGCTATACAAATGCTACAAGATATCATAGCGTATGGTAGATTGAGCAAAGCGAGTTGTTTAGTTCATAGTACATAATTTTTGTTGCTTTTAGTATGTACATGTATGCATTTTTGGTTAAAAAGAATATTTAAAAACTGTATAAAAATCTAAATACAACTAATGCTGACTTTAGACGACCTGTTTTTTTACATATGGCTTGTCAGGTGTGTAAGACATATGTAACTTACCTGGCCTTTACACATGCAAGTGCAAGTTCGAAAAACTCAATACACTCAAACTTTTCTACTAACACTTTTGGTTCAGCCGTGAGAAAGACAGAGAAACGAATACAAATTGCTTTTTCGTTGATAATACGTACACAGAACTTGCATGCAAGTACTTACATGTCTAAACGCAGGGTTAGCATGTTTGTCAAAATTGTTAATTTACAGACGGTTTATAATTTTTTCTTTCACACGTACATGTGCAATTACATCTGACATAACCTCTGAGTGTTCACAACTGCTTAGTTTTAGCACGATTTTCATAAATATATAAAGCGCTCTGTGCTTTTTAATGTTTTGTTTAGCCAAGCCACACTTTTGTTAATTCAATACAGCTGATGTCATATGCCCTGTTAGATAAAAATAGAACACGCTCTAATTGAAAAATTTTCATATGACGTTGCTTCTGTAAATGTTATCTGACAATGTTTCATATGCTTCACACGACATGTATAACTTTTGCAGTGGAAAATTTGACAAGTCAGATGTAATATACATGTCGTCCAAAGTTAGCAGTCCAAGCTCTGGCTTATGGCTTATTAATAATAACCAGCGCTTGGACTTTCATGCAAATGCATGTTTTATGTGGTAATAGATAAAGACATATTGACTAATTACATATCTATGCTAATCATCAAAATTTAAGTAGTTTGGCATCGATTTGTAATTAGTTGCATAGTTTAGCATATTTTGGTAATAAGTGCACATTTTTGCATATTTCGGAATAAATGCACATTTTTGGAGTTATAACAATTTTTTTAATGCATATTTCTCAATTTTTTAAAAAATTTTAATAGGCCGATTATGCATGGCAAGTGAGCCTCAGTTGGGTTGTCAGTTGCTGAAGATTATACTACTGATGACAACTGGCAGTTGAAAGCTGTCAATTTCAGTTCCTATTTAGTGCCTTTCTAGCAACTATTAATTTTTACTTGCCGACTGACAACTCCACTAAAGTTCGGTTGAATTATGGTTGTTTTATGTTTTTTCTCTAGTAATAATAAAAAATAAAAATTAATGTTTTCATATTATTTAATTTATGGTACTTCGTTGGTAGATAAATGCATATTTTTACGCATATTTTTAATTTTTAGGTGCATTTGTTAAGCGCTAAAATCAATTTTTAGTTACATGAAAGTCCGAGCCCTGATAATAACTAAGAATCTCAAAAAGAGTGTTAAAAAATCATTAAATATTTCACAGAACACAGACGAAGCGATAACATGCTACAAACCATTACACAACCTGCTTATAGGACGTACTTGCTTCTCGCTTCGCTTTCACTCTGACATCTTTTGAGCGATCACATAAGAAAACATATGCAGTGGTTTACAGCGAATTGTAGCTTAATATTCCCCCTTATTCCGTAACTAGCTGTCGACGTCACGTCAAAACAATACCAAATAATTGGCACTTGTCTACTCGCTGTCGACAAAAATTTAATACTATTAACAGTTCCTTCCCATTTTCTATGCCTTAGAGAATAGTAAGTATCTGTCAGTAATAGTACATTGTTGTCGATGACGAATAAAAATATGCCAATTTTTTGGTATTGTCTTCACGTGACGTCGACAAATAGTTACGAAATAATTGAATTTTGCAAAATCGTACTTTTATGTCCTTAAAACTGTAATACAATTTGTTAAAAATTTTGTTTAAAAGAAATCAGTTCTTATTAAAATTTCAAATAGTGAAGATATATTTTCTCCTCTCTGGTATGTCCAAAAATGTCTTCGCTTACTTAAGCTGGCTATCCAGAACCTTCGGCCAGGCGTACCATTTTCCCCTCTGGGGTATGTCCAAAAGTGGATTCGCTTTCTCAGAGTTTCTAGCATTCCCGGCCTTTGGCCGGACAAAAAAATATTCTCTCTGGTATGCCCAAAACTGGCTTGGAGATGCGGACGGCCGAAGGCCGGCAATGCTAGCAAGCGAAGCCAGTGTTGGACATACCCGAGCGGATAAAGTGGATGCGGCCGGGCGATAGCCGGCAATACAGGAAAGCTTAGGTAAGCGAAATTATTTTGGGACACAACCGAGAGCAGGAAATGGATGCGCCCGGCCGAAGGCCGGCAATGCAGAAAAGCTTCAGCATGCGAATCCATTTTTGGACACACCAGAAAGCAGGAAATGGTTGCGTCCGGCCGAAGGCCGACAATACTGAAATACTTGAATAAGCGAAGCCAGTTTTTGATATAACTCAGAGGAGAAAGTCTTGATCTCAGCCCATAAACATTATATTTCAGGATGTGCCGCTCACTAGGAGCAGATATATCATGAATAAAGACGAAAACCCCAATGTTTCTTCCTTTTTTTTAGAAATTTTTAAGAGCTTGTAGCTATCTAGGAACTAAAGTACGAATTTGCGCCACATGCACACGAGAGTTACGATGTTACTTCGCTGTATCTAATATATCTTTAATGTAATTCATTATTGTTTTCATTATTTTAATATTTTGTTTTATTATATTTACTAATATTTTATAATTTATAAATTTGAGTATTCATCTTTTATCTAGTCATATTTTTTCATTATTAATTGAACCTTTGAATTAATAACAGCTATATTTTATAATAAACATATTGTTAAATATGTAAATGTAAATTTACATAACTGGCGCAGTCGAAAAACGAACCAAGCAAATAAAACTAAAGGTTTCGTATGCAAAATAAGAAAAGCAACTTTTTATCGAAGATAAAGAATAACGAGACAGTTTCTAAAAACAACTATATGAAATCCAAAGATTTGAAAGTATCTGAAATCTAAAAGAAAAATCCTTATTAAACAAAAATCTTAATATATAGAAAAAGTGCAACCAGTGACATTAACAACAATTTAAAAAATATATAAAAACAAAAACTCTTCATGGCGCTAAGTTTAACAACAGATGATATATTAAGAGATCCACGAATTTAGAGGAAATAATTGCTATGCTCTGACGTAATTTTTAAGAGAGGTGGACACTATATTTTTGTTACTGGAAGCACAACCGGAAGTTAAAAATTATATTTACCAACGAGTGATTTTAAATAAATTACAAGGGGAAGCTCTACATGTCATCAGAACATTGGGACAACATCCGAAAAATGAAACGAAGAACGCTCTCATTACTAGCTTTAAAGAATCATCATCAACTTTATCAGGATGCATTTGGAGAAAAAAATCACGGTATAACAAATTATTGTAAGTATTTAAAAGAGATTTTATGTAAAATTAACGAGAAATTTGATATGATAAGAAAACCATTCGAATTTAGCTCCCCCTATGCAGAAACAATTATTCTTAAAACTTTTATTAACAACATTGATGTTAATCTTGCCTCAATAATTATAAATATAAATGTTAACAAGTTGAGATCAGATTTGCAGTAGAAAAAAAAGAAACTCAATGTAATTCAGAACAATAGAAGCAGGGATGATAAAGTTGGTAACATTGTACTTTTTTTGGTAATATTAAAACCATAAAAGTACGATGGTACCCCCGTGACTCATTTGGTACTATTTGCAAATTTTCCCAATTTGTTGGGTGGTAACCATTGATTATTCAATAATAATTTATCTCTACTTTGGCCCTTAACTTAATTCTATCTTGAGTCTACTTAGGCGGCTATTTTGTGAGTGGATTTGTGTACTTATTTAAGGAGAATACATAACAGGCGATATTGAGAGAACAGCTTATAATATTTGCTTGTTAGTGTTTAAGGATAAATATCAACAGCGATGCTGATGGAGTATCTTAATGTCAAACTCCATTTTCTATAAACAAATCATTGGTTTTTTTGAATAAAGGCGTATGTCTTAAACCTGATTTTTTCAGTAGAGCAAAAGCAAAATATTTCTAAAATTGTGTCCACGGTATGAGCATCGTTGATTTTTTTTAACACTTTCTGCATATATTTGCCAAAATATCTTTGTATAAAAATTTCAGACAAAAATAACGTAAGAACGAGATCCTAGCAAGGATACATAAAACCGCATATGTCGACATAAATAACATTTACTAAGTAAAATAGAAAAAATATTTAAAAAGATTTCAAAATGTGTTTAGATAATAACAACGTGTCTCTGCTCTGTTTAAATAATCCATCACACAGGAATACTTAAATCGTTATTGATGAAAATTTATGAAATTAATATAGAATTGAAGTTGTTGTGCATGAAAAAATTTCCAGACTGGTCCATGACAATTTTACTTTCATTTAAAGAGCGCTTAAAAAAGAGTTATATCGCATTAATAACTCAAAATCTACCTAAGTCGACGCATTTATTAAAAAAAAACACAGAAATATCGGATTTTAATAGAAAAATATCTTTTGTTATGGCTTGTTTATCCATTGTGAACGAATTTAAAATTTTTTAACAAACTTCAAATTTATAAGAATAACGAAATTAGTAAGTAGGTTCCTTGTTATATGGCAGAAGTGAAGTTTCATTGAGATAAATTGAAATTAAAATTGTTTGATTTTTGGCGCCATTATTTGAAAAAGAATTTATCAAAAATATTTTTAGAAAACAGAGCCATATTTGATCTTTGACACAATGAGCACAGAAACTCAATCAAAGTCGTGTGGCGTACCTGTTTACAACAATTCAAAAAGATTTTAGTACTATTTGAGCCGAAAAAGTACTATTTTAGAAGCTCATTAGTACGAAATGAATTTTTTCATTTATCATCCCTGAATAGAAGTAATCAGGTGGTCGATTCTGAATTTATGATAAAAATGAAGTGATAAAAAATTTATCATTTTCACTTCATAGCAATTTTTCACTTCATTTTTCATTTAGAGCGATTCTGATTGCAATTATGAAAAATTGAATCGTTATGAAAACCATCTGTCACTTTTTGTTTTATTCCGCTCATTTCTTGAATCATAAGCAAATTAAAATAAAAAAATAATTTTATTGCAAATACATATTATGTACTTTCTAGTCTTCTGAAGCTTTGCAACATATTTGTTTATCCATTGGGTTGTTTTTAAATATTAAGTTTACTTTTTTTAAAATTTATGGTTTTATGTATTTGTTACAAAAATGTATAGCAAATAACTTAACTCTGTTATTCTATTACACGCCTCATAAGCGAAGCGTTGAGGTGGGTACTACTCTCACTTCACGCGATTCATATCATATATTGCACTTGTAAAAAATATATACACACACACATATTAAGAAAAACTACTATTTTTAACACTCATGACATTTTTAATGTTATTTTTATTATTTAAAGTAATTAAAAAACTGTTTAAAAAAGTTCTGTCTTGGACGTCCGTTTGTCTGTATGTACGGATCCTGTATGTGGTCACGATAACGACTGAAAGACTTCATTAATCGAGTCTTTTTTATTTTTTTACGCTTCAGTATAATTAGAAATAGAAGCCTATTTAATTTCACGGTCTAAATGAGATTATGAGGCGTGCACTTTTGGATTTTCCAAACTATTCCATTTTTATTTCTTGTTTATTTCTCTGTTGTAACAATTATTATAAATAATACATTGTGGCGTTTTTTACTTCATATAAAATGATTTTTTAAGCAAAAGTTAATAAAAAAGTCATTAAAAGTTGTCATCATTTAAGTTTTCGCCAACTTTTTCATAGTGAAAAAAATATTATCATATGAGAAAAATTTGACAGATAGTTTTCATAAAAGCTAAAACTAGAATCGCATTTTCAATGAAGTGATAATTTATTTAAAATTTTGTACTTTTTCACAAAAATAGTCTCAATGTACAGTTATAGAAATGAGACTAGAAATTCTAATAGTCAACATTGTGGTAATAATACACAGAACTTATCTTCTAACTTTAATTCAAATGGAAATAATTATTACAGAAACCATTCTTTCGGCATGCCCAATGCAAATCTTCAGCAAATTTCAGAATATAATAACGCAAATTCCAAAGTTAGTCGAAGAATTAGAAGTGGTCAATTTGCGCAAAATAATTCGCCAATGGAAGTAGATTTTCTAGAAGAAGGGGAGGGAAGTTGTGAAGAGCTAGTGACCTCTCGAGGTCACTTCCGATAGTGAAAATAACGATTGGAAATGATGTTTTGAGAGCTTTAATTGATTCAGGCTCTTCCACTTCCTTATTAGATAAAAATAAATGACCACAATATAAAAGATATTCATTACCTTATCTCATAACATTTTATTCTTTAAACGGAAGAACTGTAATAAGCAGTGAGATAATCACTGATTTACCGAAAGAATTTGGAAAGAATGCCACAATGTCGTGGAAATTGAGTTCGTTTGGTAAGAGGAAATTTTAGGAGAAAATATTTTGAAATCATTAGGTGCAGTATTGATTTCAGATATGATAACCTTTATATAAACCGGAATACAATTATGTTTGACGACTCATTTAATCCCATATATTCCAATGAAATCTATCAATTGGAAATAGTTAATATAAATGAAAAAGTCCTAGAAAATATGTATGACGGTTTGAATAGTGAAGAGCGATTAGCTTTAGATAAAATTTTGAATTCATTTCAAGACTTGATATATGTTGAAGGTCAAACTTTGGGCAATACAAACTTAATTGAATATGAAATTAAAACTGTATCTGATAAACCTGTTATCCACATGTTCATGAACAGGAAGTATGTAATCAGATAAATGATATGTTGAAACAGGGTATTATAGTCGAAAGTAATTCACCATACAATTTGTTGGTAGTTTCAAAAAAGATTGATGGAACCGGGAAACAAAAGTGGAGATTGGTAATCGATTAGCCAAAGTTGAATGAAATTACGATAGATGATAAATTTCCCATTCAAAATATTGAGAATATATTAGATAAATTAGGTCTTGCTCAATATTTCTCAACAATAGATTTGGCAAAGGGCTTCCATCAAATCCTTATTAAAGAATCGGACCGATCGAAAGCCGCATTCTCAACACCATATGGTCATTACGAATTCGTTCGAATTCCTTTCAGGTTAAAAAATGCCCCAACGGCTTATAAACTATGTCCTTCGGGATTTAATTAATAAAATTTGCGTTGTCTATTTAGACGATATATTAATATTTTCTACAAGTTTTCAAGAACATATTGCTAACATACATATATACGGTCCTTAAAAAATTAAGACGGGGAAATTTAAAAATTCAAATATATAAATGCAAATTTTTTGCTACGGAAACCTTTTATTTAGGGCACATTTTGATCCCTGAAGGAGTCCAAACTAATCCTGTCAAGGTTGAATACATTTCAAAGCTCAAAGTACCTACAACGATAAAGGGTATAAAATTATTCTTAGGAATGACTGGTTATTATCGGAAATTTGTAAAAGATTACTCAAAAGTTGCTTATCCCATGATTAAATATTTAAAGAAAAATATAAGATTAAATATTAATGATTCCAATTATATAAATGCATTTGAGAAACTAAAAACTCTTATAACTGAGCCTCAGTTACTGGAGCCCCTGTTCTACGATATCCAGATTTCAAAAAACTATTCCAACTAATTACAGACGCTAGCTTAAAGTCACTTGGAGCTGTTTTACAGCAAAATGGTCATCCAATCTGCTTTGCTAGTCACTGAGAAAGAACTTCTAGCTATAGTATGGACCACGAGTTATTTCCGCCCTTATTTATATGGTGTTAAATTTATCGGGTCACCAACCTTTAAGATGGTTATTTGTAAAAGCCCAGAGTAGGGAATTAAATCCCAGACTATATAGGTGGATAATAAAGTTAAGTGATTTTAGTTTTATTGTTAATTATATAAGGGGTAAATATATTCAAGTTGCAGACTTTTTGAGTAGAATAAATACTGATTCTTGGGAAATAAATCATTTAAATGGTTCTATTGATTCACTTTGTAATAACGTTGATGATGAGTTATTAACAGTACATTCTCAAGAGATGGATACACATAATCACATCAGTATTTTAGACACTGTGGTAAATATATTTAAAATTCAAATAATTTTAACTGATAATAAAACGATAGAGAATGAGATAAAGAATGGTAATAAAAGGATTTATATAAATTCTGTTGATTTGGAAAACGATCTGGAAGCAATATTATTGAGAAATATAAAAAAGGCAAAGTAGGAATTTTTACAGAACTAGTCGATTCCAAATATAATTTGTTACAAAGAAAAATAATTGAATTGCTCGAAGGAAATTATGGTGTAAATTTCTCAGTTGTTTAAATTATGCTAAAGATATGCAATCGGAAGATGAAACATTTAGACAAATACACCTTAATCACAGAAATGAGACTGGACATACCGGAATTAATGAGGGCTTAATGAGAAAGATATACTTCCCAAATTTGAAGCTTTTAATCCAAAAATATATTAATAATTGCGACGTTTGCAATAGATCGAAATTTGACCGTCATCCTGTGAAACCAAAATTTCATCTGACAGAAACCCCAACTGACATCAATCAAATAGTTCACATGGATGTATACACCAACTCGAAATAAAATTTTTTGACATTTATAGATAGATTTTCCAAATTTGCCACCGCTTATTATCTCGAAGATAGGACTAATCAAACTATAATTGAAAAAATTAGGTAATACAAATCACAAAAGGGTTATTTTACAAAACTGATTAGAGGTAATGACTAATATTAAAGACTACTTAAGAAATGAGAATATTGAATTACATTTGGTCAAATCCAATAACCATACTGGCAATGCAGATATTGAGAGATTACATAATACCCTAACAGAGATGATAAGAGTATTAAACATAGAACAGAAATCAATGAACATAAAAGATAAAATTAGTAAATCTATAGAATTTTACAATAATAGCTATCACTCTGTCATACAAGATAAAACTTTTAGGCCCAAATTTATAGTCATTAGTTAATTATTAGTAAACTAAAATGATAACTATTGTTTAACTAAAACTTCATATTTACAGTGTATTGTTTTACTAAAATTTTTAATATGGGTAAAGAATGGTAGCCCTATCAAATATAAATAAACAAGCAAAAATAAAGAAATAAAGAATGAAATATGAATCCATCCGCTCCATCTATGATCGCTTTACCGAAGATACATAAGCAAAACACGCCAATGAGACCCATAATTAATTATAAATCTGCTCCGAGCTATAGACTATCGAAATACTTAAAAACAATACTGAAAGATACTTTGGACCTAGAGAATAAACACACAATAGCCAACACCACGGAATTAGTTAACAAGATAGGGAGCATACAGATAACAGAAAAGACTAAACTAGTCTCATTTGATATAAAAGACTTATATCCATCAATCCCAACAGCAGAGACAATAAACATTCTACATAAAACACTACTCAATAAAACAGAAGACGTGGATTTTTCAATGCAACTCACAAGCACGCTAAAAGCCACATTGGAGCAGAATTACTTCAAATTCAACAATAGCATATATAGGCAAATCAACGGACGAGGAATGGGAAATCCAACATCAGCAATACTCATGGAAGTATTTATGCAAAATTTAGAAGAGAAATACGTAGAGGAGTTAAAAACAAATTTTGGGGTAACATTCTATGCAAGATACGTGGACGATGTTATACATATGTGTAATAGAAGGAAATATGGAGGAGCAAATTCTGGATCTACTGAACAAACAACACAAAAACATAAAATTTACAATGGAAGTGGAGGAGAACGAAAGGATAAACTACCTAGACCTAACGATTAGGGCAAACAAGAGCTTAAATAGAATTGAATACGAAATATACAGAAAACCAACCGCTTACAGATACAATAATTCACAATTCATCAAACCATCCTCAACAACATAAGAACGCAGCAATTAGGCAATTAATAACGAGACTTGAACGAATACCCCTAACACGTGAGGCCTATATGAAAGAGTTAGGAATAATATATAACATAGCGGAAAACAACGGATATAAAAAAGACCTAGTTGAGAAGATTAGAAAGGATATCGAGGCAAGTAAGAAACGGAACAGAGAACAGGAACAAGAAAAGAAAACCTGGGCTACCTTTACGTATATGGGAAAATCAACATACAAACTGGCAAAATTTTTTACAAAACACAACATTAACACAGCATTCCAAACAAGAAACAACTTGGGTAGAATACTACAGAACAGAACAAACGAAACAGACTTCCTAGATAAACATGGAGTGTACAAATTAACTTGCACATGCCAACACAGTTATATCGGACAAACTGGAAGAAAGATAAAAACAAGATTTCGCGAGCACATGAGAGACTACAACAAGAAACTGAGAGAACCAGGAATAACACCAGAATCGAATTTCGCAAACCACATATTCGACAACAAATGTACACCAGGACATATTAGAGAACATGGAAATATACAAGCAAAAATATTTGACGGAAGAATAATAAATGAACAAATAAACACTGCTTCAGACGTAATATTTGAACCGTTAAAATATTTTTACACAAAAGAAAACAATACTACAGGCAACGTAGTAGAAAATGAAGAAGACAAAAGGATTACCCAGAAACGTACAATTACGGATTATTACCTACGTAGGGATAAAACAACTGATAACTAATAGAGCAGATTATAAACCAAATATTAAACACAAACATAATAGTAACAGAAACAGGTAGCAGCTTTATGTTTCACGTTGTTGTTTTAAAATTCGAAGCATATCTTGTACAAAAAAAGTCATTACAAAAAATAAATAAAGGTTTTAAGAATGGTTTTTAATATCTATAATCTATTTAAAAATTTTAAATATATCGCACCCTAAATACAAAAGGGTCACAACTCAAAATACTAAAATTTTCAGGAGAGACAAAAAACTGTTTAAGTGCAGAAGCACACACTTAACATCAAAATAGACATAACTGAATTTTTCCAGTTAAAGAAGATAGTGATGTGAAAGAAATTTTTGCAGTAGTTAGAGATGTGTACGCTGAATTAATTTATGGAAAAAAGTCAGTTTTGGAAAATTTTGAGTTGTGCCCCTTTTGTATTTAGGGTGCGACATGTTAAAAAAAACTTTAGTATAATATTATTTATATATTAGAGTTAATTATGATTTATTTAAAGGACTCAGGAGTGTCCTTATCTTATTGGGGGGAGTAGTTACGATGTTACTTCGCTGTATCTAATATATACTTATTTATATACTAATATTTTATAATTTATAAATTCAAGTATTCATCTTTTATCTAGTCATATTTTTTGAGTTTATATATTTTGTTCTATCATATTTTTCATTATTAATTGAACCTTTGAATTAATAACATTTATATTTTATAATAAACATATTGTTAAATAAATCTAAATTTATATAGCTCGTGCTAAAATAAGCACGCAAAAATTCTGGCACACGCACACGAGTAAGTGCCAATTTTTTTTGTGTGCTTACTGTTGTCACATGTACATACATCTGCCAATCAAACTGGCAAACAGTCCTGTGCCTGAAGGTAGAAATTATGTGGCACTTGCACGTGCGCATGTGCCAAACTTAGGCACATGAGCTGCACAGCCACTTATCCTGAAGAACCAAAAACAATGCTAACAGCGTTTTGGCATTAAAAAATATAAATTATCTTTTTACGTTTTTTTTAAACCGAATTAAAAAAATGAGGAGGTTTATCAATTAGTGTTTATTTTTATTTTTAAAAATTTTTATGTGGGTTCGCAACTTACTTTTGAAGTAAACGCATGGTTAATTTGCCGTCGGTCAGTGAACAAAATAAAAAATGTACAAATATAGAAAAAGACAAATATTTGCAAAAACAAAATATTAAAAATCACCGTTTGTTTAAAATTTTATATTTTTTTCCTTCTGTTTGGTAAAGTAAATCATAAACCTATAGACAAGGGATACACAAATCAAACACACAAACTGTGTGCAGGGTTGTCAGATATGGCGATTTCTCGCCAAATTTAGCGATTTTTCAACTTGTTTGGCGTCTAAATTTTTGATTTGGCGACATGGCGATTTTTCTGGCGATAAATACATTTGTTGGCGCTTTTTGTGGCGATTTTTTGAACAAAATTGAACTGCAAAATTTTTACATTGCAGGATAATTACTTTGTTGAAAGAGTATTTTCAAAAATAAATCCCACCAAAACTCTTCTCCAAGATATTAAAACAATGATTTTTCATATATTAATTACAATCATTAATGTGTTTTGAATTTGGATGCGAAAAATTTAAAAGAAATAATTCTTGGCGCTTTTATTTCTACTATTGGCGATTTTCTGCTAAATTTATGTACGATTATTTTATAAAAACTTATATTAAAAAAAGTATTATATAAAAATAAAGTTTATTATCAAATATATATTAAGAAAAACTACATAAAACTGATTTTGGCGATTTTTAAAATCAATTTGGCGAAATAGGTCGGAAAAAATCTGACAACCCTGACTGAGTGTACTCATATGAGTAACACTAGTAAAGAAAAAACAACAATCACAACAAATGTCAGGATGCGTATGTTACTGTTGTTGCTACAGAATCTGAAAATGTAATAAAAACATAGCTGTTAATGCTGACTTTAGACGACATGTATTTTACATCTGACTTGTCAAATTTCCCACTGCAAAAGTGATACATGCCGTGTGAAACATATGAAACATTGTCAGATGACATTTACAGAAGCAAAGTCAGATGAAAAATTTTCAATTAGAGCGTGTTCTATTTTCATCTGACAAGGCATCTGACATCAGCTGTATTAAATTATGAAAAGTGTGGTTTGGCTGAAAAAACATTAAAAAGCAAAGAGCGCTTTATATATTTACGAAAATTGTGCAAAAACTCAGCTGTTGTGAACACTCAGAGGTTATGTCAGATATAATTGCACATGTACGTGTGAAAGCAAATATTATAAACCGTCTGTAAAGTGACAATTTTGACAAACATGCGAAGTTACATATGTCTCACACACCTAACAAGCCATATGTAAAAAACATGTCGTCTAAAGTCAGCATAAGTAATGATTGACATGTATTTTACATCTGACTTGTAAAATTTTCCACTGTATAAGTGATACATGCCGTGTGAAACATATGAAACATTGTCAGATGACATTTACAGAAGCAAAGTCAGATGAAAAATTTTCAATTAGAGCGTATTCTATTTTCATCTGACAAGGCGTCTGACATCAGCTGTATTATCAAAAGTGTGGTTTGGCTGAAAAAACATTAAAAAGCAAAGAGCGATTTATATATTTACGAAAATTGTGCAAAAACTCAGCTGTTGTGAACACTCAGAGGTTATGTCAGATGTAATTGCACATGTACGTGTGAAAGCAAATATTATAAACCGTCTGTAAATTGACAATTTTGACAAACATGCGAAGTTACATATGTCTCACACACCTACAAGCCATATGTAAAAAACATGTCGTCTAAAGTCAGCATTAGTAATCGTACACAGAAAAAATTATCATAGGTTTTTATTTTAACACACATGTGTTTGAATTTGTTTTTAAATTTTATTATTTTTTTCTTTGGTTTTTAAATATTCCAATTGAAAATTTTTGATAGAAAAAAAATTCGATTTTTTTCTTATTAAATATTTACGAATTTTAGTGTTGAATTTTATGAATTTTGTGATGGTCCCATTGTAGGTTTATTAATTTTTATAGTAATTAAAATTGAATGTTGATTCTTTGAAAATTATTTATTAATAATCAATTTTCAATACAAAATTCAAAACGAAAAAAAAAACAATTATAAAATCAATGAAAACATAATATAAAATTTTAAAGTAAATATTAAAGTAAATTAAAATTGAATGTTGATTCTTTGAAAATTATTTATTAATAATCAATTTTCAATACAAAATTCAAAACGAAAAAAAAAACAATTATAAAATCAATGAAAACATAATATAAAATTTTAAAGTAAATTTTGTAAACCCTACACCATTTCCGTAAAATAAATATTTGAATTTTAGAATTTAGTAATAGAATACGAATTATAGTTTTTTCTGTGTAATGATTAGTAATTAGATTACTTTTGTTCAAAA
Source organism: Panzeria rudis (assembly GCA_956483635.1). NCBI lineage: Eukaryota > Metazoa > Arthropoda > Insecta > Diptera > Tachinidae > Panzeria > Panzeria rudis. The sequence continues at coordinate 83,413,485 of OY101449.1, forward strand.
GGTAAAATAATGATTAGGATTACGATTATTTTCAATTAGTAATCGTAATCCCATCCATGATTACGATTACTAATAATCAAAAAATAATTGGGATTATTTGGAATTACTTTTAAATAATCAAAAATAATCAAAAGTAATCAAAAAATAATTCGACTACTTTCTGCGATTACTTTTGATTATTTGTGATTATTTTCAAAGTGTGTTGCATTTATTTGTTAAAAATAGTAGCATATTTGAAACGTAAAACATATATATGAAAACAGTTGATGTTGAAAAATTTTATTTGAAACATAGTGTCAGCTGAAATGCAAAACCACGTAACTAACAAAAAATTGGAAATCGCTTTTTTAATTAGTTATTCTGTGTTACATCGAAACACATGCCCTAAAATTTCAAACCTTTATCATAAAAATTCGCCAAATTAATAACGAGAAAATTCTAAAAACTTTGCCGAAACTCTCTACGAATTATGACGAATCTTTTAAGGAATTTTCGACATGTCGCACAAAACTCGGATCTAAAATTAGAAACTTATCAGAAATGTCGTATAAAATTCGCAAATTAAATCAAAATATTGTAGGAGTAAAGAGGAATTTTTTTTCAGCAAGCTAAGAAATTTCGTGAGTGCGTAAAAATGACATTTTTAAAATCACGCACGGCATTTAATTTGTAAATCACTCTCACGCACGATTGCGTGATTATTTTTTAATTTAATCACGATCACACCTGACACGAAAAATTCACGACATTTGCACATCTCTAGTCAGAACCCCTAAACTGGCAGCCCTGCTTTCAATGAGTGTGGGTCCAATATACTCTGAAAATAATCGTAAATAATCAAAAGTAATCGTAAAAAGTAATCGGATTATATTTTGATTATTTAAAAGTAATCCCAAATAATCCCGATTATATTTTTATTATTTGTTATCGTAATCAATTAGTAATCAAAAAATTCTTACTAGTGGATTAAATAAATATTACGATTACTTTTAAAAAGTAATCGTAATTGATTACTAATCGTAATCAAAATTTAAATAATTTACACTTGGCGTCAAAAGTACAGGTACGCTCAAATTAAATGTCAATGACAGACAGTGATATAAAAATAAGTGCCAACAATATGAACCAACATCTAGCCGAAAAAGAAAAAACTACAGGAAGTGGCCCCCTAGAAAATGATACAGAAAAACCAAAAATCCAAATGGGTATTGATCGATATATGGTAGTAATAAATAAGGAAAGGCAAAGAAGCACTAAATCGACAAACCTCGCTCCAGTGGCGAAACTGCCCAAAGATGGCAAATCTGGTGCCCTGCCTTCCGAAAACCATTTTTCTATTTTGCAGAATGATGAAGATGAAATCACAACCCTCAGGTCCAGCAAGCCGCCTCCAATTCATTTAAGAGAGAAAAACTCAAATAAGTTAATTGAAAGGCTAGTACAATTAATCGGTGAAGATTTTTTTCCAATAATTTTACTACCAATAAAATCTTAAATACATATGGATGGTGTTGCGTAAAATGGGTCAGTCTCGCAACATTTTATATAGCAGATAGGCCCTTTTTACGCAATACCATCGATATGTTTGCATTAACTTGTACATAAGTATATATTTACATGCAAATTTGAGAATGCATATTTGCATAAATCGAAACTTATGCTCTACATAGCCCTAACTAACAAAGAAGTCAAATCGGCTTTTTAATAAATTGCGATGCATTTGACCAACACACAAAATTACTATAAAAATCAGACTTTCCCGATCAAAAATAGAGATATAATTAAGATAATATTAAAGGAAAAAGACCCGGCCAATTATATCAATTAATGTATTTATTACTTCTCCTTAGGGAATGGTAAACCGGTTTTGATTCCAATCAAAAATCGATTTTTCGGAATCGACTTTACGTCTGTGATTTTATACAGAAATCGATTATTAGGCTTTGAAAAAAAATTTTTATATCATATCAAAATATTGGCAATTCTAGTGTACTTTTATGAAGTTTTTTTAAAAACAAACACAACCCGCGTAGCGATTAGCTTGTCTGCGGAAAACACCCAGGGTCTACGGCGGGAATCGAACCCACGACCTTTGGACTGACAGGCTACCATTTCTATCACTCAGCCACAGGAGCACCCTATTGAGAAGCATTACTGTTGAATTACGCCATTATATAAAGAGAACAGTGTTTGATCGAAATTTAAATCCACTAAACGAGTGAAATACAGGAATTTATTCCCACATACGTATATGTAATGCAAGGGAAAGTTTGTGCATCCTTGAACTTTAGTTTTCTAAAAATGAATTAATAGTAACTCTGCAAGGAATCAGAGAATGCACTCATCTCATAAATTGACAGCTTTTTTACGAACAAGCTTGAAAAATCTTTCTGAGAATAACCACGTCGAATAATTTGTAAACATTTTTTTAGATTTACCTAATTTTATATGAACAAAATTTTTTAAATGCAAAATTTTCATTTTTAATTGTGTTTTTAGGATTCATTGTGCCAAATAATTGGTTGATCACGTGACGGAAAATAGGGAACGAGATATTAGGAAATTATAGTGATAAGAGTTGTACCAAACAAACGAAGTCAGATCCGTCAAGTTCTTATCCACAAATTTCGGCCGTTAAAAGTACTGAGATCAAAATGAGGACCAAGTTCTTGATAGCCACAATACCATCTTATATCTAGCCAACATTTTTCCCCAAAATTCTCTTCCATATTAGTAAGGAAAAAAATATTGACAATTTAGAAGGTAGCCTAGAAATGAGGTATTTTAACGGCCTTATTTTCACATTAATGTTTTTCAGTACACTAAGTTATACTCGTTTTTATATTGATAACATTTTATTCTTGAATTAAAAATTCATATTAATTAATCATTTCATAATCATAATTCATATTAATTAATCATTTTATAAATTTACAATTAAAATTGATATAGAAATATTAAAAAAAAGTTGAGGTGGTGAAAAGCAAAGGGGTACAAGTGCCAAAACTTTAGTTATATGCAGGAATCAACACTTAATACCAATATCTATCACTCCACAAAAATTCAGATCTGTACCTCAAAAGACGGTATGTATTAGAAACCAAAAATATTATGTATGAAATGCATGGGAACAAAAAACTTTGAAGCTTAATTACTCAGAAATTTATTTTCCGAACTTGTCCCCCTTTGCTTTTAAGTCCCTCAATTACATATAAAAAAATGTTAACTGAAATAGAAACATATATGTTTCTGATACGACTTTTTCATTAAAGCTTCTCTATCTCAGCTCAATTTGAACTTTAACGTTCGCTACTTAATAAATTATATGTATTTTAATTCGGACTGTTTCAAAAAAGCCAACCTTTGGCCCTTATGAATATTAAGATTACAAAGTTTATGGTGGTCAAAGTTTGACATTTTCTGACAGGATTTAAATTAGAAAACTGATAACTAATAGTTGTAACAGTAACTAAAAAATAAGATAAAAACACTTTTTTTAACTCTTCACTTTTATACTAAAATTCAACTAAAAATCTAAAGTTACATATTTTAAAAGCTCCATAACTTATTAAAGGCCGCAGTCCACATACTAAAGTAAAAACAAACCCCATATAAAGATTTTCATCAAATCAAAAGTTATAGAGTTCTGACCGCCTTCTCGTGAAATGGTCCACTGTGCGTAGCTTCGTTTGCATAATGTTGTGTTTTTTTAAAATTATTTGTGTTCCCTTTATGACTGTTTAACTGCTGTGAGTTTGCTTATAAACACGGTCAATCGTTTAACACATTAAAAATACTTAAATATGTATGTATGTGAAATATGAAGAGTTTAATGCCTTAAATTCAAATCACGTACAGATTTTTTATGGGTATGACTTATACGACTGGCGAAATAAAACAGTAACGCTAACATCCCAGCAAAAATTTTTGTCATTTGTGTAATCGGTAGTAATTTATTAATGGCTTGCAAAGTAATGAGTGGTACTTATTTATCTTGTTACTATACATCAAATTAGAGCTACTACTAAGTTTTTAATAAAATTAGTACGTATTTTTATAATTATCTGAAAGTAGCTACACTTTGTTGATATGCATTAATAAAATAAGTACACAACCACTTTTTAATTCAACATGTGTTTATATATGAAAACATGTGTTTATGCATGAAAACTAGCTTTTGTCGCTTAAACTTATAAGTCAACAATAGCTGATTGGGTAAAGTACTTGTCTTCATACCTGAACGAGCACATGTTCGTATCCCAGCTGGGTAAAAAAATAAACAAATAAAAAAATAAAATAAAATTGAAAAAATATAAATAAAACATAATAGATGTGATCCCGTACTCAATATTGGGATCCCGCGGAATCCCAATTTGCACGAAAACTGTTCCGGTACTGCAAGATTGGGTAAATGAGAGTGAGTTTGAGGAAAAAATATTCTTGCACGAAACAGCCCGTACTTTTTCTTCGGGCAGATTGTGTAAAGTATTAAACAGTCAGCTGTTTGAAAAATCAACAATAAAAAATGAAAAATATGATTTAAGTAAAAAAAATAATGATGAAATAATTGCTCGTTTTGCAAAATACAAAGCAAAATAGATTTGTATATATTCAGCAAAGTATCTATAAACTAAAAATGCTATTAAAAATCAGTATGTTACTTTTTATTTTTTGATTTGTTTTCAAAACATAACATGAATGCGTTATCTTTTGGGACAAAAATGTGGTTTTTGCTGTTCCCGTACTTTTGTTTTTAGTGAGAGTAATTCTTGCTTACTCTCATTTTACCGAACTTTGCCCAGAAAATACTGGACAAAGTTCTTCATTTGACTACTTATTTTTTACCTACATGTAAGTCAAACAATAACTAGTTAATTGCTGTGACAATGTAAACACATTTGTAAGGGGTACACCTTATTTTTTTGACTTCTCAAACAAAAATAAGTAGTAATCGAGTCAAATTGTATCAGTAAGCAATGTGTTTTCTGGGATATTTCATCATAATTCGAGAACAGTTTGTTCTATTTTGGGGAGTAAAATTAAACACAAAAACGTAATGGATATCGTTTTATATGTTCTTACGTGGGTAATTGTACATTTTCCCATAAAAATTTCATGACGTTGTAGTTTTTGACTTTAGAGGTGTTGAAATCAGTTGACTTGTGTTGGGGAGTGAAATTAAGAAAAAACTTATACGAACTTTTACTGTTAATTTTCCTAAGTATTTTTGCTCAAGAATATTTACTGAAACACGCAATTAAGGTTAATTAACTTTTTAAGGTGGTAGCAGGGGCGAATTCAATTGGCCCTATGATGTAGAATGTATGTCAAACTTCATATTTTATATGGAGTTTGATATCCATCGTAGATAAAAAATGCTAGCTGAAACGGAAAAGGTTTCCCCTTATATGTGTGGACCAAATTTTTTCGTATTTTGATTGCAAATCCTCCTGAAAAGTTCCTTTTAGTAAAAAAGCTGTGCTGATTGCGTAACGGGAAGGCGTGCAGCATTATAAGGGGCACTATATATATATGCTTCTTTTACTCCTCTGGGGAGCATAGGGTCGCAACAAGTTGATTCCAATGAGCTCGATCATCGGCGCGATGTTTAACTTCATTCCACTGTAGTCGTGGTTTGTTCGGTTCGGTTGTGATTTGGCGTTTCCAGGTGTGTGATGGTCGTCCAATGCGCCTGCTTCCCTCGGGGTTCCAGTCTATGGCTTTCTTGGTTATGTCATCTAATGACTTGCGGAGAGTGTGTCCAAGCCAACCCCATTTGCGTCTTCTTATTTCCACCTCAATTGGTTGCTGGTCTGTGCCTGACCAGAGTTGGGCATTGGATATTACGGAGGGCCAGTAAATACGCAAAATTCTACGCAGGTATTTATTAACAAACACCTGAAGAGACTGGGTATCGCGCGGTGCCATATTCCACGTCTCGCAACCGTATAATAATGTAGATTTAACGTTGGAATTGAAAATTTTAATAAGGGGCACTATAATGGGCAATTATGAAATAATGGGAATTTATAGCGATGGAAATTATAGTGTTGTACCAAACAAAAACTTAGCAAAAAAGAAGTCAAGTCCGCACAAAAACATTAATGTGAAAATAAGGCCAAGTCCTATCCAAAAATTTCCGTCGCACTGTGGCGCCATTTCCCAAAACCCGTGGCAAAAATACAAAATTTGATGACAAAATTTTGTAAAATGGATGAACACATCGTATAAAGAGCTTCTTACCGACTCCAATTCAAAAACGTTTTTCTTAATTGGATAAAAATTATAGCTGGTGGAGCTGCTTAAAGTCGCCAATTTTTTAGAAAGCCAAAAAATAAGGTGATCTTGAAAAAAAAACTTTAGAATTGAAGTGTCAGAAACATTGCCGTTTGATCATTACTTTTTTGGTATTGTTTTAAAGGTATGTTTATTTTTTATTAAAATATTTAGGTAATTTTTACAAATAAAATAGAGCACATCTAAAAATGGTCCCGCCCATATTTTCTGACCATAACACAATACTTTAAATAATGCAACTAAATTTGGCCACAAAAAATGACAGGTTTTCTTGAAATGTGAAGAAAGCTGTTACAATCTCATAGCGAAAACGAGAATAATTTTTTCCCCATTTTTAAAGTATGTAACAAAGATGTGTTCAAAATGTGAAAAGAAATAAATAATAAAAAAGATTCTCCAAAATTGTTTTCACTGCAGCACTTACTTGTTGCATATTTTTATTGCTTCTCGTTAATACGGGATTTACACGATGACTTTTTCCCCTGCATTTTTCTTGAATTCTCTTATATGTTGCTACCCCTTTGATCGCCTTTGTACCCCATTCGTCAATAAACTCTAGAAAAGTTACGGTAAAAAGTCATCGTGTGAATCCCCTATAAATAATAAAGCTGTTTTTAGACTATTATACAAGCTGTTCGACTTCTGCACAAAATGGTACCCTGATATGATGTGTTATTGCTTTTTTAAAACTTTCCATAAACTCATTAGAACAGGGTTGCATTTTCTACAGAAGCCGAACGGGTTATGAGATAGTGTAAAACAGCTATAAGCAATATTTTGATCTGTCAATCAGGTACTATTACAATTTGTTTATTTATTTAAATTTAAAAACACTTATTATAAATATAGGCAGGTAGGCCTGGATTTTTCTTTCACAAAACAGGTAGTTTGAACCTTTTTTTATTTCTGGGTATACATTAAAACGCAATTGTGTAATGCAGTCAGTTAAGGTTTTAGTTTTACTTTGTAAAAATAGTGATCAGTACCAGAACTTATACAATTTTACTATAAAGTGCGATAATGTCATTTAAAAATTCGGAATTGTTCGAATTATTAAGAAACTCACATAATGAAAATGTATTTAAATTGAATATTGTGGAAAAGTTACACGATTTACCAGGATACCACGAAAAGGATGTTAAAATCAGAATTCACTTCATTTACTTGAAAATTAATAAAAATGGGTTGCCTCAAACCGTACGACAAAAACCTTTATGGAAAATAACTCAGACTGGCTAAATGGAGTAACAACTTTTGAAAACATCGAAGAGCCGCATACATCTTCTGACAGCAGAAGGGGAAGACCTGCAAATACTATAAACGAGTGTTCGGAGTACACAAAAAACGTAAACTTCAAAATGCCACAAAAGATATATCTAAATCTCATCTTTCAGAAGCATTATGTCTTAACTATGTAAAAGATAAATCAAGGTCTGACATTACAAAACCTGTTGCGTTTGCAAGCCCAGATCGACTGCAGAGGTTTAAAGAGAGTAGTCCAACTCCTCCAAAGTATCCCTGCGGAAAATTTGTTGACAAATGATCCAAAATTACTCGTCCTATGACTTGAGAAAATGAGACTGGTACCAAAAATATGGAGTAGTGAATGGTAAAAAAAGCCATATTATGTAAATGGTCACATATTAACCATTTTCAGTCAATATAGTTGGTACTCCGGCTAGTATTGTAGTAAACGGCACTGAACAAATTCGCTGCACATGGATCTAAGGCCTATCACATAGTATCTATATAATATTAATTGAGACTGCCATGCCACTCAGGAACCTGTTCCGTAACTATATTCAGATATTAACTCCAGCTTAATTGGTATTTACAACATTGAAAAATAAGTTCCCCTGTGCTCGAGTGGATAGTGTACTAGCCTGTCATGCCGGAGGTTGTCGGTTCGAATCCTATCAAAGACACCGCTTAAAAATAAAATAAAATTTCTAAAATTTCATTTTTGTCAAACAGTAAATACGTAATACACCTAAAAACACCTTGAAGAGACAGCTATACCAAAATTATTGTGTACGTTATGGTATAAATTTTGCAGAATTTATGCTGAGTCATAATTTTTTAAAACTAAGATTTGTAAGGTCAGGTCTGAGCAGGAATCGTGTTCTTTCAGTGCCCACCCGTTATTCAACGACTTTAAGCTTAATGGCCTTGCGAGTCGCAATCTTTTCTTAAGTAAAAAATTTTATATTCTTTATTTATAACAAAAATATGTGTAAAGTGGTCACACCCGGCTAAATGGAATTACTCATTTGTAACAGTAAAAAAATAAATTAATCGATAATTACAGCTGAATTTTGGAATAATATTTATATATAATCTACATTATTCTACACCGATTAGGACTCCATAAGATAGTTCAAAGACAAGTTACAAGGTGCATACAAAGTATCAATTAACCCCATCCTAGGCCATACCCATGTAAAAGTGGCTGGTCCGCTTCATAGGAAGTGTTAGAACTCGGACTGGTCCCTACCACCTGGGGACCGGTCACGTGACTTGTTTTGTGTCAGTTCCATTTACCGTAGGGATATCATAGAAGAAGCCTTAGCATTATTTATGGACTTGGGATTGTCAAAGGAAAAATATTCTATTTTACAAAGCTCTTTAAAGAATCATAATGGTAATATTCTTCCTGGATACAACAAAGAAGCAGTGCCATCTAATGTAAAGGCTATTGAAGTATCGGTAGAGGTTAAACAGCCAAACGTCTTATTCAAAGTTTGCCTGAAAAGGAAACAGTATTACTTCTAGATGTGATGGATCATCCGGTCAAAGTGCTTACAAACAAACAATATCGCCAAATGATACAACTATTACAGATGCAAATATGTTTATGGCTTCTGTAGTTTCTTTACGACTTAGAAGTGAAATTTCTGAGCATTGGAAAAATCCTCGCCCATCATCAGTTTATTTTTGCCGTCCGATATTTTTTAAATATGCAAAGAGTCTTCAGAAATAATCAAATATACAGTAAACGATATAAAAAAAAATTCTGAACTAAAGCCTTCTGTTCTTGAAATGAAGAATGGAAAAACTATTTTCATTGATTATGAGTTTTTTCTTACAATGATTGATGGCAAAGTCTTAAATGTAATAACAGATACTTCGTCAACTTTGAAGTGTGCGATTTGCAAAAAGTCACAGAAAGACTTTCAAAATTTTGATGATTTAAGTGATGAGCAAAACTATAAATATGGAATTTCTCCGTTACATGCCTGAATTAGGTGCATGGAGTTTATTTTAAAACTAGCGTATACAATTCCGCAGAGAAGGAGAATGTTTTGATAAGAACGCAAATGCAAAATGAATTTCTTGAGAAGCGTGGACTGAAAATAGACTGCCCAAAGCAGGGGTATGGAAATACTAACGATGGTAATATGTCCAGAGCATTTTTTGAAAATGATGATGTAACAGCCCGAATTAGTGGGGTCGACAATCATTTTATAAAAAGGTTGGCAGTTATCCTAAATGTTATAAACTGTAAAGAAATGGTAAATGACCCAAAGTTTCATGATTATGCATCAAAAACTGCCCTACTTTTGGCTCAAATGTACCCTGAGCATAAACTTACTCCTACGGTCCATAAGATTTTGTCTCATGGTAAAAATTTAATTGAATATCAATGCTTACCAATTGGAGAGTTATCAGAAGAAGTCCAGGAATGCGAAAACAAAGATTACAAACTTTTTAGATACACGAATACTTGCAAAATTTCACGGATTAGACAGAATGAGGACCTTTTCAATATGTTGGCGGCCTCTTCAGACCCACTAATTTCATCACGGAGGCATGTATGATCTCGAAAGGATTTGGAAGAACATAATTATAACTCCGATATGTTAAGTCTATTAGACATCGGCCCCAATGTTAAAGACTATTTTAAAGAAAACTAATTAATAATAATAACTTAATATCATTATATATCATATAAAATTAATATTAAAAGTATTTCAGAAATATGTATCTGTAGTATAAATAAAAATATTATATTAGTCTAACATATTATATTAGAGTGGTATTTTTTTCTAAACTTCCTTATTAGAATATCATTTGAAGCACAAGAAGTTGTGTTTTAAATGCTTTTTAAATTTTAAATATATCATTACTTAAAAAAATATGACTTTTGCGACAAAAAAGGTCAAAAGTGACACCATGCCCAGTCCCTATCACAATGCGGAAGCACTTATTTTGAAACTAAAGGATTTAAAATTCAAGTGATTTTTAATCATTAGAAATATCTTGGTAACTTCAAAAATTACGTTTTTCGCAACGAAAAAAACTACTGTGCATAATGCCTCTATGGGCCTATGGCTATGCAGGTTACACATTTTTAAGCGGAAGGGGTTATTTTTCAAATGCTTTATACATTTTTAAAATATCTTTATTACTTTAAAAGTTTTGATATTTGTTATAAAAACAGTCAAAAGTCGACACTGTGCACAGTGCTTTGGCTAACCTATGGCCATGCAAATCATGTACATTGAAGTTTGAGGAATCTTCTTTCAAATACTTTTCAAAATTTTTAAATATCTTTATTACTTTAAAAATTATGATGTTTGTAATGAAAACAGTCAAAAGCCGACACTGTGCACAGTGCCGCGGCTAGGCTATGACCGTGCACATCATATATATTGAAGCTTGAGGAGTCTTTTTTCAAATGCTTTGTAAAACGTTTAATTAAATTAAGGCCAATTTCATCATCTCTGAAAGTGCCATGTTATCATCTGTCGAAATATGTGGGTACAATATTAAAAAATCTCATTTCTCAAACTTATAACATCAGAAACTCTATGCAACTGAAGGAAAAACTCTGTGATATAACTTTAGACGAGAATGACATCATAGTATCATTTGACGTGGTATCATTATTTACTAATATACCTACACATTTAGCTATTAAGAACATACTTGACAAATGGGATACCGTTAAGGAGCACACTACTGTTAGTAGAAGGCAATTTTTGAAAATACTTCAATTCTGTATAACAGACAACAATTATTTCACATATGATGGACAGTATTATCACCAAACATATGGTATGCCAATGGGTAACCCATTATCACCGACGATAGCAGATATTGTTTTGGACACATTATTAGACGATATTATTAATGAATTGAAAACAAAACACATATACCTAAAATTTATTTGTAAGTATGTCGACGACTTATTTGCGGTTATTAAAAAAGCGGACATGGAAATCGTATTAAAAACTTTAAACTCATACCACAAAAATCTGCAATTCACTATTGAGATAGAAGAAAACAACGAAATACCATATTTGGATATGAAAATAATTAAATACAATAACAAATTAATAACAGACTGGTATGCAAAGGAAACCGCATCTGGCAGATTAATAAATTACCATTCCACCCAACCGATGGTCATGAAAATAAATACGGCGACGAATCTAATTAACAAAATTCTCAACATCAGTGACAAACGATTCAGAAATAAAAACATTAGTAAAATAAGAAACATAATGACAAAAAACAACTTCCCGATATACATTACGAACAAACTAATAAACAAATGCTTAAATAAAAACGCAACTGGAAACAATAATAATGGAGTAGCAGAAAAAGTTTTTTACAGTGTACCATATGTACCAAAGTTGACGGAAAACAAAACATTAAAACAGATGATAAATGATAAAACAACAATAGTCACACATAGATCAAACAAGACACAAAGACGTCGTTTTACACAGGAAAGAACAAAACTTGACAAATTAGAAACAGACAATGTTGTATACGAAATAACTTGTCAAGGAAATGAAACAGAAATATGCAATAGAGTATATGTGGGAACAACAAAACGAAAACTCGGAACTAGAGTATCAGAACATGAAGCAGACATAAAGAAAGGAAAAGAGACAACAGCTCTAGCCCAACATGTGAAAGAAACGGGACATAAAATAGATTTTAAGGGGGTCAAAATATTAGATAGAGAAAAGAGAGCGAATAAAAGATATACACTAGAAAGCCTACGAATACAGCAACGTATTAAAAAATCGATCAATACAAAAGAAGACAAAGACAACACCAAACTGCAATATTCAATTGCAATAACTTGACAAGTGAAGTTCTGTGATATTAGTTTTAAGTTTGCCTGTGATATTTTACATTAATTTTTATTATTTAAATTATACAATTAATTGTTCGTGCTGTCCAGTTTTATAATTTATTCAATAATGTAACTGAAGATCGTAAGTCAAACATAAAAATTAATATTACAAAAATATGACCAAAAATAATAAAAAACTTGTAATTTGTTGCCAGAATTTAAAAATAAAAATTCTCCTGAAGACGTCGGAAAAAAGCTGACGAAACGTTGAGAAAAAAGATGAAATAAATTGGTTTTATTTGCATCCTAAGAATCAAGAAATCTGACCATAAATAGCCAAACGTGAAACACAATAAAAAAACATAAACAAACGAAATTGGTCACAAAACATAAACACAATAAATTAAATAAGATTTTATTACTTTAAAACTTATGATTTTTGCAACGAAAAAAGTCAAAAGGCCCCACCGTGCGTCGTTAAAAGTACTGAGATGAAAATGAGGAACAATTTCTCGAAAGGTACAATACCATTTCATTTTTAGGTAACCTTCTAGCTTGGAAATATTTTTTTACCTTTCTAATACTGTAAAGAATTTGGGGAAAATGTTGCGAAGCTAAGAGGTTGCTTAGAAATTAGACGGTGTAGTACCTATCAAGAACTTGATCGTTCTTTTGGTCTCAGTACTTTTAACAGTCGAAATCTTTGGATAGGAGCTTGGGACTATTTTCAAAGTTAAGTTTTTATGTGGACAGTATTTGAATGAATTGTTAACTCTTTTTTTTTATGGAAAATGGAAAGTGGTTTATGGAAAAAGTCGAATAATCGATCATGTCATATGTGTTTAGGTGCTCCTATTTCATTTGCGGTATTATTTTTACGATCGGGATTCCGATAAAAACCTATGGGAGAGAAGAGCGTGGGTAATTGTATATTTTCCCGTAGAAATTATTTTCTTTACAATGTTTAACATTTTAAAGTTTTTAGGTACTTTATTAAGGGTTATAAAATAAAATGTTTATATATATATATATATATATATATATATATATATATATATATATATATATATATATATATATATATATATATATATATATATATATATATATATATATATATATATATATATATATATATATATATATATATATATATAGATATATATATATATATATATATATATATATATAAATCTATATCATTATAAAGGAGTAAAGTAGTTTTGATAGTAAAGTAGTTTTGATAGAAAAAAAAGAAACAACGCATTCCGTTGTTTCTTTTTTTTCTCTTTTTGTCCTTAGAAGATATTATGGGGTCAGAATCCACTAGCAGCATATGGATTAAATCGGTTGTAGTGGCAATTCTGCTGACGTTTCTCACATTGTTCGTCCGAAAGTGCTTATAGTTTTTATTACTAGCTTCATGAGCCTCTTCATATAAAACGCCTATTGCTAAAATAGCAGCCTTGATGACCTCCGAGCCGTATACCAAAATATTATAATTGAGAGGCATTCTGTGCCAGTTTAACTTTTTCAGAATTCCTTTTCACTTGATATCCATATTTTGGGATGCAGAAAAAATAACGATCCGTCCATTTTGGGGCGGCCGTCAATTTGAACTTAGATTGATTCCGTTTTCAGATCTCTTCTTAGAGCACCTTTTCAAAAATGTGTGGGTGAAAACCCGGTGAAAACGGATGTTCGCTTAAACGAGGCCAAGCTAGATCGATTCTTCGTCCCTGAATACCCCTAGACACTGAATATCATCGAAATCATTATAGGCATTTTAGAGAACCCAATTATGCATTTATATTAGTGTTGTCACTCGAATAAGAATTATTAGAATATTCGAACAATTTTTATTTTCGTTTTTGGTTAGAATGAACAAATATTTTCAATTTAGAATAAAAAATTATTCCAAAGGTGTTTGCCGCAAATTGCAAATTTTCGAACATGTTTTTTAAACTACTTTTTATAAAAATTAGTTACATTTACGAATGTGAAACAGGGTTTTAAATTAATTACTTTTTAACACGCTTTTATTAGCTTCATCTGTATTTATGTAACAGAAACTTTCAACGTAATTTTCACCAACTTCAATGCGTCAGATCGACTTAAAACCTTGCACACGCATTAGGTCCCAATGACAATACAATCTAATGGATATAAAAGTGGGCTGTGCCACGCCCATACCAACGAAATATCTTATATCTTGAAAGCTTTAACAGTCAGAGTATTTAAATTTGGTACAGACTCTTTTAACAGCAAGATGCGAAGTATGTCAAAATATTGTTAGAATACGATGGGGCGAAGGTGCACTCCTCGTACAAAATAATCAATAATAATCTTATATCTTGAAAGCTATAATAGGAAGAGCCTTCAAATTTGGTACGAGCTAATTTGAAAATAAGACACCACCATAGGTAAAAACTGGAGAGTTAGCTGCGAGGAAAGGGGTACTCCCCATACAAAGTAAATAGTAATTACGTGATATCTAGAAAGCTAAGATAGTAAAAGCCTTCAACTTTGGTATGAGTTAATTTGAAGACAAGACACGACCATACGTAAGCAATTGGAGGAAAGGCGTACCCACCATACAAAGTAAATAGTAATTACGTGATATCTGGAAAGCTATAATAGCAAGATTCTTAAATTTGGTACGAATTAATTTGAAGACAAGACACGATCAGTGGTAAAAAACTGGCGGGGAAGCTGCGAGGAAAGGGGTACACCCCATAGACAGTTATTAGTAATTACGTGATATCTGGAAAGCTACGATATCAAGAGCCTTAACATTTTGTACGAGTTAATTTGAAATCAAGACACGATCATAGGTAAAAAACTGACGGGGTAGCTGCGAGGAAAAGGGTACTCCGCATACAAAGTATTTAGCAATTACGTGATATCTGGTAAGCTATGACAGTAAGAGTCTTCAAATATAGTATGAGTTAATTTGAAGTCAAGATACGAAGATACCTAAAAAAATAAGTGGCGTATGTGCGAAGGAAGGGGTACTCCCCAAACAAAGTAATTAGTAATTACGTGCTATCTGGAAAGTTACGATAGTAAGTGTATTCAAATTTGGTACGAAGTAATTTGAAGATAAGATACGAAGGTATGTAAAAAAGTGACGAGGTATGTGCGAGGGATGGACTACTTCCCGTACATAGTCCATAACTACGTACTATCTGAAAAGCTATGATAGTAAGAGTCTTCAAATTCAATACATATTTGGTAATTTGAAGACAAGATACAAAGATAGGTAAAAAACTGGCGGGTTAGGTGCGAGGGAAGGGCTACTACCCATACAAAGTACCTAATTAGTAATTACGTCGTATCTGAAAAGCTATGACAGCAAGAGTCCTCAAACTTGGTTTCAGTTAATTTGAAGACAAGATACAAAGATAAGTAAAAAACTGGCGGGGTAGGTGCGAGGGAAGGGGTTTTCTCCATACAAAGTATTTAGTAATTGTGCTATCTGGTAAGGTATGATAGTAAGAGTCTTAAAATTTGATACGAGTTAATTTGAAGACAATATACGAAGATAGATAAAAGACTGCGGGGTCGGTGTGGGAGTAGGGGTACTTCTAATTCAAAATAGTCAATAATTACACTATGCACCAAGAGAAATACCAGAAAGTACTACTTTATTTTTTTGAGATGTGTTATGATGGCCTAACTACGAAAACAGACGAAATTTAAAATTCTATAAACAAATATTTTTTTAGATTTTTTAATTTGAGATATTTGGAGAGTGCTCTCATGACAAAAGCAATTTTTTTTGCATTTTATAAACAAATTTAATGTTTTCGTTAGACATTATTTAAAAAAAAAACTAGTAAAACGCATTATACATCTTCAGCATTAGGCATTTTTTTATGTTGGTATTGGCTTAATACAATTTTGAGTTGTTTTATTAGATAAATACTTCACATTTTCAAAACTATGTATAATTAATGGCGTTTTCTTTTCTAAAACAAAAGTGTACCATAAGTGTTACATTTGATTGGGCAACATTTTTAAATGCTCCACTGATTTGTAAGAAGTGTTGCATATTTGACGTTTACAAAAGAACACTTTATTTATTTCAGAAACAATAACAAAACCAGCTGTTAATGTAGTGCTGCATTAATGCCCCTTTAATTAAAATGAGTGTTGAATATGTAACATTTTTTTTTCTTTTTAAGTGCAACATCATAAGAAAAGAACGCGTTGCACTTTTAAAATAACGCATATTTTTCAGAAAAGAACATAAAGAAATGTAAAAGGCAGAATAAATGCAGCATATTACTCAGAAAAGAAAACGCCATAAAACTATGAAAATTGTAAACAAAGAGATCCGATAAAATTAAATTGTACCTAAGAGGGTTAAAAAATAAAGCATGGACGTTAGATATAGATCCAAATATCTTAACAATAAAAACTCCTTAATTTTTATCCACTTGGTCTATTTCTATTAGTGAATTCCTTATTCATTGACGAAATTTTAAATTCATATCCCAACAAAATCAAAATCATATCCCAAGCAAATCAATCAGGAAACGTTTACAAACACATTTTCTTAATAGTATGTTTTCACCGGCATGATTTCGTCAAATCATGGTGATTTTAGCAAATCAATTTGATTTATACATGATTTGCAATACATTTTGAATACGGACAAATCACCCCATAAATTGGTTCATTTATTTTAAATTAAGCCGCAAATACCATTTTTCGAGCTGGATTTATCTATGCAGCCCTGCGTTTCTTTTAATATTAAACACTTCATCCCTGCGTCATCCATTTATTGTGATTGACAATTTCGAAAAAATTACATTAAAGAATATTTAATTTAAATGTCAAAGTATATACGGAAAAAATCCAATTACAGTTGCCGCTCACACTTTATTAAGTAAGTGCATCAATTGACTGAGAAAATTCGAACAACAAATCAGCCACAAGCTCGGTGGAAATACTTCGAAGTAATTTACTTATAGAATGTTTCCGCCGGCTTTAAATCACGTAATTTTTAGTAAATTACTACGAGGTGTTTTCACCGAACTTGTGAGTAATTTGGTGTTCGAATTTTCGTAGTTCATTGATGTACTTACTTTATAAGGTGTGCGCAGCAGCTGTAATTGAATTTTTTCCATATACAGTTTGACATTCAGAATTAATTAAATATTCTTTAATGTAATTTTTTCGAAATTGTCAAACACTATTGAGTAATTCTGAGTGAATTCAACAAATAGGTGTGCCACATGGCTTTTAATTTTAATATAAGAAAATTAAGGACAATCTTATAGGTACTAGAAATACATAATCGCCATATTTTTTATTTATTATTGCATAGCTTCTGACCCCAACTAAACAATTTTTTCCAATTTCATACATTTTTATAATTGCTCTAGCTTTTTAAGTAGAAAAGATATAGAAACGATTCATGCGTTGTTTTATAGGACAGTAATGATCATTTAATATTGCTATGTGGCTTTTCACACTATGGCTTTTCAGCCTGCTTTTATTTACAATTTTCTTTTAAAACCCCTACGAAAAGTCATGCACATTTACATTACAGACATTTTCTCCATGACTTTTTTTCGATTATACACATGCTTAATGCTGAGAGTACGAAAATGATAAAGAGAAATATTAAAAAACCCCTCAAATTTCAATTCGTGCCTTTTTTCTTTCCCAGCTATCTTCTCACCACCTCTCTCTCTCAAACTAAAAAAGTCTGCCTTTAAAGCCAAGCGAGAAACACACACACAATGTAAATTGCGTGTATGCAAAACTGAACTGGAATAATTAAAGGGCCACTTAATAATTACACAGTTTCTTCTCATTTAACCGGGTTTCAATTGAGCCCTGTGTGAACGATGTTGAACATAAAGTATTGATTTTTTTGGTAGTGAAGAAGGAATCCTTAAATACCATGACATAAGTTTCATTGTTCTAAAATAATATCTTCTGCCGAAAAAAGTTGCGAAAATTTATAAATTTTAAAATATGCTCAACTTTGAGCTTCAAAATAGCCATGTAGGGATAAAGATAAAAATCTGATATTTTCAGAAAATATAGCCCAGTACTTGGTTATTATGTCCATTTAGCGCCGTTTCGATATTTTCAGTTTTTACGAAATATGACTTTTTATTTCAGTACATCCAATTTTTATGAAAAATAACGGGCCAAAAAACCGACGTGCGGATACAGATATAAATCTGAAATTTTTAGAATATATAATAGCCTATACTTTGTCCGTTATGTGCACATCTGTTAAGTGACAATCTGTTATTTGCATTTGTTTACGAGATATGATTTTCTTATTTGCCTCGTATTTTACTTTCCAAAAATTTTAAAGTTTCATATCATGCTTAGGAAAAACATAATAACCATGAAGCATAATATTGATATAAGTAAAAATTTCTTTGTATGTGTGATCGGTTTCTGGATGGAAAATCAAAGAATTTGGATTTTTGGCATGCTTGATGCGGGAGTTTGATGCGTGTATTGCGTTTACTCTTCAAGAACGTACACATTTTTAACCAGATTTCAAAGAAGCAACTTGTTCAAGACGTTGGACGAAAAAAGGACACTAGAATTGATTGAAAAAGTCCTTAAATGCATATTGTGAACAAATAAATGTTGTCAACTTTTAATTTTTTTAGATCGTCAAATTTAGGGCAAGAATCGTCAAATCGTGAAAGTTCCATTTCTAGACCCAAAAATCGTCAAAATGACGATAAATCGTCAAATATGGCAGCAATGGATGCACGCAAAATGAAAAATTTTCATAAAAAATTGAATTTAATTGCCTTACCTAGTAAAAAGTTTCATATGTGTTGACTAGAATCATTAAAATGCACTAGTGAATCCCTGGTGCTAATGTCTCAATGTGGTCCGATAAGAACCACCTAGTCTATAGTAAGTCAATAGTTCCGAGGTAGTAATGGGACAAAGTCAACACTGAATCAGTACAGTTTTACTATAGACATTTCCTTAAGGTAAACTAAATGGGACAATCGTTGTCGTTGTTTTCGTTTTGTTTATTTTACTACTCTTTTCTAAATTATCCTGCATGTTCTGTAAACCGAATCGATTTGAAAACGCTCGATTTAGAGAAATTAAATCCAGTAATAACAAAAATATTTTTAGACTTTTTTTAGTTTCATATTCTTTAGAGCATAATATATCATATCTGAAATTAGTTTACTATATACGACTTAAAATACATCAATAGGGGCATTATTTATTTTTGGAAAACGAGAAATTTACTCGGATTCGGTATACAGAAAAAAAAACTTTAATAGTATGTTTCCACCGACTTTCAAACAACTAGGTTTAAATGAATTACTTCGAAGTGTTTCCGCCGAGCTTGTAAGTGATTTGGTGTTCGAATTATCGTAGTCAAATGATGCACTTACTTTATAAGGTGTGCGCAGCAGCTGTAATTTAATTTTTTTCATATCGAGTTTGACATTTAAAATTAAGTAGACACTCTTTAATGTATTTTTTTTCGAAATCCAATCACTATTGATGGATGACCCAGGGGTGGAGTTTGTAATTTTAAAAGCAGCACAAAGTTGCATATATAAATTCAGTTCGAAAAATAATATGATTTAAAATAAATCAAATACTTCGAGGTGATTTGGCCGCATGCAAAATGTATGGTAAGTTATTTATAAAACAACATGATTTGCTGAAATCACCATGATTTACCGAAATCATGCCGGTGGAAACATACTATAAAATTAGTTTATGAACGAAAACCTCAACCCTTGTAACTTTGGGACCAAAATAACACAATCACAAATAATTTGCAAAATTTGAAGCTGTAAAGTTTTTGATTGTGTCATTTTTGACCCAAAGCGTGGAGAAGGGTTTCCTCTATTCAGTAAAAACCAAAAACCAAACTAAGTCGAGCCAACATTGTTTCTAAATCTGCCCATTAGTTTCAGAGATATTGTAAAAGTTTGAGCATAAAAATTAAAAATTGGATAAAAAATTTAAAAAATTTTTGTATCTAAAAATTCATAAAAAATAAAAATACACCAAAGATCCCATTCTTTTTATCCAGTATGTCATGTAGCTTAATATACTCCAAAGGAAGTAAACCATTTTACGTTGAAATTGGTGTACAACTTTTGATTTTGTTCACAATTTAATATATGCCGTGCAAATGCTTTCATTTTTGAAATAACGGTATATCTCGAAAACTAAAACTGATAAAAAACTGGTGCTTAGATTCGCGTTCAGCAGCCCAAATAACTAAAGAAACAACGTCAAGTTTACCGAAATTTGAAAATTTATGGCCTTTTTTCAGGGACCGAAAATCACAGTTATTATCAAAATTTCACTCCAAAAAGCTAGACATAAATAATTTGTCTATGCGATATTTGAATATAGCATTGTGATGGACGCGAGCTAAGGAATAAAAATCGAAAAATACTTTTATTTTTGAAGTTGTGTGTATTTTATTTTGTTACTTTTTTCAAAAAAGTCAAAATATAACTGTTACTTTTGACTCATACTTTTTCGGTCAAAAATAGAAGTTAAAATTTGACAGATATTTTTTTGGTCAAAAATAAAAGTTAAAATTTGGCCGGTATTTTTTTGGTCAAAAATAAAAGTTAAAATGTGACTGATATTTTTCAGTCAAAAATAAAAGTTATGTTTTGACCGATATTTTTTTGGTCAAAAATAAAAGTTAAAATTTAAACGGATTTAGAAGTCGCTACCCCAGCATTCGATGTTTATTTTATCCACTATTCATGCTTGATATTAGCGAGCAGGAGCATCAACTATTGAACCAATTTATTTAACGAAATTGTATATAAGAGCTATTGATGCTTCTTTTATATTCACTTACAAGTTAAATCGATGTTGATTAGTAGGATATTCACCATGTGAGATTATTACCTCCAAATATTACTTGCTCTTTTTTGAAATTTAAACTTTTATTTTGGACCAAAAAAAATCGGTCAAATTTTAACTTTAATTTTTCACCGAAAATATATCGGTCAAATTTTGACTTTTATTTTTAAAGAAAAAAAATATCGGTCATATTTTAACTTTTATTTTTGAAGAAAAAAAAAATATCGGCCAATTTTTAACTTTTATTTTTGACCTAAAAAATAATAGCCATAAAATAACCATTATTTTTTGACCGAAAGCATATTGGTCAAAAACTAACTATTATTATATGACTATTTCGAAAAAAGTTATAACAGTTACGTTCCCTGCTTTTTTTATTTTAATATTTATGGGCTTTTCGATGTTTTGCTGTTTATTTTGTTAAATATACAATTTAGATAAAATTCGGAACGGCAAAAGCTGTTGGAAACTTCACAGGCAACAACTTTTTGGAAGAAAATTTTTAAAGATGTAGTCATATTTTTCGACTTTTGGGTGGGTCATCGTGCCGTATAAATGTAATTTTATAAAATTTCAACCGCAAGTCGGACCGGGAAGGCATGTCATTTTGCATGAAAAATATTTCCAATTTTTTAAATAAACGAGCCCCTAATGTATGTACATCTGTACATTAAGGAAACAGCTTTTTAACAATTTTTTAAAATATCAAAATTGGCATAGCACAGTCCGATAGAGCATAAAAAATTATAAGGGAACGTATATTTATTTTTTCGCTAAGGTCAAAGAAGTTCACACACCAACAGCGATAAAGTTTTGAAAATTTTTAATTTTCTTTTTGGTTAAGAAAAATTAATAATATGTTTATTTAAAACAAAAAATAGCTAAAGTAATATTTAGAGATGGTAAAAGATATTTCCGCAAACCAAAACGTATCTTTAACCTTTAAAAAAAAGTTAAAAAGGAATAAAAAACACCGTATAAAAAATTATGAATATTCAATAGAAAAAACCAATTGGTGGGTGATCTTTTTTGAGAAAAATTACAAAAGATTATGATTTTCGTGGTTACTAGGACATGGTTGACCTCATGGTACTATGCCAAAAAATTGGTTATACCCCTAATGTACATATATAGTACATAAATTAATTGTATGCACAAGAAAACACAAACATACCGCATCGGTTATTATGACTTCACGGTTATTCCGAAGGGAAATAAATGCTGCTTGTGATGAGAAAACTCTATTTAGGATGATCAATAAAATGTTTAATAAATAACTCTGATAGTTCAGCATTGTAAAAATGACCACTTCATATATGAGTTCCACTTTCCTAGGGACTTTGTTGCCTGATAAACCAATCAATGTACGAGTATGCATTATCCAATTTGATTTCTGTTTCACGTTTTTATGTGCTCAGACATCAACACAATAAGTAAAAACTCCTTACGTAATTCACAAGACACAGAACGGGATTTTAGTTTAGCTTTATTGTGAGCTTATTAAATTTCAGAACCAGAATGCTTAATTAAATGCACTTATGAACGCACATACTACATATATTTATGTACATACACGTGTATGTGCATATGTATGGAGATAGCAAATCCTTTGACCTGATTTCTTATACTGCGATCTTGCAAATATGTAAAGATACATATATTTAGTATATTATGGGTAGCGTTTTTATTTCTTTACGCGTCCGACAATGAGTGATCGAATGTTTAGCAGTGACTGGAATTAGTCTTCTTTTTAACAAATTTACGTTTACAATCCGATGGCTTTATTAAAACAAAGATACACACATACACACGTACATGAAAGGGCTTAATAGTGTTTACGAAAATATATAAGTACGTGCAGGCATTTCAATAAAATATAAAAAAAATCAGTACTCCAAACCTGTTGCCGACAGAAACCCAACGTATGTACGCAAACATTACAACATTTCAAACCACATGCTTTTATTTATTTAGGATGTCGGCGTAAGGCTGACTAGCTTTTGCGTCAGAAATGGCAAAAACAAAAGTGAAAACCTGTGTCACGTACGTCTAGTATTGAGTTGTACTTATGTATGTATGTATTTAAGCAACGATTGGCTTGCGATTTTTAATCATTGGTTTCTTTATTGACAAAACTGTGATTTGCATGAAATTTCACATACCCTATAAGCAATCCAGTAGTACGATTCACTAGCATTATAGGTAATATAATCGTTTAGAGTCATTAACAGCAAAATGCTGAACATTTCTTGAATAACAGCGTAACTTATATACATACATACGTTAATTTAAAGTAATGTTGGCAACCGTAACGAATAACGGTATTGGTATTAAAACTAATTTTGTTTCGGCTTTGGTAGCGGTAGTGGTATTTGAGTTATATCGGCATCGGTATATACCGCTACCGAAACTCTACTACCGGTATTATTAAATTCCACTCGTTAGCATTACGGCATACGATAACGAGTATGCAATCTAGTATATGCAACCAAACAAAACGCTTCGGAACTAATAAGATACATTAAAAATGCATCGTTTCTAATATATTTAAACATGTCAGTTTTAGAGATCGTGGGACTTAATTTTTTCAGAAACCGACCTTGAAATCACTATATCGTTATGTATGACAGTTTTGTATCACTGCGTTCGTTCACACTAATCTCCGAGACCGCTTCACAGAATGCAAATAAATTTTGTAGGTGTATATAATTGACTTTAGAATGGGATTGCTTTAAAGCGAAAATTTACCTTTGTAAGGGATGATACAATAATTTTTTATAAATTCAAATCCGTTCTTGAATCAAGCGTTCTGCGGCCGATTGACCGCATACGTGATCGAGTAAAATTATTTGAAATTTGTATTTTTGGGATTACGGCATACGATAACGAGTGTGCAATCGAGTACCAGCTGCTTAAATTCCACTCGTTAGCATTACATTGATCGAACATTTTTTTTTTATTATTATGTTTGTGTTGTAAAACAGTATGGAACATTACCAATAAATCTTATTACTATTGTCAAATCGAGTTGGGTTGTTGCACTAACCTAAAGAAACACAAAATTTGTCGTTAATCCATCCCTTACAAACTCTTAGTCGATTCGACGACCGATGTAAAACAGAACTGGCACACTTTT
This sequence comes from Panzeria rudis, assembly GCA_956483635.1. Taxonomy (NCBI): domain Eukaryota; kingdom Metazoa; phylum Arthropoda; class Insecta; order Diptera; family Tachinidae; genus Panzeria; species Panzeria rudis. Next base: position 83,437,865 of record OY101449.1, read on the forward strand.
TAAAAAATTTCGATAAGTTAGCTATCGAATGCAGTAATCCATTCATTCGATACGTGACGAAATTTTATTCGATACTTACCTAGTTTATACGCGGAGCCTATTTGCAAATAAAAAGGTAAAATGCTGCCAAATCATTTTTTATTGTAACATATTAAATTACTGATTATTCATCTATTTGTGAATATATTTATATATTTATTATTATTTTTTATTAACAAACATATCGTCGCTGTTTTAACTAACTGACCTAACTAGCATTTTACAGGAAAGTACTTTTAATGTTTTTTGTCCTAAATGTAGTCACTTCCAAGCCAAGATACGTATAAAATTGGTATTCTGCATTTTTTGATATGTAGTATAGCATCTCTTTTTCAGTCTTAAATAAAGAAAAATATAAAAATTTTTATTTAAAATACTTTTTTGTGACTTTGAAGCAGATAAAACACTTAATGAATTTTTTTTTAATTTATTCAGATACGCCTGCAGTATACTTTTATAGTATAAAAAAATTTATTTTTGATTGATTTTTTGACTTTATTTTAGTGTTGCTTAATAAAAACAAAAAATAAAAATGCAAGTTAAAGAATATTTAGAGTAATTACTTAATTAGATAGTGAGTTATAAAAGAATACATGTTCTGAGAGTTTGAGAAATGAATTATCACCAGTCGTTAAGGAAATCCAATCATTATGTTTACTTTAAAATATTTTTGGAGGACCGATGTTGATAAGTTTTGAAATATTGGTAATCGGTTTTCATGAAAAATACCGTCTTTTAGACATATACGCATAAAATTTAGCTGGTGAATGTTATGATGTTAACTACATCCTAGTAAATCAAAAAATTAAATTTGGAAAAAATGTGTTGTTAAGCCCTTTTGCGTTTTATATTTGTTTCTTTTAACTTGGTTATTCCTTTTAGTTTCTTCGTTAAATATAATTGCAATTTTTTTTTGTTTCAAACGCGTTACTATAAAAGGTTTTTTTTTAACTACTGATATATTCTTTCATTGCTTTTATATAATTTTATTAAAATTTGTTAATGGAATTAGAAAAAGAATATAGTTAATATAATTGTAATATATTTACCGCTATATCGAAAAAAATAAAATATACTAAAAGAATGTGAACTAAATCTATCAGTATTTGGTGTTATATCCATAAAGCTTTACACTTACGACACTTCGTGAAACATTTTTGTTGCATTCTTACAGATACGTCAAAAAGATTTTTGCTTTTATAGAGATTACGGTAATAGTTACGTCCATAAAAATTTTACACAAGGTACGGTATGACTAATGACGTCTTAAAATGGCAGTTAGTAAAAACAGCGACGATATGTGAAGGTGGCAGCCCAAACTTCTTATTTGCAAATATGTAGTGCGTTACTTGGGGGTCACACGATCGAGTTTTGGTTCAAGTTTTGTTTCAAGTTTCAATACACTCACATTTTTCACTAATACATTCTTACTTTTAAAAATTGAAACGAACTTGCTTTCAAATTTTTCTTTCAAGATGAGTGTTTCAATTTACGTTCAAGAAAACAGCTGTTGACCATTTTCTTGTGCAAATATTCTGCCGCTATTGTTTTTTGTTACGTTTTTTACAAAATGGTTTACAAATTGCTTTCAAATAGCTTTAATAGTTGCGTGCAGCCTACGTCAAAGCTTTCATTTTTTGTTAATTTTTACATGCAGTATGTGTAAAAAAATTGAAAACTTGAACGTGTGACTGCAGCGTTAATCAGTAATTGTTTTCGTGAGTTGGTAAGTTACAATAAAAATACATACTTGGCAGTTTTTATACGTTTTTATTTGCAAATAACAAGCGCGTATAAATGTAGTAATTAATGCTTACTTCATCACGTATGCGGTTATTCGGCCCCTGTACTTGGTTTAAGAAACTGATTTAATAACGGATTACTTGATTTTTCTTTTGAATTTGCCATTAAGAATAAATTTTATTTCCACGAAACACCATTTCTTTTAAATTCTTTTAAAAATTTTCAGATTTTTAAAAACTGGTTACATATGTATGTAAATTGTTAAAAACTAGAACTAACTATGCCATTTTAGCCTGCCTTTTTTTGGGAATTTTCTTTTAAAATCTTCAGAAAAATCACGGACATGTACATTATAACTTTTTCATGCGTTTTTTGACATACTTAATGGTGAGAGTACGAAAATAGCAAAGAGAACTATAAAAAAATGCCTCCAATTTCAATTCGTGCCTTTTTTCTTACCCCGTAAGTTTCTCAACATCTCTCACGAACATACTAAAAAGGCATGTCTCTAAAGACAATCAGAAAAAGCATAATGAAAATTGCGTATAACCATAACAACTCTATTGATATACATATGTATGTATGTTCTAACTAAATTTTCTTTCATACCGATGGAACGGGCGGTTTTAAAACCCGCGTTTCTGCTTTTTTTATATTAAATTTAAAAATTTAAAATGTTTAAACTTTCAAATTTAATACAAAAAAGCAGAACCACGCGTTTTAAAAATGCCAGTATGGCCTGGCTCTTAATATAAGAAAGGCGTAACTCGAATTTTCGATATTTTACACTAGAAGAAAAAAACTGGATAAAAACTAAAGAATTTACATATAAACATTGAATAATTGTAGATTATTCCCGAATCTCCGTAGGTTGTTGCAAAATTCCTGGAATAAGCCCAATCTACAAGAGATGACTGTATTTTCTTAAAGGTAAGAAAAAATCTTAGATTGGGTTTTTTTTTCAATTTATGCCTTTTGGTTTATTTAAGGATATGATGTTGTAGGTTCAAAAGATCAATCGCAAGTGCTCGTTTTAACTTATTTGCCGCCTTTTGCCAAAGTCGATGGTTAGACCACGAACGTTGACAATTGGAATTTGTAGCGAGTAAGTTGTAACGAGTAGTTTAAAAAGTGTTTTCAACTTAATATTTTTTTTTAACAATATTATCGCTAACTTTAATTGATTTAAATTTACAAAAATGCAATTCAAGTTTTCATTATACAATTTTAGGGTAAGCATTTTAGTAGTTCCAGAAGGTAAGTAATTATAAAAGGTAAGTAATTATAAAAGGTAAGTAATTATAAAAGGTATGTAATTCAAAAAGGGTAAATAATTCAAAAAGGCAATTAATTCATATCTACTTTTAATTTTCTTCTAACTTAGGTTGGTGTTCAATGATAATTGAACAAACATAATTGTTTAAGTGGCCATAAATCCGTTATTTTCAACTGTAACTTATTTAATTCTTTAAAGAGGGTGTAATTATACGTTGGCTACCAGAAAACGTTAAAAACGGAATTTCGAAAAAAATCGAGATAAGCCATCGGATACGTATACTTATACGGGATTCATTGATTTTTTTAAGCTTATGGTCAAACGGTGTATAAAGCCGTTTAGCGGGGTACCAAATCCAAAAGAAATTTACTTTCTTAGGCAATATCTTTTGGAGTTCTCACACGATTATCCGTTTTTTCCCCTTTCAACTATCAACTCTAAAAAAATCAAGCTAAAAAGGTCTTCGTCTAAATCCCGTATTAATATTTTTCTACCAGAAAAAAATACAAGGCAAAGCATTTTCAGTACGAGTTCGTCTTAATTTTAAATGTCTAAAAAATGATATCTAGTTTTTAGCAATGTGATCAGTTTTTAAGCATTTTACATTTTCTAACTGACTTTTTGGGAAAAAAGCTAAATTTACAAATAGATACGCTTTGGGACAGTCATATTACTAGTTGTAATGTTACTGGTCAAAAAAGTACAGCCAATTCCTAGTTCTAGCAAGACTAGTAACGATACTAGTAAAAAAAGAACAATCATATTACTAGTTGTATCCAGACAATAACGATACTATTAAAAAAAGGACAAAATTTTCTGCTATACGACTTTTATATAAAACATATTTTCAGCTCTTATAACAATAAGTAGAAAGTGGCTCAGTGGGTAGAGTACTTGCCTTGAAATATGAGGAATGTGTGTTCGTATCCCGGTTAAGCCAAAGTTTTGTTAAGAGTTACAAAATATAAATAAACAAAATAGTAAGAGCCTAGGATTCCAACTGGAATATAACTGTGTACATATGAACTAGTTGAGCTCCCATGACAACCTAATGTTAAAATCGGTAGTTCCATATATGAAAAAAGGACAGATTGGCAACTAGTCCGAAGTAAAAAGCAACTAGTATAGTTCTAACTACATACTAGTTACTTTGTCTGCAGGGCACTTTTTGAGTCAACGTGTGTTTGCATATGAAAACAAATTTTTGTCGCTTAAACTTACATACATGTAAGTCAACAATAGATGAGTGGGTAAAGTTCTGTTTTCAAATCTGAATGAGCACAGATACGTAAATGGGACTATTTACCATACTCGAAGTTCGGTGTAAAGAGGTTTGCTGAATAATTCACAGCATACAAGACCCTGAAACAGGCTTTTTACTTAATGATTCCAGCCTTGTATATGGAGAAAACATACCATAAACAGGGTGACCGTTGAAAATGTTTAAAAAGTGGCACAAAAAGGGAATTTTGAGGAAAAAAGTGGCACCAAAAAGGGGATTCTTCGAAAAAAGGAGCAACTTTGTAAAAAAGGGAATAATTGAACTAGTATTTAATGAATTTCTAGGGCATATAATGCTTTTGAAATAAAATGAATAAATTTTGATATATTTTCTATCTAAAAAAGAAAGAGTTTTCAGCACCAACGAAGTACGGCGCTTTCTAACGAATTACTTAAACAACACATGCATACATACATACGCACAGTGGCTGAAAATCGTTTTTCATTGGCCAAAAGTAAAATTTTTTTTGTCGCCGATTTTTAAAATTTTTACGCCTTTTTATAGCCAGATTATATCCAGATTAAGGTAGCTAAAAAATTAGGTTAAACTATTGATAATTGTGGGCGTGGCATGCTTTCAAACTCAGCTGTTTTTTTTTTAATTTCAGGAAAAGGTGCTTTTCTTTTGTTATTTATCAAAAATAAGTGTTTACTACTCGCAAGCTATCATCGATAATGGCCTGCGGTCTTTGTTATAATGTTGGTAGGATTATAGTCTTTAGTTGTTGTAAGTGGTCACAGCTCTAGCGTTTAATATTAAGGGCGTTATGAAATATTTATGAAACTACTATATTTTTCTCAAATTTAAATTTTAGTGGAATAGAACTTCTAGGGAACAAAAGGGAACAAGAAACGTATACCACCAGGAGAAAGGTGAAAGTGTCCTCTTTAACGCTATATATACTTTTGCACCCGTGACGAGCCGTGGGTAGAACACTTTTTTAATTTTAATGAAATTACTCTAAAAAAATTCAAATTAATTTAAACAGCCCTATAAGTACTCGTATACAATGGTGTATTAAATTTTCACTTTTTTGCCTAAAAGTTTATGTTTTTTTTTACTTTAGACTACGTAAAACTAAAAAAATTAAATATAATACCTGCGAAAGGGTTTAATGGCTTTGTTTTGATCAGCAAAATATAAGTCATAAAATTATCACAATAGGTTCTACAGTAAACATATGATCTCTTTCTAAATTTACCTGTTATCAAATGTTAGGGTCAACAAAGTCATAAACAATTTTATAACGAGATACTAATCAGTTTTACCTGATATTAAGGTCTGGATAACATGTGCAGTTTTGTTCAATTTAAGCACTACCTGCTATGAAATTAAAGATCAATGTGTGAATAACATGTATCTAAAAATGTATAAAACTACGGATTCGATAAGGGATTACTCAGTAATAAGTTAATCCTTTAAGTGTACGGATAAAACATAACAGACACAAAGAAAAATATTCAGAAAAATATAAAGAACTGGCCGAAGAGTATTTTAGAAACAAAAACCAGGAAGATGTTCTTAGCTACGTTAAAATAAAATTAAACTTAAATTCGTGTAGCACCGAAATGCAAGAGCAATTATCTAATTTCGTCAAAGCACTAAAAAAACGCTACAAAGAAGTTAGGTACAGTAAACAAAACTTTTATATAAAAAGTGCAAACTGGTTAGAAGGCCAACTTACTGTCGCTGCAGAAACAGCAAAGCAGGAAAAGGCTGGAAGGCCACGCAAATCATTAATGGGCAACTGCAGCGATAGATCTAAGAGGCGGAAACTTAAAGATATTAACGATGCAATTGGTTGTACAAATATAAAATAATCTTTCCTACATGAATTACGATCACAGAACGAATTAACAAAAGTGGATATCATTGAAAAAGTTTTTAAAGCTAGTCCAGTGAGAACAAAACGGATTCTTAAAAGTATACCAACTCCGAGTGATGCAATACAGTACACAAATGAGGAGGCATTAGCATTATTTCTGGATTTGAAATTAACAAAACAGCAATATATTAAGCTCAGACTGCGTGCGATTGAAAAAGGCTCAAATATGTATCCAGCATATCATCACATAACCGCTGCTAAAATGGACTGTTTGCCATCAAAGGACACTATTACAATCACACCAATTTCGGCAGAGGTACAACTACAATCTCTACTTTATCACACAGCCGAACGCTTGCTACAATCAATAACAGGAAATGAGTTAAAGAAATATGGAAACACAAAGCTAATTCTTTTTTGGAAATGGGGATGTGATGGTTCTTCGGGACAAAAACAGTACAAACAAGCTGTATGTGAAAATATATCGGACTCAGATATGTTCATGGTATCATTTGTACCATTGCAATTGAAAAATATTTTGGAAGATTCAGAGCCTTCGACTAGTACAACGCAAACAATGGATATTTGGAAAAATGAGACACCATCTTCTACGAAATACTGCAGGCCAATCAAATTTGAATTCAAAAAAGAAACTCATGATGCCATTAACAAAGAAGTTAGGGATATCAAGACCCAAATTGCAACACTACAGCCATTACAATTACAGTTAGATGGGCAGCAAATTGAAGTAAGCTACCAATTAGTGCTGACAATGATAGATGGAAAAGTAGGTCAGGCTTCGACTAGCACGAAGGCTGCATCCAGCTGCATTATATGCCAAGCAACATCAACCCAATTAAACCAAGTCCCGACAAAATCATTAGATAATACCGATGCATATGAATTTGGATTATCACCACTACATGCAAGAATACGACTTATGGAACACATACTAAAAATCAGTTATGATTTGGATTTCGGGTCTTCAGGATCAATAAGAAACAACGAAACCAACAAAGAGTTAAGAAGTTCAAAAAAGAAACATGTTCAAGATGAATATCGCAAATTAGGATTGATTATAGATCAGCCAAAACAAGGGTCAGGCAACACAAATGATGGCAGTACCGCAAGAAGATTCTTTTCAGATCCAGAAACAGCATCTGAAATAACAGGAGTGGATTAAAACCTTATTTTCAGATTTAAAATAATCCTAGAAGTACTTGCGTGCAATGAAGAAATTGACTCTAGAAAATTTGGAGATTATGCTAAGGAAACTGCAAAAATATATACAACCAACTACCCATGGAGAAATATGTCTGCAACAGTTCACAAAATCCTTTATCATGGAGAAGATGTCATTAAATATCATTTGGTGCCACTTGGAGATCTATCAGAGGAGGCTCAGGAAAAAAGGAACAAGGATTACAGATTTTATAGAGAGCACAATACTAGAAAAATTTCAAGAAATTCAACAAATGAAGATCTATTTAATATATTATTGGCAACGTCAGATCCGTTCATCTCCAGTATTCGAAATCAATGGAAAGTTGAACATCGAGATTTAGATAAAGAAGCCAAAAAACTACTAAAGAACAGAAATAGCACAGAACAAAATATGGAATATTTGCAATCAATATTTGAGTCAAATGAATAATAATTATAATTGCCTTTCATTGTTATTTAAGTACGAAAAACATAGTATTAGTAAAATATAATAATAAACAGAACCTACCATTGTTACAAATGCTATTAAAATTTATTGCAGTTTTTATTTTTAATATATTTTTTAAAATGATCAAATTTGACAGCAAAAAATAATACATTTTTCTGTAGTAATAGCAATATTTTTAGATAATATTATTAACGTTTTTTTAAGTGTAACTATTCTTTGATTGTAAACAAATTTGCAAATTAGACAGCAAAAAATTTTTAATTTTTCTGTAAAAATAGCAAAATCTCCAGTTAATTTTATTATTTTTTTTAGTGTAAAATTTTTTTTAGTGTAACATTAAAAAAATTTCATTATAACAAAAAATATTTATAATTATTATTAATTTCCATATATTAAATTTTTTAATAAATAAAAACATAATAAACCCATATTTCACTCTAAAAGTTAAAACAATTCAAAAGTTCAACTTTGACCTAGAATTCCTTAAAAAGTCCTCAATCAATTTTAATGTAATTAAAACTGAGTCAAGCTGAACTAAATATCTATCCATTAAAATAAAAATTACTTCAATATTTTGATCGGTTCAAAAGTTACAGAATTTTGGCCAATGAAAAACGATTTTCAGCCACTGTGATACGTAGTTATCACCTAACTGCAAAGCAAAGAGAAAGGCAGCCAGATAACAAGTTCAATATAAAAATTTTAAATAGTGGACCAAAATGGTCTATAGATGGCGGAGTTCTGAGGGAGCATACATAAAACAAATAGTAACAAATTCATAGTATTCTTTGTTTGTTGGTATCGGTTAAAAATAATTTTTCTTTTCTGTATGGGTAATTCCATGTCAAATCAACTGAGAGTTAGACACGACCCCTTTCAATATTCGTGTGAATGTAAAAAATGACTATGGCCTTAAATAAAATCTTTCTTGGCTATCCTACAAAGAATGTATTTTGTAACATGCATGATTGTTTGCGAAAACCAAATATATATGGCGAAACGGCTTACTAGTTTCATTATAAAAATTCGTCAATCCAATTTTTCAAATTACGTACAATTTCAAAATGTTATTATTACTTTTGTCTTAGGGATTGATTTAGTAAAAATATACTACTCAATAAAACAGAAGACATGGAGTTTTCAATGCAACTCACAAGCACGCTAAAAGCCACATTGGAGCAAAATTACTTCAAATTCAACAATAGCATATATAGGCAAATCAACGGACTAGGAATGGGAAATCCAACATCAGCAATACTCATGGAAGTATTTATGCAAAATTTAGAAGAGAAATACGTAGAGGAGTTAAAAACAAATTTTGGGGTAACATTCTATGCAAGATACGTGGACGATGTTATATGTGTAATAGAAGGAAATATGGAGGAGCAAATTCTGGATCTACTGAACAAACAACACAAAAACATAAAATTTACAATGGAAGTGGAGGAGAACGAAAGGATAAACTACCTAGACCTAACGATTAGGGCAAACAAGAGCTTAAATAGAATTGAATACGAAATATATAGAAAACCAACCGCTACAGATACAATAATTCACAATTCATCAAACCATCCTCAACAACATAAGAACGCAGCAATTAGGCAATTAATAACGAGACTTGAACGAATACCCCTAACACGTGAGGCCTATATGAAAGAGTTAGGAATAATATATAACATAGCGGAAAACAACGGATATAAAAAAGACCTAGTTGACAAGATTAGAAAGGATATCGAGGCAAGTAAGAAACGGAACAGAGAACAGGAACAAGAAAAGAAAACCTGGGTTACCTTTACATATATGGGAAAATCAACATACAAACTGGCAAAATTTTTTAGAAAACACAACATTAACACAGCATTCCAAACAAGAAACAACTTGGGTAGAATACTGCAGAACAGAACAAACGAAACAGACTTCCTAGATAAACAAGGAGTGTACAAATTAACTTGCACATGCCAACACAGTTATATCGGACAAACTGGAAGAAAGATAAAAACAAGATTTCGCGAGCACATGAGAGATTACAACAAGAAACTGAGAGAACCAGGAATAACACCAGAATCGAATTTCGCAAACCACATATTCGACAACAAATGTACACCAGGACATATTAGAAAAACAGTTAAACTATTACATTCACAACATAAAGGACGGCGACTGAACGTATTAGAGAACATGGAAATATACAAGCAAAAAATATTTGACGGAAGAATAATAAATGAACAAATAAACACTGCTTCAGACGTAATATTTGAACCGTTAAAATATTTTTACACAAAAGAAAACAATACTACAGGCAACGTAGTAGAAAATGAACAAGACAAAAGAATTACCCAGAAACGTACAATTACGGATTATTACCTACGTAGGGATAAAACAACTCATAACTAATAGAGCAGATTATAAACCAAATATTAAACACAAACATAATAGTAAGAGAAACAGGTAGCAGGTAGAGACACACAAAAGCATATAGAGGCTAGAGAAAGAGAGAGAGAGAATGAGCGGGAGAGAGAAATAGGGAGCAGAATACAAAAGGGATCAAGGAAGGAAGTTAGGTATACAAACGAATTATAAAAGAAACAACGTACAACAGAAAAACGATTTAGTATTCAATAGAACACTGAAGATGGCACATAGCCGAAACCGGTCTGTTTTCAAACCAAATTTGACGTGGGATGACGGAAAATCGTTCCAAATAGTAAAAATATATCTAACGTTCACTCAAAAATTTGCATGAAAATCACTTTAAAAATATTTAAAACTGCATACTTTTCATACAAGAACGTAATGCTAGTTCTTGCTCGCGTAAGTGAATCAGGGTCTTAGTTTCTATTTATTTTAGTGCAATAATGAATATATATAGATCTCAACTCTTAAACTATTTGAAAATAATTTTTTTCATGACTTTATAAATAATGGACTCAAAAACACATTTTTGTCTTAAGATTTTTTTATAAAAACACTTTCGTACCGTAAAAAGAATCATATTAAAACAAAAAGTATCACTTCATAAAAAAGTTGCAGATAGGGACATAATGTTATAAAAGGTGGCAGACATAGGTAACTAAAAGTGGCAAGGCAATTGAAAAAGTGGCAAATAGCCACTTTAGTCGCAAAACGGTCACGCTGACCATAAAGTTGATATTTATTTAAAAAATAGGTTCAATTTTGTATGCTCTGGTTACCGCAGTAACTAAAATTTGTAAACAAATTTCAAACTTAAGGTCAACTACACTTCATGTTAATATCGGCGGCCTGTTTAGAAGCAACTATATTTCCATTTTTTATAAGATTTTTTTTCATTTGTATTCCATTGTGCGGATTACGTTCAATATACTCCAAAAACTCGAAATTAAGTTAACAAAATATGAAATTCCACACTGGTAAGACTGAAATGAAAAAGCTTAGAATAGTTGAACATTCTAAGAAAAGACAGTTAGTGAAGTTCCGAACATTTAGAAAAGTTAATTAATAAGTGCGATTCGCCACAAGATGGCGACAGTCTGTTAATTGAACTTACTAGAATTAGTAGGATTTTCGCTACAGTGCTGTTGTCACTGTCAGTGGTGGTGTAGGTAAAGGACTCTGACGAGTAGACTTGGTGGTCACGAAACAGTTGTCAGTTCAACCCTCCGTAAATCCAAATTTTCCCTTGAATGTTCAATAATCACATGGTTAAGAATTTCTTTCTTAAATAAAAAATAGTTTGATCGAAAGATTAAATTAAAAATGAATTTAAGCCAAACTAATTAAATAACTTTGGATAAAAACCATACAGTTCGACTAAAAATTCATAACTCAATTATTAAAAGATTTAAACTTAATTTTACCGAACGCCGACTTCCGACACCAAACGTTCGGTCATATACTAATTAATATAAAACCTATCTCTTGTTTGGGTAAGGTGCTTCAAAATATATTCGACTTGGGAAACAGGCATTTTCTAAAAAATTTATTTGAAAGTTCATTTTATTCTTGTCGTATTATATTATTTTTCATACCGAAACGATGATATCGGTATGATACCGGTATTGAAGGAAACGGTATTTGAGTACCGGTATTTTCCAACCGAAAACAATTACGGTATCGGTAGTGATATAGGTATTAAATTTTAAACGGTATTTAATCGGTAGCGGTATTAATTATGGTTGTCATTAATGTCAAATCACTCTACTTTAAATGCTCTTTGGCTACACAATTTCAAAACACAGTAAGCCATGGTTATCTGTTCATCACTTCATGCGAAATGCTCTCAAAAATCCCTATAAAAAATTGCCATGAATTGTTCATGAATAAATTTGGAGAAGTAGTAATATCTTCATCTTGCAAAAAACTTATGAAATGTATTGGTAATATTTTAATTTTTCTTGCGAAATAGTATTATATTCCGGGAGCCAGTGACAGATTTACATGACCAAGTTCTTCCCGAACGATAATTGGTGAGACGCATCAGGGAGTAGTATCATAAAGCCTCGTGAAAGTCACCTGCGGTTCCGTTTGTGGGATGAGCAGCGGCAGCCTCCAAAACACGACAAAAATTTTTTTCAGTAATTTCCTCCTAACTAAAAATTTCCCTGTTGATACCTTATATAGAACTATGAATAAATATATATTGTTGATAGCTGTATATCGGTCGAAATACCGTCAGCTGATACTTTTAAAGTGGGAGTAAAAAGGGAAACATTTACAAAAAAAGGATCATACCTGCCACAGAGCCACTCCTAGAGGGTTAAGATGTAGGGCCGCCCCTCTTAGTTTTTCTTTTTCAAAATTTTTTCTGATCATACTTAGCGCCTATCTCCATTCCTTAAGGGGGCTCCCATACAAAGTTAAAAATTTTACAAACGTCTTAAAAATTGGCCCCTGCAACTATTAGGATGCTCATTGAGGGGTAAAATGTAGGAGCGGCCCCTTTATTTTTTCTGTTTAACAATTTCTCTAAACATACCTACCTCCTAGCTGCATTCCTCAAGGGGCTCCCATACAAAATTTACAATACAGAGTAGAAATATATTGAAGAAAAGTCCTATAACTGCCTAGGACTTCCCCTATGGGGGCAAAATGTGTAACGGACCTCCATTAATAATTCTTTCCAACATTTTTTCAAAACATATTTGTCCATTATCTATACCCGTTAGGGGCTCCCTCCCATACAAATAAGGTGGTTTAATGAAATTGTTAAATTTAGCTCCAGCAGCGCCTAGGATGGCCCTAGATGGTCAAATGTATGACTGACTCCCATTAGTTTGTTAGCACCAACATTTTGTTTAACATACCTACCTCTGAAAGGGGCTTCCATACAAAATTTACAATACGGAATAGAAATATATATTTAAGAAAATAACTGCCTAGAACTTCCCACTAGGGGGATTAATGTACGACTGACCTCAATTAGTTTTTTTCAACATTTTATCAAATATACTTGCCCTCTATCTCCACCCCTTAGGGTCCCATACAAATAATGTGGTTTAATAGAATCCCCCTTAGGGGAAACTATAAAAAAATAAAGGGGGTCGCTTTTACATTTTACCCCTCTAGGAGCATCATAGGAGCTGTAGAGGCCAGCTTTTTAGAATTTTATAAAATTTTCGACTTTGTATGGGAGCCCCCTTAAGGAATGCTGATAGCGGGTAAGTGTGACCCGAAAACATGTCGAAAAGGAAAAACTAAGAGGGTCGGTCGTACATTTTACCTCTCTAGGAGTGGCTCTCTTTCAGTTATGGAGATTTTAGTTTTGTAAATTTGTCCCTTTTGGCCCCCACTTGAAAAGTATCAGCTGACGGTCTTTCCACAGCTATACAGCCTGCAACAATATATATTTATTCATAGTTACATATAAGCTATCATTAGGTAAATTTTTAGTTAGGATGAAATGACTGAAATTTTTTTGTCGTGTTTTGGAGTCTGCCGCCGCTCATCTCCCTAATGGAACCGCTGCTGACTTTCATGAGGTTTTTTGATACACTCCCTTATGCGTCTCACCAATTATAGTTCGAGAAGAAATAATTGACCAAATGTGTCGCTGGCTGCTGGACTATTAGTGGCATTTTTTTCGCATGTAATTTATGTATTTACAACAAAGACATGGGGTTTTTTTACAAACGTAAGAAATCGTAGCATAATATAAAAATCAATTTCAAAAAATTTGTCACTTGAAATGGTGCAGCCATCTTTTCATGAAAGATCTTCGGAATATCATGGATCATTTTCGATTTTTTTGTTTTCGTCACAATTCTATACACAAAATTCTTGTGCCATACACATATTTACGACAGTTTTCTGTTTTTAATTGGCAAAGTAATGCGTTAGCCCATTAAGGCCCAAGCCATGATCCCATTGAGCTATAATGATGAAACTTTTAAAATTTGATTGTTTATACCTAAATAAGAAAGAAAACTGTTTTTAGGCAAATCGGATTAGTGTGAGCCCAAACCAGCGTTGTCAGATATGGCGATTTCTCGCCAAACGTAGCGATTTTTCAACTTGTTTGGCGACAAAATTTTTGAATTGGCGACATGGCGATTTTTCTGGCGATAAATAAATTTGTTGGCGATTTTTATGGCTATTTTTCAACAAAATTGAACTTAAACATTTTTATAATTCAGGAAAATTACTTTGTTGAAAAAGCATATTCTTCTTTGGAAGAAATTAAAACAATGTGATTTTGATGCTTTTTCTTATATTAATTACAGTCATTAATGGATTTTTAATTTTGATGTGAAAAATTTACATGAAATAGCTTTTGGCGATTTTATTTCTACTTTTGGCGATTTTCTGCTAAATTTTTATACGAATATTTTATAAAAACTTGTATTAAAAAACTATTATATAAAACCAAATTTACTATAAAATATGTATTAAGAAAAACTACATAAAACAGATTTTGGAGACTTTTGGCGATTTTTAAAATCAATTTGGCGAAATTGGTCAGAAAAAATCTGACAACCCTGCAGATAACCCCGTTTGCGAAAACGCAACTTTGGGTCTTAACGATATAAAAATTAAACGCATTTGTAAAAATTTTGAATTAAAATATTGTTGTCTTTAGAAAAAACAGTAAAAAAGTTATACATTTTATATTTAATTCAATTGCGTAGGAATTCATGTAGCTCATTTAAATTTTCTTGCTCTTGGGAAGTGCTTGTTTGTGCAGGCTTAACGCCAAATTCCAAATCACCTGGCAATTTAATTCCGTTCCGAAGATAATTTTAGTAGGTGTTCGTGATGTCGAGTGATGCACTGCTATATGCCAATAAAAATTTAAGAATATGCTCATCCCAGTCCTTTTAATGCACGCTTACCACTTTTCGCAAGTAGGTACTCCTCTTGGGTACGATTAAATCTCTCTACCATGCTATTAGACTGTGGTATATACTTATCGCCATTTACTAAAACAGTCCATTACCACAAGAACATAACGATTTCCAGCCACGCTGACGTAGAAAGGACATGCTACATTCATTGCTATTCGCTCAAGTGGTGCACCCGAGTTGTATTGTTGCAGCTGTCTCCGACTTTTTCTTACTGGACGTTTTGCTGCGATGCACTGTGGGCAGTTTGCTATCCAGTCGGCTACGGCTTGCTGACATTCAACCCAATAAAAACGCTGTTTTAGCTTCTCAAGCGTCTTTGTCACTCCAAGATGACCGCCACTAAGACCATTGTGAAATTCTTGCAAAAGCTTATTCATCTTGGAGGATGGCACAACTATTAGGTTGGAAGCCGTTTTTCCATCTGCACTTTCCCATACGCGGTACAAGCATCCATTTATCAGCTTCAAGCTGTTCTACTGAGCACATATGTAAACTACCGTTACTTACACGCGACACTATGACGCCACTCAAAATTTGAAAACACTTACACCGCTTTCGCAGTAGCAAAGTTTACTTTGTAAAGTTTTAATTCAACCGGTAGAAAGACAGAGAGAGAGAAATACTTCATCTCTTTGTCTTTCTACCGGCTGAATTAAAACTTTGCAAAGTAAACTTTGATAGTGCGAAAGCGGTGTTAAATAACAAGAACTAAGACTAGGTTCACACAGGGCAATTTTCGTTGCGCAACTTTTAATTCAGTAGCGAGAAAGACAGAGAAAGCCACAAAGTTTTTCTCTTTCTCCTAACTGAATTGAAAGTTGCACAACAAAAATTGCCCTGTGTGAACCCCGTCTAACAATTAACATACACACATGTTTTTATTATGCTGTTTTAAATAGCAAGTGATTGTATAAATATGTTTGCAATTGATAATTTTATGTAATTTGTATATCGTTAAGGCCCCGTATTGCGTTTTCGCATCACGGATATATCCAATCATAAAAATAGTGGCAAATATCTCAGATGATTAGATTTTTCAGTAGAAATAATAATGTTCGTATGTTAGCTACCTCCGTCAAAAGTTTGATATAGGTACATTATATATTACTTTGTTTTTTTTAACAATTTCCAAAACTATCCAAAACAGGAAAAAATCAAAATTTAAATAAATATTTTTATAAAAAAAACTATGTATGATACAAATCCAAGAACAGATCGATCAGATATTATTGTGCTGTTTCCAGAATGCAAACAAGCGACTTGAGTAAGAAATTTGTATGGAAATCACTAAAAAAAAGCTGAGTGCTCAAATATCCTTAGAAAATGTTTTTTTTTATTTTAGATACGACAAATTAAAAAAATTGCCTCATAACTTCATCCTAAATTTGTCTAAAATCTGACCTTTTGTGTTTAAAAATGGTGGATATTTTGATTGTAATGAGTTACAACAACTATAAAAACTATTTAATGTTGCACCATATGATGTTTTATAAATTGATCGATTTGATCTCATTTTAAAAATGGTGATTCAGCGGTAGATGACTAAAAGTAGGTCCCAATTTTTTTTTCACAATTTTTTACCCATGTATCTGAAAATAAAATGAAACGTTTTTTTTGGTATTCGAAATTGAAATTCGCCAAAAAATGTACATATGTGTAATTTTTATACACATAACATTAAAAATTAAAAAAAAAAAAACACACACACATGGTCTTGGTTGGAATTGAACATGTGACCTTCCGGTTAATAGTCTAGCATGCTATCCACTACACTTCCAGGTTTAAGTAAATATTGATTTATTTTTTTAAACTACAATTTCAGCTAATTTTACGAATATTTTGAGTGTTTATGTGTGTGTGTTATTTTTATGAATGCACTTTTTTGGTACTTATATCATAAACAACGGACAATATTGAAAGCAACCGAAAATGCGTATTAATGTGTACTTAGTTTTTTTTTATTGAATGTTAGAATCAGTTGAAAATAAAATTGCTTATAATTTTAAATGTTTATTCATTTACAAATGTCTGCACGGAATATTTCTTGAACAAAGTCTATTCCGTTACTGCAATAATTTTGTGAGTGTACCCTTCACTACTTCTGCTTTGGCATTCTAGCAAATTACTTTAACGTGACGATGTCATTCAAGCAAGTAGTTATCGCCTTGGCTTATAAACAGAGTACCAAAAGACGCAGCGCAGCGCCGCTCTTTTTTACGTAAGGAGCGGAGCCAATTTATTATTGCGCTTGCGCTGCGCCAATATTTTTGCGCTGCGCATTTTTTTGCGCAAAGCGCAAAAAGAGCCAAAGAATAAAAAGTAAGGAAGAACAATATAATACTACTAATCGAAATATTGTTTTACTATCTGATACATTGAACAGCTTATGTCTCAGAACGGTTATAATATTTTTTATTTTTCCCGAAAACTTCAAGATATAATGCGGCACGTATTAAATCTCAAAGTCTTTTACACTTATTTTTCACTAGAACTTTTGTTTATCCATATACGTACATATGTATGTATTATATAAAAATAAGGTGTTTGTTTGTTTGTTTGCAGATTTTTGTTACGGCATCCCTCCTAAACGATTGAACCGATTTAATGAAATTTGGTACACATATAGATATTTGGCCCACATTTTTTCGGATTTCTTACCAAGACAGGATAAAATGGGTCAAAAGCTCCCCCACGCATAACTCTGTCATTTGTGAACCGCTTTTCAAAATTCTTTTTTTTTTGTTCGAAATGGTTTGCCTGCAGTTTTGTCCCATATTTTTTATTCGAAAATCGGAGGGGGAAATTTGCTCCCCTCATGCGTAACTCAGTCATTTGTGAACCGATTTTCAAAATTATTTCTTGTTTGAAAGGGTTCGCCTGCATTTAGTTCTACAATTTTTTTTTTTCGAAAATCGGAGGGGGAGATTTTGTCCCCACAATGTATAACTATCTCATTTGTCAACCGATTTTGAAAAATATTTTTTGGTTTAAAAGGGTTTAGTCCAATACAATTTTTATTATTATTATTATTTTTTTAAATCAGAAGGGGAAATTTGCTTCCCCAATGTGTAACTCTGTCGTTTGTGAACCGATATTCCAAATTATTTTCTTGTTTAAAAGGGTTTGCCTGCAGTTTTGTTCCATATTTTTGATTTTATTTTTTTAAATCGGAGGAAGAAATTATGGGACAAAACTGCAGGCAAACCCTTTCAAACAAAACAAGAATTTTGAAAATTATTTCGAAAAAAATATGGGACTAAATTGAAGATCGGGTCACAAATGACAGAGCTATGCGTCGGGGGAGGTTTTGACCCATTTTATCCCCTCTAGCCTATATTATTTGTGCGCCAAATATATATCTGGTTACCAAATTTCATTTAAATCGGTTCAGCAGTTTAGGCGTGATGCCGTAATCAAATCTGCAAACAAACAAACAGCTCATTTTTATACATCTAATATATGGATTAAGAATCAATCCTTTAAGGTCAAATATGATTCATATTTTACTCAAAAATAAAGCATAACATTTTAATAAACATTTAAAAAATATTCTGGTTACTTTTAATCTTATTTGGTTACGCATTTTAAGATTTTGAGTCCAAAGACTTTTGTCGTGGCAGCAATGAATAAACGAACCACTGTTGCCAGAAAAAAGAGCATGCGCAATGCGCAGCGCAAAGTGCTAGACCAAAAAATTAAATGCGCATTGCGCAAAGAGCGGTGCTAAAAAATTGGTATGCGCTTGCTCTGCGCATACCAATTGCTCCTTTTTTCCAACAAAAAGAATGCGTGTCTAATTTTAGGTCGATAATAATGAGTAAAGTGTTGCCTACTATTATCGACTTAATTTTCAACAAAAGTGTTTTAGAGTGTAATTGATTCAACAACTACTGGAGGCTTATTCTGAATTGCGATGCGAAAGTCAATGCGATGCGCAAATGAAATGCGATGCGAAAGAAATTTGGTATTCTATAAGACTTTCGCATTCGCATTCGACTTTTATTTCAAATCGGGGCAACACTGGTCAAAAATAGCAAATAAACATCAAATTTAAAATATTAAATTTTTTTGCTAGTTTGGATTATAAAATCTATCTACTTTAATTTATAAAATAGTTGCGTAATTCAGATTTTAAATGGGAATAAAAAACTAACATCGTAACACAGAATAGCAATTGTTCGCATTTATAATTTTCGCATCGCATTGACTTTCGCATCGCAATTCAGAATAAGCCTCCTGTAAAGTATTAATAAATATCCCATTCCCTCGATCCTGAATTCACGCCTGGCTGAGAGAAAGAATATTAAGAAGAATATATGTACTTCTTTCTGAGCCGAGTATGCCCTCTATAATTTAGAATGCGGTGAGCTATTGGATTTGGGTACAACTTAAATTTCTCTATATACACTCTAAAACATTACTTCAAATTTACGATCATATATTGTATAAAT
Source organism: Panzeria rudis (assembly GCA_956483635.1). NCBI lineage: Eukaryota > Metazoa > Arthropoda > Insecta > Diptera > Tachinidae > Panzeria > Panzeria rudis. The sequence continues at coordinate 83,457,472 of OY101449.1, forward strand.
TTGTGTTGAAAATTTCTCTTTGTCTAAAATTACATGGATTTTGTACTTATTTTATTAAAGAAAAAACCTTTCAAATTAAACATATTTTGTCCAAGTGAAAAAATGTTACGGCTATGACTGAATGGTAGATACGTCAGACTATCAGTCAGGAGGTCGCGGTTCAAACCTGAACGCAGCCAATCGCTTTTTTTAGTAAAAACATTTTGTTCAAAATGCGTGTGTAATTTTAGGTCGATAATAATCTGTAAAGTGTTGCCGACTATTATCGACCTAATTTTCAACAAAAGTGTGTTAGAGTGTACGCATGCTGTCCATCACATGCTTTGAAAACACCGTCTTTACCATCGGGACATCTAGATCCTTGTGATTACGAGGATTTCTGATATACCAGAGGCTTCTCAGATGCCGAGGCAGTGCCCCATAACTGATTATGAGCCATGTGCTGAAAAACGTGCCATTGTTAAATAGCTTGTGAGTTTAAAATCGCAAATCTCACTTTGTATGTGCTGAGGCTCGCGCGTTCTGTTTATTTTTCGAAATAATCTTCGAAAAAGGTTCTTATATATGCTCTTTGTTTTTGAAACCATAGTATCCAGCACAGAATTTTTAAACTATTTTTAGTTTCGGCGTTACTTTTTTTCTTGATATTTTACGTTTTATACATCTGGCAACAATATTGGTTGACAAATGTGATAAGTAGGTGTCTGGAATAATGACGCGCTTTATAAAAAATTTTAAAGTAAAGAAAAGTAACACAATATGTAGTCGAAATAAAGCAGCATACTTTTTATTAAAATTAATAAAAATGTTGTATATATTTAAGTGATATTAAATAAAAACAGGTTAAATTTTGCTGGAATGCTTTTATTTTTGCTATTTGATGCTAAATTTTTGTAATATGCACAAGTGCTTGCGAGTTGAAATAGCAAAATTTTCCAACACACCAATTTAGCGACTTCGAATCGAAATCTTATTTATATTGCGAAATGCGATTTTCAGCACATGGGCGATTGTCTTTACACGAAAAAAAATTACTTTGCGCTTTAATTAAAAATTCCGAAGAATTGAGTAAAACCAATGTTTAGATTACAACCTATTAAAAATTTTACATCGAAGTAAACGAAATTAGTTGAAAATTTTTAAAATTTTCAATTAATATAATAAGGTAGGTTGCGTAGAGTAAGGCAGCCGCGTATACCAATGAGTTAAAATGCTAAAAACATACCCATCACTAGGTGGCTCTGTTGAATGCGATTTTAGTTCTTATATATACAACTTTTTCGTGAAAATTGAATACGAGAATTAACTCACTCTCGAGCTGATATTAACTGCACTTTCCCAGCGTTGCCATCGGTTTATTTTTCTTTATTCCCATTTTTCTGATTTTTGTTCTACTCAAGACAAACTTTTTTGGTTTGATTATATACTTTAGTATATATGAACATGTTAACATGTGAAAAGCTAATTGAAGTAGCTAATTGTTTATTAATATGATTATTTCGAGTGTATTTGCTTTGTGAATCCAAATTGATTATTAGGCTAAGGTTCGTAACGTTATATTCGGAAATAATTGGGCATGATTAATATTCCAAGGAACAAGGGAAAAATTAACATCAACTTAATTTTTCAACGTATACAGCAGAACAGAGTAGCAACACTTTCGGAAGCCGCTACATTTCCATCGTCAGTGCTCACGTGTATTTTGCTTATCACCACTTGTTAGATGGCTCTGTTGAATGTGATTCTAATTCTTATATATACAACTTTTTCGTGAAAATTGAATACGAGAATTAAATCACTCTCAACCTGATATTAACTGCACTGTCCCAGCGTTGCAATCGGTATAATATCAAACCAAAAAAGTTTGTCTAAAATAACTAAAAATAAGGAATACATGTATATGTAAATAAAATTAGTGCGTTTTTTACTTGTTTCAATGCTTTTTGAAATCTACAAGTTGGCAACGCTTATATTAATTATTTAAAGCATCCCACCAAACCAAATATTCCGATTTCGTAACCACTGTTCGGTAAAATCTTCCGATTTCGGAACCGAAATCGTAACGAAATCGTAACGATTTTTGTATGAAAGGGTTGACACGACTTCGTAACGATATGTAGTTATGAAATCGTAACGATATGTCGGTACGAATTCGCAACGACGTGTAGGTACGAAATCGATACGACATGTCGGTACGAAATCGTAACGATTTCTTAACGAATTCGTTTAGAGTTGTCTTCAACTTTTTTAATAATTGTTTATATAAAAATTATTTTCCATCATTTTATTTATTCACTTCAATATTATATGATTTAATGTAATATAACATAAAAACTATAAATGAAATTTATTTGCTGGTGTTTAAGCATTGTCTATATGCAACATTTCATTGGTGCTTTACCAAATCGTCAGTAGACTTCAAACACAATTTTGAACAGTTAGAAACCCTTTATCTAATGCACAAACTTTTAAAAACCATTTGAGAATTTACAAATAAATGATTTTCAAAAATAAGCATATCAGGTTTGGAACTTAAAATAAAATTATGACAATATGTCGGATAATAAATTTCTTATAAAAACTATAATTTAAATTGAAAGATTAGAGTCATAATGCCTTTTAATGACTTTAGCTGTAGGTTCTTTCGGGTGTCACAATATTTCTTTGTTTTCATCTACATACGTAGTTTGTCTGGCTATAATTAATTGTTAATGCATGAATCTGTAACAGTGTAAACAATTTAGTATAACATACATATGTTATTTACTTTTATTTCAGCTTACAACATACATTTAAAAATCCTAATATATATAAAATTATTCACAGCAATGTGTAGTTTGTCTTCCTAGCCGGCCTTTGGCCGGGCTTAAGGTTTTTTTCCTCTATGTATGTCGAATAGTGGCTTCGCTGAGTAAAGATTTCCTACTTATACTGTCTTCAGGCGAGCTTAAAGGTTCTCTTCTTTATATACATATGTCGAATAGTGGCTTCGCCGAGTAAAGATTTCCTGCAAAGACTTGTCCATAAAAATTTACACTCAAAACTCTAATTGGCGAATGAATATTACTTTTAAATTTACTTCTTTATTTATTATATTTCTTCAAAACAATCTTAAAACTTTTCACCGGTTTTTACTTACTTATAAATCAAATTTGTATTGTTTTTAAAAAAATTTAATTTCCACATACTCTCATGAAATAAATGTACATATATGAAAGAAATTTGTTCAGGCAAGCTACCGAAATGTCGTAACGAATTCGTTAAGACATTTCGGTAGTAAGTCTGATTTTAGACAAACTAACGAAATGTCTTAACGAATTCGTTACGACAAGTCTAACTTCAGAAAAAGTCGGAACTTTTGTTTTGGTGGGATCTCTTGCATATATCTTTTGGATGAATTATTCTCACCCACAAGCAGGGCTGCCAGGTACTTTTTGTCACTCTCCCCAAAAAAATTCGAAAAAATCCCCAAAAATCCGTTATTGTTTTTATTAATAATACCATAATTTTTTTTCAAACGGTAAATAAATGTTACTTAAGTTCATTTCATATATTAACTTTTCAGCAATTAATAGTTTTCAATCTTACTACTACCTTACGAATCGTTCATATTTGTTCATTGAAACCGTATGTGATAAGTGATAATTTATGATGAGCACCACAATTAACGACATTTTTAATGGAAAACTACTTATAATTTTGAAGTAAATAATTTTTTTTCTGCAATTGCTTAGCTATTACAAAAGTAATTTAAAATTTCCTTTACAATAAACTTTGCTCTATTTAGAATCGTATTCGACGTTTGAGAGCAGCAAAAATCTAGCGGATGACATATACATCTGATCAATAAAGTCTAGGAATATCATTTTATGAAGAGTTATATTGTCGATTTAAATCCCCATAACAATTTCAAATATCCCCACAAAAATCCGCTATCCCCAAACAAAATTTTTGTCCCCAAAACACTTGAAAAATCCCAACGTTTGGGGCCAAATCCCTATTACTGGCAGCCCTGGCCACAAGTACTCTAACTCTCTCAAAGTCTGGATGATGTCCACAGGGATGCAAAAGTTGGTAAATTGTACCTTTTTTTAGCACTATTTGAAAGTCAAAAGAACAATAGCACCCCAATGACTAATTTAACACTATTTCAAAATTTTCCTTAGTTACTTAAAATTCTGCCAAGTCTAAAAAGTAAAGTTGATTTTAATAATGAAATGTTATTACGATTTACCAAGTTTACGTCAGCAAATGTTTTTTCAGGAAGAGCTTCTAGCATCGTTCCATTAATATTAAAAATACCTTCAATTGAGAGCGCTGGTGGATGTAGAAATTATTAAGTTGAGTGTTCTGTTTTTTTCCGACGGCATTTGTTTGCATTTGGATCGATTTTCCGTCATCCCACGTCAAATTTGGTTGATAAACAGACCGATTTTGGCTATGTGCCATCTTCAGTGTTCTCTTGACTATTCAAGTGACCGACTGTCTTCAATCTAATCCAAGCAAAGGATTTGCTGCTACAATTTAGAAATGACTAAGGGCAGAATTAGTTTGTACGTGCTGTTCTGTTCTGAATCAGCTGTTTCGTTTCTGTTCAATTGAAAATCTGTATGAGTGGTTTGTTGTTCCTTTTTCGTTCTGTTCTGTTGCGGACAAAACTGTAGAAAATAGAATTCAACGTTAAGTGACAGCCAACAGTGCGTATGTATTAGTTTTTGTGGTGTTTGTGGTTTGTGGCTTTGTGTTTATTTCACATTTTTTCACAAAACTTTATTTTCACAATTTCAATTTATTTGTTTTGATTACCTTTTGCTTTTAAAAACAGCTGATTCCATTCACAGAACAAGTAATTACAAAATATTTTCTACAGAACGTCACAGCACAGAACAGCAACAGAAAGTCAAGACTAATGAAGCCTTAAGACGTGGTTTGTATGACCACATTAGAACGACGGAAATGAATATATTAGAGTTTGTAGCAAGAAGTATAGCACGATCGTTTTATATTCAGATCTTAACAACTTATAGTCTTTTGTGTACTTTTTGAAATTAAGCATTAATAGTAATTGTTAAGTTTATCTTGCCAGCAAAAATTTTCAGTAGAGCCAAAATAGCTCTTTGAGTAAATTTTGTAGATTTTGAGATTATAGTTGGTATCACTCCTCACGCATGTTCCCCCAATTTACAAGTGCAATTATCCCTATATTAACCTCCGAAATGAATTAAAAAGAGATTTTTCCCAACATCTACATTTAGAGAGAGAGGGACCTTAACTTCCCTCATATGAACTGCATTGGGAAAGTTAGAGTCCCTTTTCCGAAATGCTATTCTTATACAGAAGATTTTATAATTCACTTAAATTTTTCACTCGTAGAAAAGAACGGAATAATACAGAGTAAAATGCATTGCAGATTTAAAAACTAGATAAAAAATGCTAGAAGATGGAACTATTTTAGAATTTGTTAAGTGGTTTTATTATTGCGGAAAATATCCCACAATATTACCAAACTTTATCTAGTTTTAGGAAATGTAGCTAAATCAATTTCGACCTCCGGAAAATAAGGTTTCTTTCTATCAGGATCATCATATATAAGTACCCACCAAACCAAATGTTCCGACTTTTTCTGAAGTCAGACTTGTCGTAACGAATTCGTTAAGACATTTCGGTAGTTTGTCTAAAATCAGACTTACAACCGAAATGTCTTAACGAATTCGTTACGACATTTCGGCAGTTTGTCTGAACAAATTTCTTTCGTATATGTACATTTATTTCATGTGAGCATGTGCAAATTAAATGTTTTAAAATACAATACAAATTTGATTTATTAAGCTAAGATCCCACTATCGGCGCAATGTACCGATTTTCATCGCAATTCATGTACCGATAATGTGATCGCACATTATTTGAGCAAATGCGACAATCTGGGCCGAAATCGTGCTGAGTATAAGCAATCAAAATCAGGATTGATGCTCCGATAATGTGAACACCCTTGTGCATAATGACGAGCAATCAAATTGTAAGTTATGCACCGATTTCCATCGGCCACTTGTGCGCCGATCAAAGTCGACAATCAGCGCCGATATCCAGGCATGGTAAAATGTATTTTGAAATAGCACAATCGGACCAATAAAGTTTTACTTTTTCAACTTAATATTACTAAAAATAAAGTTTATTTTTATCTTTATTTCTACTGTTGAATAAAACAAATTGCAATTGAACAAAAGAAATTATTACTAAACAAACTTAGCCACACCTGCTGAGAAAACATTTGTTTACGAAACAAAAAGAATAAAAAGGAAAGTACGGTAAGTTTTCACTAAAATTTATTTATGTATGTGTATGTTATTATTACATATTTTAATTGTTCCGTTTTTAACCTTTTAACGGCATAATATATTTATCTATACGGACATAGCAGTTTTCTGTTTTTGAGAGTAATCCATTACAAAAGTAGAACTGCGTCTGCCAACAAGAAAATAAAGCAAGCATATGAATAAATTTGCCCAATAAAGAACGATAGTGTGACCGAATTGAACCAATTATTATCGCAATTTTGTTTTGCCCGATATGAGCCGAAAAAGATTGCAACAATATGCGACGATAATGGGTCCACCCAAAAATAGATTGTGCAATGTTTTGAATTGTGTGCCGATATAGGACGACAAAAATTGTTACAAATTGTACCATGTACGACGATAGTGGGATCTGGGCTTAACTTAGTTTCTATCATATAAAACATTTTTTAAAAAACTCAAAACATTTTCTTGAGACTTTGAAACAAATCGAAAAATTATCTCTGTTTAAAAATAAAGATCATTGGATTTATTTATTAAACATTTTTAATATAAGTTTTAATTCAAAAATTCCATCAAATATTGATTAGTTTTAAAAAACATTTTGCTGGGTTTTTAAAGTTATTGAGTGTCTGTTCGTTGATGTCGAAGGAATTCTTTCTTTCTTCCAATTACACTTAAAACTTAAACAAATTATATTTTTTATTTTTAATGCAATTGTGAGAAAGAAATAATTTTTTCGACATCGACGAACAGGCATTTACATAAGCACTTTTTGTTGAGTTTACTAATATTTATATGGCTCATTCTCATTTTAAGTGTTGTTTTGTGTCCGTTGAAAGTATACTGTAATATTCGTAAGAAGTGATAAATGCGTTTGTTGATAGTTTTTAATTACATTTTATTACAAAATACAAAAAGGAGTTAAAGATTTAAAAAGAAGATATATATTACGCTTGTTACATTTACACAGATCCAACAAAGAGTGAAAAAGTAATAATATGGCGGAATACATATAAAAAGGTATGACAACATTTAAATATTGGTTTAGAATTAGAATAGAAACACAGAAAATAATGATGCCACTTATTTGTAGTCTGTTACTAATGTTACCATACAGATAACATTAATAAGGGACATCACAATCTCCCACACTAATAGATGACATGATCTCCAAAACGAGCTGGTAATCGTCTAGGCCTATTTGATCGCCTTGCACTTCCTGGCGTCTGTGGCTGTTGTGGTTCCGCAGCGACTTGTGGTAAGCGATGTGTGTGGCTTCGATGAATAATGACTTCTTCTATTTGCGGTTTATTTTCTTCCGACGAATTTTGAACTAAAGCTGGCTGATTTTGGTTATGTACCATCGACTTATATAATTGATTAATGTGCCTTTTCAAAGTATAACCGTTATCTAGTCGAACTTGATAATGAAGACTTCCAAGTTTCTTTAGGACGGTACCAAATTTCCAAGTGGGAACGTTTTTCTCAAACCAACGTACTTGGACCCTTTCTCCCACACTAATTTCACGTACTGTAAAATTATTTGCATTGTTTTTAGCATGTTGCATTGGGCGAATAGCATCCAATTTTATACGTAATTCACGACCAAGATAAAGTTGGCCTGGACTTTTCCCGTTCCCCATTGGCGTGGCTCTATATCTCGAAACAATTTCTTGCACTTTTATGTGCAGTGGCAGTTTTTCATCTTCCATTGATTTTAATTTTCTTTTCAGAGTTTGGACGTATCTTTCAGCAAGGCCATTAGTGGCAGGATGCCCCGGTGCAATAAATTTTTGAATAATACCGTGATCTGTACAGAACGATCTAAACGTAGCGCTTTGAAATATTGTCGCATTGTCCGATACGATAATTTCTGCCAAGCCATGTGTTGCAAAAATGTTTTGAAGCAAATATAAAGTTTTTTCAGAAGTAGGAGCTTCCTTTGTTATGCGAATTTCTGGCCACTTGGATTTTGCATCGACCAAAACAAGAAAATAGTGATTTTGGAAAGGCCCAGCGTAATCAATGTGCACTCTTTGAAAATTCTGGGTCGGCTCATCCCATTGATGTGTTTCAACCTTTGGTGGATTTTTTCTTAACATGGCACAATTTTGACAAGATCTTACAAGACGTTCTATGTCAGTATCAATATTTTTCCAATAACAGTATTTTCTGGCTAGCTGTTTCATCCTCTATATACCAACACGCGTATTGTGTAATTCTCCAAGAATTCCTTCTCTTAAACTCGAAGGAATCATTACCCGGTTTCCCTTGAACAAAATTCCATTTTGTATTGAGTATTCAGGGTCAAAATTGTCTCCATTTAATAATTCTTTTTTCAAACTGAAATATTCTTTATCACGTTCAGTTTCCTTCGCAATCGTTGTTGCTGTAATTGAAAACGTTGAAATTTGATTTATAGTTTGGTCTTGAATAATTTGTGTTTCTGTATCGAGAAAATGATTAAATTTTGAGGTGTTTTTCAATGGAGCTCTAGACAAACAATCGACATGTGCTATATGTTCAGCTTTTTTATGCTCAATTTTGTAATTAAACCCTTGCAAGAAAGATGCGTACCGAATTAATCTTCCTGACGTCATGGCTGGGGTTTTGGCGTTCTGGTGAAAAATTCTTGATAGAGGGCGGTTGTCGGTAACAAGAGTAAATTCTTTTCCATGCAAATACATAAATAATTTTTCTACAGCAAATATTATTGCAAGTGCTTCCCTGTCGAGCTGACTATAATTTTGTTCTGCTTTTGTCAAAGCTCTGGAAATAAAAGCAATAGGACGTTCATTTTGGTCGATGACATGGGAAAACACTGCCGCAACACCTGTTGGACTTGCATCACAGGTCAATGTTAATGGTAGGCTTTCATTGTAAGGTACTAAAACTCTGTCGTTCAAAATTTCTTGCTTCAGCTTTTTGAAAGCTTCTTCACGTTTTCTAGACCAGAAAAATTTGTTACCTTTTTCCAATAACTTTCGTAATGGGAATGTCAATGTTGCCATATCTGGAATAAACCGAGCGTAGTAAGTGACCATCCCCAGGAATCTCCTGACGTCATCAACATTTTCCGGGCATGGAAGATTTGCCATAGCTTCGGTTTTTGAAGGACACTTATAAATTGTATTTTGACTTATAACATAACCCAAATATGGAATTTGTTCTTTAAAATATGCGCATTTATCCTTGTAAACATGTAATTGATATTTTTGAAGTCTTTCGAAACATGCAATTAGCCTTTGTTCACATATGGCTTTGGTGGAACCGTGTACGATTATATCGTCAAAATAAGAAATTGTTCCCTCTAGGCCCTGCAAAATTTGGTCTAATATACGATTAAATTCGCTTGGAGCTGTTTTTATTCCAAACGACAAGCGGTTCATTTGATATGTACCTCTATGAGTTGATATCGTTTGAATCTGCTTGCTATCATCATCCACAGCGACGTGTAAATATGCTTTGAAAAGGTCCAGCTTGCAAAAATATTTAGAATTTTTTAAGGTGTTGAATATTTCCTCGATTCTTTTAATAGGATAATGAGCGGATTCCAGTTGAGGATTGACACATAATTTATAATCTACACATAGTCGCACAGTGCCGTCAGGTTTTGGTATAACAACCAACGGTGATCCCCAGTTGCTGGTGTTGACTTTAGTTATGATGCCGTCTCTTTCAAGTGAATCGAGCTCCATTTCTACCTTTTCACGTAACGCAAACGGCACTTGCCTTTCTTTTAAAAAAGCCGGCTTGGCCCCTTTATGTAACTTTAACGAGCACACAAAATTTGGAATACATCCTACCTTCTGTTGAAAAATTCCAGAATATTTTTGTATTATTTCTGTTATTGATTTTACAGATGTATTGTTGAAATTTTTATTTACCTTTTGATGGTCACGGTCTACTTCATTTAAATCAATTTTAAGGTGTCGTATCCACAAACGTCCAAGTAGGGGTGAATGTTTGGATTCAACTACAAACATTTGTTCTTTTGATTTTTTACCTTTATAACTGACGTTCACTTCTACGACTCCAAGCGGCACGAATATATCACCAGTATAAGCACGAAAAGCTATTTTTGTCTTTTGCATTTTCACATTTAAGTTTAATTGATCAAAATCGTTTTTTGGAATCAATGTATAGCCGGCTCCCGAATCTACCTCAAATGTTTGTTTTTTGCCTTCAATAAAAACAGCTGTGAAAAATTTCTGTAATTCTGAAGATGGTATCTCAGTTTTGCTATAGATATCAATTATTTGATGAATGCCAAAATTATCGTTTTCATCAAAATAATCGTCATCAGAAGAGCACGAGTCAACAACATGAAATAAAAGCATGCATATTAAAATGAAAACTGCTTTAAGATGATTTAATAGATTATAGAGCAGTGGTATTGTTGTTTAAATAAAAATAACTGATCTTTATTTATTTTCATCAGCTGATTACGATGGCACTATTAGTTTTTCCCTAGCAGTTCTAGTTTTAAAGATATAGTGACATTTAGAATTTACATAATTTACACCACTCATTGTATTATTCGCTCAATATTTCACGAATGGTCCGCCAAACTTAAAAATATTTTATGGATTATTAATCTGCACAAAAGTCATTTTGATAGATTCACATTGTTTAGTATATCAGGATATCTTACTCTATTTACAAACCATTATTGCAATTGTTACGTATAAAAGATGTTGTATGAACAGCGCAAAAAATTTTAATTAAAAAATTGAATTCAATTTAAATTTAATTGAAAAACAATTGAATTCTTATAAAAATGTATTGAGCGTTACGTGAAAAAATTTTTAAATGTAATAATTCTATAAATTTTAAAACGTTAAACAAAGTTAACAGCAGCTGAAGGGTAGAAACGACATAAAGAACATTATCTGTTTAAAAATGTCTGGTTTTCTTAAAAAAAATGTTGCTTCTTTCGCATGTGAGTTGTTATATTTTCGTATTTTGCTAAACAAAAATAATTCAAATTGACATAACTTTTGACAATGTTGGTAAAATTTTTTCAAATAAGTCTCATTTCCAAGAAGTGTTAGCATACTTTTGTCTTAAGTATAAATGTTTGTAAAGAATTATTTTAAAACTTAAATTTTTAAATTTTTTTCCATGTGAACCCAATAGACCAGGGCTGAAGCCTTCCAAAATGGTAAAAAGTGAAAACAAATTATAGTAGGACGAAACCCGTTAAAAAAGGATGAGAATATAACAAAAATTAAAGGAAAAATAATTTATGGTCGATCTGAGGTCGGGAAGTGGAAGAGGGTGAGTTTGTAAGGGTAAAAAACGGTGTATCTCGATTTCCGGCAAAACTACAAATCGCGTCAAAATATCACCTTAAAAAAAATGTCGGGGAGTTTTTTTGTTCGTTTAAATCTCTTCTTTCTGATAATGTAAAAAAATATATACATAACTATGTACTAAACGATTCAAAGCTGTTTTTTGTATATCATACACTTGCTTATCATCTGCTTTATTGCAGATTATACAAACAGATTCATCCAAATTGATAATCTGAAAAGACAAAATCAATAGTACGATTAACATTTTTATTCATATATTATGAGATTTTCTATGACATAAATGTAATGAGAATTTAATAAATCAACTTTTTGACTAAAAAAATTGCAGCAATCACATTTTTTAATTGAAATTCCCCTTTAAATTCTATCTTTAATATTTAGAACAACTATTTTCGCATGTTTCTTGCACACTTGATGATTTATGGATTTGTAACTTTTTTGTTTATCAATGTAACATAGAATCTTACGTTTTTCAAGTAATTAAAATAGCTCAAAATTTTACATAGTGATTAAAAAAAATTTCGGACTCGAGTTTTTTTCTTTTCTTTGTATTTTCTGAGAACATTTACCATTATAACGTATATATTTTTTACATTATCAGAAAGAAGAGATTTAACGAACAAAAAACTCCCCGACTTTTTTTTAAAAAGGTGATATTTTGACGCGAGAATTTTCGATTGAGAATTAGGGTGTTTTTTCGATATTAAGTCAAAATAAAGTGAATAATAAATATTTCAAATCAAAAAAATTACAGTGTCTTTAGGACATAAAAATGTAAGTTTTCACCAAATTTCGTGAAAAAAAATTTTTTTTGCATAAGATAAAAATAAAAAACCAAAAACTTGATTATTTGAATTTTTCACATAAATTTTGAGGTTATGTGAAAAAAGTGTTTTAACAAAAGTTGTAGGTCTCTTTATTGCCTACAACTTTGTCATTTAATTTTTTTCCATAGGACTTGTAGTTTTGCCGGAAATCGAGATAAACCGTTTTTTACCCTTAAAAACTCAGACCCTTCAACTTCCCGACCTCAGATCGCCCGTAAATTATTTTTCCTTTCATTATTGTTATATTCTCGTCCTTTTTAACGGGTTTCATCCTACTATAATTTTTTTTGGTTTCAAAAATTATCGACCCTGGTATACAAGTCAAAATTGAAAAAGTGGTCATAACTTTTAATTTCGTCCTCCGATTATTTTAATTGTTTGTTTATAGAGAGTAGACCCTATACTCATTTTATGTAGTGTTTTTTTTTGCAGAAATCATTCTCAGAACAACCGCGAAAGGAAAAAATTACGCTTAAGACATAAATTTGTGGGTACTTTTTAGCTTGTATTGTAAGATTTTGCACTAATTGTTAATATATTTTTCATGTAAGCAACTTTTATGCCTCTCCTGTAAAACTTTTAAAGTGTTAGATAGGGCTTTTTGCATGTTCTGTGATCATATATTAGTTACATTCGTAAAAAAAACACAATCAGATATGTGATGGAAACCAATTTTGAAAACGAAGCAATTTTAAAGGCCCTTTTTAAAACACTTTTCATCCAAATTTTATCATTTAAGTGATGAAATTCTCTTTAGTAAAGAAATGTTTTTATGATATTTATGGTACAACTCTCCCCAATAAAGCTATGTTATTAAAAGAACCTTTTAAAATTGATTCGTTTTCGTAAACGATTTCCGTCACATGCCTGCATAAGTACATTTATAATGAGAATCAGCCATATATTTGTTTTCTTTGCTTAATTAATATCAAAACAAAACGAATCCTTTATAAAATATTTGTTTCCTTTTTATTTACTCAATTACAATTACTTTCAACTTTAACGAACATTTTAATTTCAGTTAAATTTAATTAAACTTAAAAACTAAGATTCTTAAAAACAAAATCATAAATATTTTTCAAATAAATTTTGTTGCAGCTAAACTTAATTTTAACTACCCAGCAAAAACTTTTGTAATTTATGTAATCGATAGTACTTTATTTGTGCGTTGAAAAGTAATGAGTTGTACTTATTTATCTTATTACCAGTGTTCGAAATGCTAGCTACGAAGTAGCAAAAGTACGGAAATAGTGCTATACTACACTATAAATGTTTAAACTTTTATTTACAATACTATCGCTTATACTATGCTATTGGAAATAAATATAGCATATCAAAAGCAAATGTGAAAAACTAAAAGCATTTCTTGTCACAAAAATTAATTGTTTATATTTTAATTTATTTGTGCTGTTGTTTGCTGTTGCTGTTGGAAAATGTAATAGCAGTAGCAATAGCAATTACATTCGTAGCATAGCAACCGTTTTATGAGAGCCTTAGGATTTTTCTCAAAACAAATTTTATGTACAAATATATGTAAGTACATATGTACTTACGTATGTATTTTTATTTTAAATGTTTTTAATCATTTTCTATATTAAAAGTCAAGAGTTTTGCAAGATATGATTTGTTGTGCAAATGAAATAAGTTTGCAAAAATCAGAAAAAGTCTTACAAATAACTAAAACTATAAAAAGGAGACAAAGCACGAAATTTATGAAAATCGCAAAACATCGCAAAAAAATGCGACATGAGAAACAATCCTAAAGCAGGTTAAAACTCGCTAACACGGCAAGGAATGCAGAAAATTAAAGAAATTGTAAAATTGATTAAAATTTGCAAAATTTTGTTAAAAGTGAAATGATTGCAAAGTGGTTAAAAATTCTCAAAAATGGGTGAAATCCAAAAACTTTTTAAAAATCAGGTCTATGGTGTAAATTTGCGAAAAATTGCACAAATTTAAAGAAGCCATAATATCGATTTAAAAGCTCTAAAACTATAAGGAATGAAAAAAATTTGGAAAAAATTGCGAAATTGGCGAAAATTTGCAAAAACTTGCTGAGAACGACATGATAGCATATCTAATATTGATTAATAATCATTAACACTTTAAAGACGTTGAATACCCAAAAAAAATTTATCGCGAACATTGCAAAAGTTCGCGAGAATCCCAAAAATTGAAACCAATCTCTAAAATTTATTAAAAATGGCTAAAACTGTAAAAAGCAAATGCCTCGGAAAGAACACAAAAAGGTTGCAACGCAAATTTGCAAATTTTTTATAATTTTTAACCAATTTTGGCATTTCTTCTCATGATTGTAATGTATTGGGAATTTCTTAAATTTTTTGCAATTATTTCCGAAATTTTGACGTTATTGAGATAAAAAATTTTTTTGCAAAGCTTTACACTCGTACTTTCAAATTCGTCCAGGATTGACTTGCAACCATCGAAAATAGACCCAAACAATTTCGTTTTATCGTCAAAGCTAAAGGAATAAACAATTAACAACAGCAATCAATGTGACAAAAATCATTTGCTATTCTTATGCTGTTGTAATTTTCAACAGCACATAATAACAAAAGCAATAACGTAAATAGTTTGGTTTTACTGCTGCTGTTTGAAAAATACACTTTATTATATTTTGTTTTGCTATTAGCATGTTGTTGAAAATGGTTATAACAAAGTATAAATGTATAGTGATTGCTATAACATTTGGCATATTGCTATTGCTGCTGATATTGTATTTTCTGTGGAACCTATTAGCAATAGCAGCAGGAATTTTCACATAGCATTTTTTTAAACCCTGCTTATTACTATGCTTCAAATTAGAACAACTACTTAATAAAATTCATTAAATTCAAAAATCTCATTATCTGAAAATAGTTATAATTTGTTGCTATGTATTAATAAAATAAGTAGACAGCCACTTTTTAAGTCAACAAGTGTTTGTATCAGTGTTGCCACCGGAAGAATAAAAGAAGTTACGCCTTCCTTTGAAAAAAGTAACGTTTTTCGTCAAAACAGAGATGCCAGCTTAACCCTTTTCGGGCTAGATTTAGTCCGTTTTAAGTTACTCAAAACGCGAAACAATTTTTTGCCCTACACAAAACAACGCGTAAATATAGTACTTTTTACAATTATCCTTTAGCCCATTTAGCCCCTTTTTACTTTTTGATCAATATGGGTACATTTTTTATTTTTTCGAACTTATTCTTCCTTTATTCTAGCAATAGCGACTTATGAACTAATGTGTCAATATCGTGTTTACTCATTTTCTTTTGTTAATTTGCTTTACCAGTAATAAAAAACCAAGTCTAGACTAATCTTCTATTTCTTTAAAAATTGGTTGTGGTATTAAGTTGTCCCTAAAAGAAGAAACACTTTATAAGTTAGCCCTTTTTTTGCGCTTTTTCGAAAAATTTTACTGGATATTGCTTTATACGTAAGATTTTTCAATTTTGCTCTTTTTCAAAAATGTTTGCGCATTTTGGGTACAAGAAATTGGCATCACTGTTTTGAAATATCCCTTGAATTAATAGTAAATTTGATTTATATTAAATAAATATTTTTATTCCATATTTCAGTGGATGGATTTCACCCAACAGATATTCTGTAAATTGCGCGATACAGTGGAATCGAATCTAAGTTCGAATAGAGTACTCTAAGCCTCGAAAAAAATGAAAGCATCAATAAATTATCTTTCAGTAGAATTTGTTTTTCAAACCGAGCGATTTGAAATCGATCGATTTCGATCACAAACCAGAATACTAAGGCAACAAATTCATATATTAAACAAAAACATAACTTAGAATAAAAATAGCTAAACTTTTTAGTTTTAAAATAAAGATTGGGTAGTATGAATAAAAAAAAGTATTTGCTTTTTACTTAAAAATTTGTTTAAAACCAAAAAAATTCTTAATTTTATATTGAATAATTTCCGGAATTTTTTGCTTTAAACAGATTTTTAAGTAAAAGACAAATACTTTTTTTTATTCATACTACCCATTATTTGTTGAGGGTCAAGCAATATTTTCATATCCATTTCATTAGTTCTTTACCAAATCATCAGCAGATTCAACCATATTTTTTAAAAGCTTCAAACATCTTATCTTATGCACAGACTTTTAAAAACCATTTGTGAATAAATTCGAAATATGTAATTTTTTTAAAATCACAAGGGAATAAAATAAGCGTAGTAGGCTTAGAAACTTATACAAAACCCAACAAACAATTTATATTCGATATGAACCTATATTGACATTGCTTAACCCTCAACAAATAAATCCTTAGTTTAAATAAAATTGGGAGAATTTTTCAAATAGCTTTAATAAATGCTTTTTAGTTTTCTTTTTCATCTTCATAGTTAACTATTTTTTCGTATGCAATGTGATAACAAAGTGCATTTAATGACGTATGCAAGTGTATCATTGTTATGTTATTCAAATCGAATGGGCAGTTATTTCTTGCCTTAATTAATGAATCAATCACTTTTTCAGAAATATTGCCTCTTTCTTTGCAATGTACCAGAAGTTACGAATATTTGGTCAAATATAACAAAATTATACATGTTACATTGGGCCTTCAAAAGTTACGAAAAATGTAACAAATGTAACTCAACAGCATCACAGTTTTTTTTTGTATATGAAAACTAATTTTTGTCACTTAAACTTACATATAAGTCAACAATAGCTGAGTGGGTAAATTACTAGTCTTCATATCTGAACGACCACAGGTTCGTATCCGAGCTGGGTCAAAAAATTAAAATAATACTTAAAAATATAAATAAAATATAATATGTATAAGATGTTGTTTTTAATTTTAATTTGTTTATTTGACTACTTATTTTTTAGCTTCAAGTAAACCAAATAATAACTAGTTAATTGCAATGTAAATACATGACAATGTAAATACATTTGTAAGGGGTACCCCTTATGTTTTGGACTTCTCAAACAAAAATAAGTAAATATCGAGTCAAATTGTAAGTAGTTACGATTTAAATCCTCACATACTTTTTTGCCTACAAGTAAGCAAAGTTTTTGCTGGGTAAATATTAAAAACCTACTTCGATAATTTTCTTTGTTTGCATTTCATTTTTAAATAATTCTTGTTGTTTATCACTTATAAAAATAAACTTAAATTAATATTCATTATTGATAAACTTATTGGTTTAAAAATATAGTATAAATAAATTAACAAATAAAGAAATGAAACAAAATTAAATAAATGAATTTGCTTAGATTAACGAAGAGTTTTTTTTGTTCTTTGTTGTTGATAGATGCAAGTGTGAGGGTTCACGATAAAATAAATTGTTTACAGCGTTTTAGCACGATCCAGTAGATCACTGATGAATTTCTGTGAAATAAGAATACAAAAAAAATTAAATTGAAAATTATTTTCGGAATGTAAAAATTAAAACTTACCGATATGTCAGACTGCGGGCGTTTGCATACTGATAATAATCTCTGCAATAGAAAGATACAAAATGTGTGTCAGAAAAACAAAAGTTAAGAGTTTACTTGTTTTGCGTAAAAGATCTATATATAATTTAATATTTATTTATTGTATTTTCAAAATAACATGAACTAACCGTATATGTAAGTATATACACAAGCGTGCACAGAAAAAAACAAGTCTCATTTCTGATAACGAAAATCCCCGTATTCAATAATTTTTTTTTTTCAATTTATTTAGAAAGAATAAAATATATAAATTAAAAAAAAATGTTGACATGGTTGGGATACGAACCCGAGTTTCTCGGACATAAAGCTTGCTCTCTATAGCTAAGCTTTATGAGATAAAACTTGTTTAAGTACTTATGTATGAAAATAAAAGAAATAACCGGCATGGGAAAGAAATACATACAAGGAAATATTGTATTAAGTTAATGACAAATGTTATTGAAATTCATATTTTTTTCAATAATATTGTTTTATTGAACATAATTCTTGTCTATTTTTTTCTATGTGGGTGAATTGTTTTTGTCAAAAGGCGTCTAGCAAAAACGAAATCTACGCAAAATCAAAATCTAGCTCCCACCGAGAGGCATCGAAATTCAAGTTTTTCATTGGGTAAAACATTTATAACCAAAAAATACAAGTCAAATTTTGATCCTCAACTCTTCCAAATATGGCATTACTGCAAAATTGGCATAAAGTAAGAAAATAAAAAGACATTATTGGCTCCTGAGTTCTTTGACAATTATTATTTTTGAAAATTATAAAAATTCGTAAGATTAAGAAAACACCTTATCGAAAATAAAAAACATTACAGTTTTGACTACTCAATTCTTTTTCTTATTGGCACTCGATACAATACATTTTATAACTAGAAAAATTTAAGAAAATATAAATAATTTATTTTATGTAATCTTTCCCAATGGTTTTTTTTACATTTTATTTGATTTTTCTAATTTGTGTCTGGTTAAATTTATTCAAAAGTAAATTTGTTGAACTTAAAATATTTTTTATTGAATCATCAATTATAAATCATCAATAAGTATTCAAATCTTAAAACTAAAACTGTTAATAATTAGTCCACCACCCTATGCTAGACAGATTATTAGGTTCAACGGGTGCTTCTTTAGATGTCTTACGCAGGCAGGCCTGCCATATTTGCCGATTTATCGGCATTTTGCCGAATTATGAAAGTGCTGATTTGCCGATTTTTGCTCCGAAAATGCCGATTTTTTGATAAACACTTAAAATAGGCTAACTTTGTTTGTTTTATTATAATTTATTAATTTTAGGCAACACTGGAATACACGGTTACATTAAAAAGAGACAACTGTTAATAGGTATGTTCCAGATGAAGAACGAAGTCGTCCGATCTTACCCAAAGCTATACAAACTTGCCCGAAAAGCGTTCCAGATGACAAAAAATGGGCAAGTGGGAGAGCTCATGAGAGAGTAATTTATTTCATTTCCTGTCCAAAGTTGCACGAACTTTTTCTTTGGGAAAGTTCGGACAATACTAAAATTATCAGCTGTTTTGTGTTTACATAAATAACAGTTGAAATTTAGCAAATCCATAAAACAGTAAAATAAGCTGTCCAATGTGAACAATTATTTTTAAATCATTTAAATGGAAAATATGTCTAGCTTAATTGCAAATGTAAGTAGCTGGGTTTTTATATCTTATTTTAAATATAGAAAAGCATTTGCTTTTATATATTTCGCCTGTGAGGCACATATTTCCTTCGCCATTAGAATGCATTATATTACGAGATTTAAACGACTAAAATCGCAAGCTTAGCTGTAAAGTTAATAAGTTTAGACTTTACCAGATCATCAACCAAGTTATCTCAAATTCGCTCAGACATTTGGCCGACTAATCTGCCAAATGTCTGAGCGAATTTGAGATAACTTGGTTGATGATCTGGTAAAGTCTAAACTTATTTTCTGGTACGATGTTTCTGCCAATTTTCTGAAATGTTATCCGATTAATTTCCTTTAAGATATTTAACAGAATAGTCTGCACATTTTCTATTCTACGTGTTACGAGTTTTAGCAGGCACTTAGGCACATTGTCTGATTTTAGTTTTTGTAACAGTTCTCAGTTATCTCTTTAGAGTTTGCGCATAAATGTTTGAGTTTTTAAATTTATAAAATATGAGTAAATGTTTTCTGATGAGCTGCCATTGGCACCAAAAAAATGCATGCCAGAACAAGAGTCAAACAGGCCTTACAACATTCTGATTCTATGTGCGAATTTTATACGACATATCTGATAATTTTAAAATTTATATCCGAGTTTTCTTATATATTTTCTGATGTTTTGTCAGACATTTTTCCAACATTGTTCAGTGGTGTTAAACGTGACGATTATTCGTCATTTTGACGATTTTTTACATGAAATTTACCAAATGACGATTAACGATTTTTGTTCACTACCCCATACACTTTGACGATTTGTTCAGTTCACTATTTATTTCTTAATATTTCATTTAAACGAACCTAAGCCTAATAATCAATTTGGGCTCACAAGCATATACGATCGAAATAATCATATTAATAAACAATTATGTACTGGCTTGAGCTTTTCACGTGTTTTCATGTTCATATATACTTAAGTATAAAATCAAACGAAAAAAAGTTTGTCTTAAGTAGAACAAAAAATCAGAAAAATGCGAATGAAAAAATATACCAATGGAAACGCTGGGAAAGTACAGTTTAATATCAACTTGAAAATGATTTAATTCTCGTATTAAATTTTCACAAAAAGTTCTATCAAAATCTGAAGATTATACTAAAATAAAACAATAAACTTAGAAAACAAAGTTTATTGCGCAAAAACTGTACTGAAATGTGTTTGCATTTATATGGGTATATCGGCATTAAACTTCTGTTTCTTATAACTTTGCATATTTTGGAATACATAAAATGTTTAAATGTTTAAATTTACTATTGTTTTGTGTATAAGTTTTTATTTTTTGAATAAAACAGTTGAATTGTTACTTTCTATATAAATGATTGTTTTATTTTTATAAAACACTGTTGGTGTCATGACGATTTTGACGATTTTATTTCCCATATTTGACGATTTTTGGGGGAAAAATGTCTAACAGCACTGCAGACATGTAAATTCGTTTTGAATTTCCCCAGAAAATTCTTCAGAATTCTACAGAATTCTTTGAGATATTTGGGCAAAGTTTTTAGAATTTGCTCAGACAAAGAGTTCCGCTTTCTTGTCAACAATTCAATTCAACTCAAATTTCTTTTTCTATTTTATTTTCATTGATTTTTATTTTATTTGATATGTTATAAACATTAGTTAATGCTGAATTGTTCTGTTTTGCAATTCTTTGTTAATAAAAATATGGTTTATTGTATTTAAAATGAGTATTTTGAATTTGCTGATTTTTTTAAATTGAAGTGCCGATAATGCCGATTTTTTTTTGTTGGAAAATATGCCTATTTTTTTTCAAAATCATCTGGCACCCCTAGTCTTACGTAGCTCGTGTTCGGCTAAGGCTCAAATTTACAGTCATTAGTTAATTATTAGTAAACTAAAAGGATAACTATTGTTTAACCAAAACTTCATATTTACAGCGTATTGTTTAACTAAAATTTTTAATATTGGTAAAGAATGGTAGCACACAAAGCTAATGGAGCAAATATTTGTTTGTCGCTCCTAAAAGTATGCTATATGCATGTAATAATTTCCAAAACATGGTGTAATAAGTATGCAGGTTGAACAAATACAACAAAAAACTAGATAATGCATGTCAAAAAAATACACGTGCTACACGTTGCTTATGTACAAAGCTACCAGAACAAAAAATAATGAGCTGATGTTATGCTGCCACCTGTATACTTATTGCACCATGTTCCAAAGCATCTAACTAATTGTTAACCAATGGCATTTGACGGTTTAAATAATGGTAAACAAAGAAGCATGAATAAAATATCATTGGCTAAACTATTGTCATTAGCTAACTAATGACTGTGAATTTGGGCCTAAGAGATGTCAAGAATGTCTCTCCTTCTCAGCCGAGTGTACCCTCTAAAATTAATGCTGTTGCGGGTTAGGGGATTTGGATGCGTTTCGAGTTTTTTTTCCATATGTTGTCTGTCACCTGTTTTGAAAACATACAGGTATGTTCTGTATATCATGTGGAATTAAAATGTTGGGAATTATCAAAGCATTCTTGTTGCAAACTAAAATTTATAACAACAATGCTTTGATGATTCCGCACATTTTAATTCCACATGAAATACAGAACATACCCGATAGTCTTTATTAATGGAACATCTAGATCTTCATAGATGCGCTGGATTCGGACATACTAAGGTGCTGCTGTATATTTGATGCAAAGGCAGTGTCCCATAACTGAATTCCATAGCACCAAATTGATTTTAGTATTGTGTTGTATAGAAGAAGTTTACAATCTAGACTAGGTGTAGAATTTCTTCCTATTAGCCAATTAAATTGAACAGCTCTCAATTTTATTTGTGTCAGCTTTGAATCTATGTGGGTCTTCCATGTTAGACGACGATTAGGGTGCATTCCTAGGTTGGCATGTCGGAAGCATATATCAGGTATAATACCAGACCTAAAATGCTACCTTGAGAAACCCCAGCTTGAATCATCTGAGCTGTGCTTAGAGAATTACCTTCCCTGATGATGAATTTTCGTCCAGTTAAATAGCTTTCTAATAGCTTGTGAGTGTTAGAGAGTAAATTTTGCTTTGATTTCTGCATTTATCCTTCATGCCATAATTTATCAAAAGCCTGAATGAAGAGAACCAGAGTACGAAAATACGCAGCGCAGCTCCGCCCTATTTGCTCTTTTTTGCGCTTTACGCAAAGAGCGGAGCCCATTTATTATTGCGCTTGCTGCACAATGCGCAAAAAGAGCCAAAAGAGCATGTAATGCGCATGGCGCATTTATAGTAGTAAAAAATTAAAAAAAAAACAATGGGCGTTATTTCCATGGATGTTATTACATGCCATCGTAGTTTTTTTTAAATCACCGTATGGCACTTCTGGTTTAGGGGCTGGACCGGAAATTGGGTCGGCAGTGCAGTTAAAATTTCCGGTTCCGGTCTGTACCAGAAGTTGGGTCCGTAGTGTGGTTCGTATTTCCGGTCCGAACGTTTGACCCGTCTAGGGGCATCATATTTGTATGGGATCAAGAATAAAAAAGTCTTAAAATTACGTCACTACGAAAGATATATGTATTTTGCAGTACTGAATAAACTCAAACTAACCACTGTTGGCATAAAAAAGAGCATGTGCAATGCGCCGCTCAATATACGCAATGCGCAACGCAAGGCGCTATACCAAAAAATAAATGCGCATTGCGCAAACAGCGGCGCTAATAAAGCGAATGCGCTTGCGCTGCGCTAACCAATTGCTTCTTTTTTCGCTCCGTTCCTTGCGCTTGTGAGCATTTTTAATACGCTTGTAAGAAATGCGCAATGAGCAAAAGGAATGCGCAAATCCGAACTCTGAAGAGAACAGAACAATATTTCTTTTCTTCAAATATTTTTCTAACCACATTCACAAGCCTATGCGTTTGTTTGATAGTCCTATGTTGTTTTCTGAAACCAATATGATTATCTGAAATGCATCCACTCCCATTTAGTATGGGGGTCAACTTACTCATAAGTAGTTTCTCAAATAGTTTTGATATATTTGTCAATAAGCTTATAGGCGTATAAGATTCTACTTTAGTATGGTCTTTTCCAGGCTTAGGTATCATGATGATCAATGAGATCTTCCATTAGCAAGGATAGTATTATATTTGTAGAACTGCATTAAAAATGAATAGAATTATCCTTTTTGCTACATGGGGTAGCTCTAGGAGCATTTTGTTACTGATTGTTACGATAGCATTTTCAATTTCTCGAATGTTAAATCTGAATGGAACTTTTTATGCCAAAAAGTAATTTTTTGTGCACTTTTTTTTTGAAAGAATTAAGGAAAATAAAATAAAAATTTACTAATAATATTCGGCAAAATTGTTACCGTAAAGTTGAATAACTTTTGTGAACATATCAATAAAATCTGAACGTGTCTAGGCACCTTAATAGCTCATACAGTTGGTCACCAAATTCGCCAAATTGAGTATAGGGTTTTACTACTCTTTGATAGTATAATCGAACCTCTCTCTGCTGTAAAGTCCATGGGTTATATTAATGGTTCCGCAAGAAAAGAAAATTCAACAGAAGGGGAAATCACCCTTCGTAGGAAACAGCATTTGCAGACCTTGCAGGTCATGCAAGTCTAGGATATATGCTACAATATGCAACAGAACAAGAACAATATATAATAAACTAACATTTCCTACACAGTAGCAGATATGCAATACTAAAAACTGTAGGAAACTTGTCTAGCATATATGCAATTAGCAAAATTACTCAGAGAGACTCTCTGAGAGTGTATAAAACATAAACATGAAAATAAAATACAAACTAATAGTAGGCTTCAACAAGAAAAGTAAACAAAGGTGATTTGTGTGTGTACGTTTATTTTATTTGTTCATTTACTTTATGTATTTAAATATCAAATGTGTGCATCTTTAATAAATGTTAGTTCAGAAGTAATCTACAAATAATAAATTAAGAAAAAATTAAAAGTAGTTTTTTATGGTACATTAGAAAAATTAAATAGTTATACATAATATATGTACATATGTATGTATTTCCTACATGTTTGAAGAAGACACTCATTCTTTGTAGCATAAAATGATACTTTATATCCTAGAGGTGCAAATATGCCACCAAGAGTGATTTCCGCTAGAAAGAAATATCGATCGATATGCAAATTGCAATTATTCATTCCAGCAGTATAAGATTTCTGCGAAATCGATTTCAAATCTATTAAAATCAATTTCGCAGACCGCTTAAACTACAGGAATGAATAACTGCGATTTTCACATCGAACAATATATCTTGCCGTTGAGTTTACCTTTCCTGCGGAACCAATAATACGACCCCATGGGTTTTTTGGACTGTTGCACTGTGTAATAAGCTGTAAGTTCATCCAAAATACACATATGTAAGAACAAAAAACATCTCGTTTTGCCAATACATAAACTAGAGATGTGCAAATGTCATGAATTTTTCGTGTCAGGCGTGATTCATGCGTGAATCACGCGTGATTGTGATTAAATTAAAAAATAATCACACAATAGTGTGTGAACGTGATTTAAAAATTAAGTACTCACGAAATTACATTTCGCAGCTTGCTGAATAAAATTTCCTCTTTTGTCTTACAAGATTTTGATTTTATTTGCGAATTTTATACGACAAATTTCTAATTTTATATCCGACATTAATACGAAAGGACGTAAAAGCTTTGAGTTAAATCAGAAAATTTTCTAATTATTTGTCAGACATTTTAGAGTTTCCCTAGAAGAATTTTCAGAATTCCTAGGGAATTCTCTCAGAGATTTGGACAAAGTTTTTAGAATTTCCTCTTGAATACCGATATATCGGTCAGTCATCGAGATAACGGTGTTTTTATGTAAAAAGTCAGGTTAAAACTTTTTACAAGCAGTTCATGTTATATTTGATCGAAGATTATATGTACGTCTGAATTGTTTTAAATTCAAAATATAGTGTATGTTCTGAAAAAAAAAATTAAATTCATAAGAAAATGTATTGACCGTTCATTTAAAAAATTTCTTTAATATATAATTTATCTATAAATTTTAGGACGGTAAAAAAAGTTAACAGCAGCGGAAGTGCTGAAACGATATATAGATCATTATTCGTTAAGAAAATTTTTGATTTGGTTTAAAAAAATTTTGATTCTACCGCAGTATGGGTTGTTATATTTTCGAAAAATATCTTATTAGGTGGGTTGTATTTTGGTACGAATAATCATTTGAAATTGACTGAACTTTTAAAATTGCCGGTCGATTTTATTAAAATTTATCTAATTTGAAAGAAGAGTTAAGGCTCAGTTAGCCGACCGTAACGTTGATGTAGTTGGATGTTCTGGTCGCTTCTGTAACATTGAAAACTTATGAGAGAGAAACGATCAGCACATGCAACTACATCAACGTTACGGTCGGCTAACTGAGCCTTTAGCCTGCCTTTTGCTCATGTATAAATCTTTGTAAATAATTATTTTAAAAGATAAATAAATAAATGGTCACAACTTTTAATTTCGTCCTGGGATTTTTATTTTTTTAGAAAGCAGATATATAGTGCTTTAAAACCCTATACTCACTTTTTGTGGTGTATTTTTTCGCAAAAATCATTCCCAGAGCAACCGTGAAAGCAAATGTAACGCTCAATACACATTTTCAAAAATCGAAAAATATTATTTTATATTATTATTCATTGAATGATGCAAAAAAAAACAACATGAATCCTACATTCTCATATTTCTTAATTCAATTGGTAAAGTTAAAAAAATAATAAAAGACCCAAAATGTACACTCAGAATATGAATCCCCCATGTACTCGTATATTATTTCATTGGCCAAAAAACTCGTTCTTATATGAACACTAAAAATTCTTAAAACGTTAAACGTTCGATTCTGTGTTTTCTGGGATTTAAAAAAAATAAGTATCGTGAAAGCTTAAGCATTTGTCGTACGTGATAAAACCAATTTTGATCGTGAGCGTGCGTGATCGTGAGAGTCTTAAAATTTGCTGTGCGTGAGCGGGGAGGAAAAAAATTTATTTTCCTGATCGTGCGTGATCGTGAGCGAAAACTCACTCAGGCGCACATCTCTAATGTTAACAAAACATTTACTTACAATTAAATGAGATCGTCTTATATCATCTGTATCCATATCTAGAATTTCATCAATATCCACATCAATAGCTTCGCTCTAAAAAACACATCAAAATAAAGCATTGAGTTAAAACAGGCAGACAAATCATGAAAACAAACACACCAGAGTACAACAGACTGATCTGTTGATGATTTACTTAAAAAAATAAAAAATTAACTATAAAATGAACAGAAAATAAATAAGAAAAGAAAAATAAACAAAGACTAAATATAAAAAGCGAGTATTATTTACTCTTTTTCATATTGAAGAATAAAGCAAAATTTTATTAGTCCACTTTTAGCTTACCGGCGGATCAAAAAGTTTTTGCAATTCATCGTACAACCACATCTCGACTGCCAAACGTTTACGTATTAAACTCATTTGATGTGAACCATATTTGGCGGTGAGGAACTTTTCACGTCGCTCTTTGACTTCGGGACCCTTTTCATTGAAGTTAACTCGTAAATTTGTTCGATTTGGTGAACGTTCACTATCGTTTATTTGTTCCAGACCGCACTGCATCTTTGGTATGGTTAAGACTACAACTACAATTTCAACGGCAACGGCGTCAATTATGTTTCTATTTTTGTTAGATCGTTTGTTTCTTTAATTTATAACAAATATGCCCAGTATATTACTGAAGGAGAAAAAAGCAAATTATATATGCGTAGGTGGTATTTCTGGTGCTTTTGGCTGATGTTTATCTTGTCGCTAGTGGACTGCCGTTGCTGTCACCACTTTAGTTGTCTTGTCTAATATTCACACTCTTACCCTAGTTCAAAAATTAGTTCTTTGGTTTGTATGATGTGGGCGTTTTAAGAGTTTTATAGTCCGCAACAAGTTATTTTTTAATCTGTGAATTAAAAAGAAATAAATTTAATTAATATTTAGTTTAAAAGAAATTTCACGGAATGTAGGATGGATTTTATTAAATAATTGATTTAGATTTTTTCAACATAATTGGTTAACGTTTTATTTGCTAATTTATGATGCATTTGTACTAGAGGCCTGCACAAAGCCTCCAGAAATAATATTTAATATATTTGTAGAAAGCGCAATTCGAGAATATTTTTTTGAGCTAGTGCAATGTGTAGGAATCTTCTTCGCAACCAACAAGTTCAATAAAATTGTGTTTTAAAAATGCTTTGCAGTATATGTTCGTCGCAACATAATTGTTTTAAATGTTTTTGAAACAGAAAAAAATGTCTTAAAAGCGTCTTGTGTACGCGTCTAATTTATACAACATATTTTTGCGTATTAACCGCCGTATTCTAAATCAATAATTTGGGTTTTAAGTGTACACAGAAAAAGTTTTATTTTGTATTCTATTACAAAATTCAAATATTTGTTTTTTTACTGAAATATCACCTACCACAGAATTCAGAAAAACTAAAAAGTACAATTCATAAATATTGGAAATTATTTAATAAGAAAAAAAAACACATTTTTTTTTATTAAACTATATACTGCTGATTAATAGGAATATTTGAAAATGAAAAAATAATAATACAATTTTAAGAGAAATTCAAATACAGGTTTGTTAAAAAAAAGCTTATCATATATTTTTCTCTGTACGTTAAAATAAAATTGCCATACGACTACATGCGTTGGGCAAAATATAGTGAAAACCATCGCATTGGAGCTAAATCAAAAGTTAACGACATTACTTTTTTTCATGATTTTTTTAATATTGAGTATAGAAAAAACGTAAGTTTGCAGTCAATTCACCCCTATCCATTTGATCTACAGCTTCACAACAGTTTGCAACTTCTCAATGAATGGACTAAATCATAAAAAATTTCAACCTCACACGGAAAGGTTTTTTAACAGTTTTTTGCACGGTGAAGTGCATACGGTGCAATGAAGCGACTAGCGAATATCTGCCAGACTGTAGTTAATACTAGTGATTAGTATGATATGAATCGGCGCTAAGAAAATTTAAGCCTCACTCGAAGACCGTTAGTCTAGGGGTTCGCGAGCTCTTAGAGTAATAATACAAGAGAGTTGGCGAGAAAAATGGAACAAAGAAACAGGGCTGCCAGTTTTTATATCACACTCCCAAAATTTTAAAAAAGCCCCTGAGAAAAAGCCCATAAAAACGTATTTTTTTAGTTTCTAAGTTTACACGATGAAATATTTCATGATATTTGTTGCCTGAAACTTTTGTTATGGTCAGGGAGGACATTTTGGTGGAAAAAGTGGTATGAAATAAATGTTTAGTTTCTTTACACCATTTGTATTTCCACAATTACAAGAAGCAAATAAAAAAGTTTCATGAAATATTTCAACAAGTAAATTTAGTCTATTATTTTTTTATATTATGAATTAGGAGGATAGTTCTTATCATATATAAAGTGTTACAAAAGTTTACATACGGCTGAAAATTTTAAAGTTTTTTAATAAATTACACGGGGAAGCAAAATGGGCATTTTGGTTTGGTGCAGCAAAAACTATAATTGATACAACATATATGGGACATACCATTTTCATAAATACCTTTAGTTTTGTTTTTTTTTTTGGTCAGCTCTATTTCTTAAATATAGCGGTTTTTATTTTTTCAGCCATTCAAACTCTTTTTTGGTTCCACGATAAATTTTTTCAAACTGGACTTTAAAATTAACGCTTTTTTCGATTATTAATCTACGCAAAATTATCTTTCTTTTAAATATAATATTCTCGATGCACGTTCCAGGATGTTTTGGTGAAACTGCAAGGATATTGAAAGTTAACTATTTTCAGTTTTATCCATATAAACCTTATATTTGATTAAAATTTTAAAATATTTTTCTTAGGCATTTATAGAACACTACAAAAAGCACATTTTTATGAAAAATTTTAAATCTATATAAAATGTCCTGAAGTAAGAATAAAACAAGACAAAATTAAGCACTTAATTTCCTTAAAATAGCACCAAAGTCTAATGCTAAAAGCACCTGCATTATTATACTCAAATGAAAAATATTTTTGTGTAGATTAGTTATTTGTTAAAATACATCGGAAAGAAAGATATTTACTGGAAAAATGGGGTAATCACGCCAATATGAAATTCCCGATATTTTTAAGACTGCAAATGAGGGATGATTTTTTGTTGTTGTACTTGAACCCAGAATGCCACAATGTACATTAAAAAATAAGAATATTAATATAATTAATTTAAAAAAAAAGATTTACCCATTTATATCTTAAGGATATGAAAAATAGACTCGTTACATTTTGAAATAATTTCTTATTTTAATTAAAAACGATGTTACCTGTAATGCCTTGTGTATGCATGCTGCGTGATTTTTTTGTGAGAATTTTCGCGATATACAATTTTATTAAAGTTGACATTAAAATAGCTAAATTTGAATATCCTTGAAACATAAGACAGAGATCGGGAAACAATCACAGGAATTATTGTACTCAAAAGAAACATACGTTTGCGTAGACTAGTTTGTTGCCGAACAAATTTCTCATTTGAAGATGTAGCACTCAAAATTTAGATGAAAAACAACAAAATATAGGGTATGTATATGATGTGAATAAAAGAACCGCGATATTTCGAAAACGAGAACTGACTGGAAAAAAACTAGTATAACATACTACTGAGCGCTCATCAACACGTACAAAACTGAGGTAGAATTTCGTGCACCAAAAAGTCTGTACCGCTGTATTATTAATATAAAATGCTTCTATCTTTTTATTTATTTTTTATTTTAAAGTACTTAAGAGAACTTACAAACAAATACAAAAACTTCAGAAAGCAAATAGGGGATTTAGACGCTGAGTTTTGAGACAAGACTTTTTTAAAGTTGCTTTTAAAGTTGCTACTGAAAATCATAAACAATTATACGATAATTTTCTACCTTGATTTTTTTTAAGTTTAATTGTAAAATTTTCTTTGAACTGAAATAAACTCTAACTTTTACTGTCTGTTTAACGATGTCGAAGGAAAACCTGAGCGAACAAAAGCCACTTTCTCGAAATCTAGTCAATTTGGCTTCAACAATATACAAATCTTAGTTTTGTTGTACAGGTGCGACTACCTTGCCTTACACAGTAAAGAAAACAGAAGTTTTGAATGGGCTAGTGGCTTATAGTTTGTTTAAAAAAATAATGAGTATGTGCATAAATAATAAACAAATTAATAACCCGGCCCATGAGTATGCCATATTCCAAGGTTGCACAATATATTGGCAAAAGTTAAAAGGCTCTATTTTTATTGTACAATGGAGAAAATTATGTAATGTGTGGCAACCTTGTTCAGTGTTATGTTTATTCCAAAGCGAATTAATACCAAGTGGCCTTATTATTCCAACAACGCTAGTGCAAAGTTGTTGTAGGATTAATTTTATTTGTACGTTGACAGTTCGGGTTAAGGTTTTCCTTTTTTTATATGGATTTTGACTGATGGGGTGTAGTCAGCTGACGATCAGCTGTGTTGATAAGGCTATTTGGTACTGAATTCGCCTTAGTTTACTTTTTCACTGTCAGGAAAATTGGGCAATAATTTTTTTTTTTAAATATTGTGCCATTTATTGAAGAGTATAGGTGAAAACGACGATAATATGTACAATAACATATGCAATAATATTGCATAAAGGATGGGCCGCTTAAGAATGACAACAAAAAAAAAATATTATAATAAAGAGAGATATAACGAGTTCTGAGAATTTAATGGACCTTTATGCAAAATTTTTTACGAGTCCCAAGCAACACAGTAAGTGAGTGATTTTGACATTACGTTCGTAGTGCTTCGACATTGTTGAATCGGATATCGTATGAAACCACTTACGTTTTCATTCTACTTGTCATTCGTCATCGTTCATATAGAACCATATTTATGACTTTATGCATGAACGCAAATCAGTGTTCTTTCGCTTAGAATGCGCATGAACATCTTCTTTCGACATCGTTGAACATTCAGTTAGTATGAAAAAAATAAAAGTACAAATGAGTTTAAAAATAAATGTCAAAAACAAACATGAAAACATAAATTAAGAATTTTTTCCTACACCGTTTGTTTTTCTACACCCTTCACCTATAAACTAAAAACTCAAGACTGAACAAACATTTAAAAAACTCAGCGTCTAAGTCCCCTAAAAGACTGATCAAAAACAAAAATATAAAACAGTTTTGAAACCATTTGCTAACAAAAATGTTCTTAAAAATATTAAGTTATTTCCAAAGTGAGCCACATAAACTCCCCTAGTTGACTTCAATATGCCTACTGTTTCTAACAAACTGTATTCTGTAGGAACGGGGTACCCCAGTAGTGTAGTGGATGGTGTGCTAGAATATTAGCCGGGGGTTGCAGGTTCGATTCCTGCCAAGAAAATTGGTGTTTCTGCAGAAAAGCCGAAAAAGGATTAAGCAGTATGCGTGTTCCTTAAAAAAAACATACAGTCTACTTCTTTTTTTCGTAGTGGAGCCGTTAACAATAAAAATATTAGTATTAACTACAAAACTCAAAATTTAGTTAAGTCTGATTTCAATAGCTAACTTTACGAATATGACATTTAAAATTCATATTTTATATTAGATGAAAATAGAATAGCTATTATTCTCGGCTCCATGAAAAATGGCCCCAAACCAAAAATTGAAAATGGTCCCAAATTTTTGTATTGAAAACAACAACACAAAATTTGGGGCCATTTTCCCTATTTTTGAGGCCATTTTTCATTTTTTGTAACTTGTGGCCAGTTTACCTTTATTTTGGGTCCATTTTTCATTTTTAAGTTTTGGGCTGAAAAATGGAAAATGCTCGTTTTACGAAAAATAGTAAATTAAAAAATGAAAAACTGCACCAAAATAGGAAAAATAGCCCCAAATAAATAAATAAGACATAAAAAATTACCCCAAAATAGGAAAAAATTTACCCAAAAAAATTGTGTTGTTGTTTTGAATGGAAGAATCAAGTCAAAAAAGGCCCCAAATATTGCAAATATTGCAAATAACAACAAATATTTTTTGGGAACATTTTTCCTATTTTGGGGTCATTTTTCATTTTCGGTTTGGGTCATTTTTAATTTTTCAGTTTGGGGTCATTTTTTAGTTTGGGGCCATTTTTCATTGGGCCATTTTTCAAGGAGCCATTATTTTCAACTGAGTTCAGACGCCAAATTAATAATTGTATATTAGACACGATATTTCAGTTTTACATATTGAAATCAAACGAAAACTCAGACACTGTAATGGCAGCTTTAGTAAAAACTCATTAGCACAACAACTACACGGGCACACAAACACAAAAAAGTTGGCTGTACATTTGACCAAAGACACCAACTTACATCTATTTCGATGAGCTGAATACGAATTATATTCGATATGAAAAATAAAATAGATTCATATCGAATATAATTTGTTTGTTGTGCAATATAACCCCAATGAAAACCCTAAGTGAAAATGTTCATCATTTTTTGTGATGACAATACCCCTAATTTAAAGTCATCCTTGTAAAGAAACAACATTGAGATGGACAAAGAACGAGAATGAGACAACTTAATAGGGGAAATAAATGCTGAGAGAATTATTGAAGCATGCTATAGGATGAAAACGGATGGCGAGCAGTATAGTACTGGGGATATATCCTTAAAAAGGAGAAACCTGATCTCGAGGCTACAGACTGGGCGATGGCCTGGACGCAGGTCAAAACATTGATGAGGGCTGGAGCAACAGCCAAGAGGAAACCAGCTTGAAGTAATTAATCAGAGCGGTCCCGCGGTGGAACCGTTTTCAGAAAAGGACACAAGGAGGGTTTTTGTTGGTATACCAATCTAGAAATGTATTTCTACCTCCTTCCTGCGAAAAAAATACTATTGCTTCCTTGTAAATTTTATGTTAAAAAATCTCAAAATTTTTGTCTGAGTCTATAACCAATTTGCTTAAAAATATTTACAAATTTCAAACAAAAAACATTAATTACTGAGTCAACCAAAAATGTTTGAAGAATGTTTTGTAAAATAAATTGAAATTATGTATTTAGTCGAACTGTATGGGTTTTAATCCACAGAAATTTTATTATTCAGGCTTTGTTTAGTTCAATTTAAGTTTACAATTAAGTTATTTTTATTTAGAAAGGATTTTCCAAAGCATGTACAAATTGAAAAAGTTGAACATAAATTCTTTACTTGTATAAGGTTCGAACTTAACACCATGATATTTTCGAGATCAGCCACGATCTCATCGTATGAGATCTTTTTATACTCTCAGAATCCAAAGTCAAGCAGATAAATTACGAACTTTAAACCAATTTGCATTAAGCTCTTTACAAATGTGGAGATTTTTCCAAACTTATTGAAGCTCTTTTGGTAGTTTAGACAATTTCAACATTTTGGTTCTTGTCTTAGACAAATACTACTTTTGCCTTTTCCTTTTCTCATATCTAGTGGAAAATCTTTGGCTTTGTTCATCCACATATTATTTGGAAACAAGCATATTTAATGCCACGTGCCTTTAGTGCAGTGGTTGCCAATCATACACTATTTTATTCTTTGTTTGTGTATGTGCTTCGCGGGTAAATAGATAGGCTGTGAGTCTCACACACGGTGTACGTGTATTGATCGTAACAAACAGCATATGCTCGCGAATATAGGAAATTGAGAGAATGACCACCACTGCTTTAGGATAGGTTAGACTAGGTTAGGTTATCAGGTTGCCGGTGAAGAATTAGAAGGAAAAGGTTCCAGCAAACTTGGGTCCAATAATAATGGTCCCTTTGCGATACCTGTAGGGAAAAGAAAGAAAGATGATAGAACAGAATAGTATATTCGGTGAAACGAGAGAAGTTGTATAAAGAGATTAGGAGATAGTGAGAATAATAGAGGGAGGAGCTGGGCGTACGGAATTCCATGCAGGAAGGGACATTTGTGAATTTAAACACCACTTGTGTAGTCAGCGAGTGAACCACTCGCTGCCCTCCACGATTTCTGAGAACTCGGAGAGACTACCGAAGAATCTTTTGCCCAGAAGGTGAAGGCGGTGGTCCTCCAGAGCTGGGCAAATGCACAAAACTTGCATTATATTCTCCGGCTTAGTGTTAAAGTAAAATTATTTTTATGAAAGAATTTTTCAAAGCATATAATAATTGAAAAGGCCAAGGACAAATTCTTGAGTTTGTATGAGGGTCGAACTTAACACCATGATATTTTCGAGATCAACCACGAGAGTTTTTGTTATGCAAAAAGTAATAGAAATAATTGTTTTTTAATTTTTTTTTTGTTTCTGGCAGAAATAAAAATTCATTATTGGCTTAAAAACGCGTTAATTTATCTTAAAAGAAAACAGAAAACAATAATGAATTTTATTTCCTCAAAAAAAAAAAATAATTCAGAAACTAACAATTATTTCTGCCAAGTGTGAAAAGCTTTTAGCGCCGTGGAAAATATCAAATCTCGACTGATCTTAAATTTAAACTTGGATATTTATCGTTACCGAAAAAAGTTTCTAATAAAATTACCGAATCGAAAAGTTTAAAAAGCACTAAAAACAGTACTAAAAGCACCGAGTTGATATCATTGTTTGTAAGTTTATTTATTTAAATGTTACGTATACAAAAACCTCAAGCATAACAAAAATAAAGGATTTGACAAACCATAATCTCCTTCATTCTTTAACCGTCTGATAGCCTGATTTTACTACACTATGTTTGCACGTTTGTTAATTTCAAGTATGTCTGCTTGAAAATGGATGATTCATTTTGTTTGGGAGTGTGTTGATTACGAGGCCGGTCCCAGAGTTCTCACATACTTATGTAGAGATGTATTACGGTTGGTAGATTAAACAAATTTTTAATTTTGCATTGTTAGCAACTAGTGATATGAAATCGGGTTTCAAATTTCGAATAATGGAGGTATAAGAATAATAAAAGTAGGTAAAATAATCAAATAAAAAATAAACAAAATCGATTACTTTTTTGATTTCATAGTATTAAATCTGAATTCTGTAGCCTGTTCATAGCCAGAAATAAAATTTGGGGTCTCTACTTTAACCACATGCAAACGAGATGTCAAAACATTAACCCAAGGAAAAAAACCGCGTTTACAAAAGATCTTTGCCTTTTCTCTGGATAAGGAAAAAACAAGTTTCGAATACGGATCAGTTCGTATTTTACTCGGTACTGCCATATCACATTACATAATAGGAAAACCCACGCATTAGAGAAATAATTATAAAGCCAAAAGCAGATTGAAGTTAGCTACATCGGAGGATGCTTATGGACACTAGGATCGCCTGGTGGACTAAATTCGACCACTTTCCTTACTGTTGCAGATTCAGCGTTACCGCTGTTGTGTTTTCACGTTTTCGATGTTGCCGTAATGGTGTTCCGAGAAGTTTCCGGGCAATAAGATACTAAAAAATGTCCGCTAAAACATTGTGTGGCCTATTTATACATATACCGGCCGGTGGTCAAAATTCGATCACTTGATCCCTAATCGGATTTATTTGTAAACGGTTTTGTAGCCATTTTTTTGGTAATTTTTTTTTGTGAATTAGATTGTTAGTATTTTACTTGCTTATGAGACTGTCCTGGTATGCGTTGGCAATTTTATTGCAATGGTTAATAACTGTCTGGCTGTTTTCTAAAAGTCTTGTTAGCATACTTGGAATGCTATTTGACTGATATGAATAAATAGTACGAAAGCAAGCATTAGTCATTTGTGGTGTGTGTTAAGTGAAGTGTATCGTTACGGATATTTATATGGAATGAATGTCGATGGATTGTGGCAGATAAAAAATCCAGAGAAAAATTTAATCGCCGCTAAAAATTCCTAATGCATGAAATAATAATTCGCGAAAGAGCTTAGCAAATAAAATATGCTAATATGTTTTGAGGTTGAGGCAGATATTTACCAATTAACCGTTTCAGAAGAATTATGTAAATAACATATCGTCTTGACGAGCCATAATTTTGTTCTTACATTTGTCACACTTCATACATGAAAACGTCAGGAAAATGTTAGTGCTATTTTTTCATATCGACTTTGACTCTTGTCAAGACAAATCCATGGCTCGTGAAGACACTATATAAAGATCACTAAAGTGGTTTCTCTTAAGCCTTAAAAATATGTAAATAACGTCTTTTAAGCTTTTTTTTTTTTGAAGAATATACATATTTGCGAAAATCTCTATTGAAAAAAGAATATGCATACATACATATTTACATTAAGCTTGGCTTCTGTTTTCTAAACCCTAGTTTCTAAGCCCTAGATATAGAAATATGCGAATTATTTAAAATCAATTTTTAGATCGATATACATAAAAGCATTTGCAGCTGCCGCAAACCCATCGAAAACTTAATTTGAACTAGAGATGTGCGCGTGAGTGAGATTTCACTCACGATCACGCACGATCACGAAAAAGATATTTTAAGACTCTCACGATCACGCACGCTCACGATCAAATTTGATTTTATCACGCGCGCTCAGGCACGACAAAAGCTTAAGCTTTCACGATATTTATTTTTTTTATCCCACAAAAACACAAATCGAACATTAAGGTTTTAATAATTTTTTAGTGTTCATATGAAAACGAGTTTTTGAAATAATATCCACGGGGACGGACTCTCATTGTGAGTGTACATTTTGGGTTTTTCATTTTCTTTTTTTAACTTTACCAATTTAACTAATAGAAATATGAGAAGGTGTTATAGTTTTCGCCTCATTCGCTCATTCAATCGATCCTAATATAAAATAAAATTTTTTGATTTTTTTTTTAAATTTTTGTACATTGAGCGTTACATTTGCTTTCACGGTTGTTCTGGAAATGATTTTTTGAAAGCAAATCAGAAATTTCTGAACGGATAATGCTCTCCATATCGTTTCTGCCGTTCCGCTGCTGTTAACTTTTTTACCATCCTAAAATTTATAGATAATTATATTTAAGAATTTTGTTAAGGTAATGCTCAATATATTTTCTTACAAATTTAATATTTTTTAGAACCCACTATATTTTGAATATAAAACAATTCAGATGTATACTCTTCGATAAGTTTTAACATAAACTCCTTATTTACACACTAAAAAATTTCAATTAAATTAAAAAACTACAATACATTATTATTGATTGATGAAACTTTTTGCAATTTAAACTATTTAACAAAGTTCGCAAAAGTTTTAAATATTTAGAAGTGAAAGCCTACGCTGTTATTTTATTAATTAAACTGAATATTGAAGCATGCTAAAAACGAGTAACGCTCAATATACATAACTGCGAACTACAACAATTTCTTCAAAAAGTTATAATTCCTATTATTTTTCAAATATTTGATGCAAAACACCATACAATTCCGATACATTAGTTTGTATGAAGAGAGTATAAACAGTATTTTCGTTCTTTATTTTTAACACATAATCGTCAGTGTTACATTAAAAAAGCTTATGTACCTTTATTTATATATTAAATCATGCTGCAGTAGATTTCATTTTAAAATGGATG
The DNA here is from genome assembly GCA_956483635.1 of Panzeria rudis. Lineage (NCBI taxonomy): Eukaryota > Metazoa > Arthropoda > Insecta > Diptera > Tachinidae > Panzeria > Panzeria rudis. Next base: position 83,495,557 of record OY101449.1, read on the forward strand.
CGTTTATTGTATGAAATACTTTCAATATTTTCAAAGCCATTAACCCATTATGAGTGAAATGGAATTTTAAGCATTTTTCGCCTGGCTTTGTACGTAAAAACACCGCTATCTTAAAGACTGAACAATATAGCGGTACTCAATATTTTATTTTATAGGGAACCTTCCAAGCTTTCATTTGATGTATATTTGTAAGGTGTCATTTATTAAATATGAAAGTTATGTAACTTCTAATATTAGTTTATGTACCAGATTTGCAAAATATTTCGTAAAAATTCGTGTTACACAGAATCTTTAGTAAGTGACGCCGTGGTGCGAAATATCATAGAAGGCAAAATCTTTGTGTCCGCTGTTTCAGTAAATAAGCGATATATCGTATTTCAAACGTTTTGACTTTTTGTGTGTTGGGTTGTCTGCAGCTTACAAACATATTTTTCCTGATGTCAGACATGTCGGTATAAAAGGTTCACTGGGTTTCTTTTGCTGTCGACACACGTACTTTCGGTTCGAAGTAGGGCAGAAAGTCTGCACAAGATGCCGAATTCGTATTCGAAGACGGTCCATATGAGTGGTTAACAAGAAAACGAACCTCTTTGTCTGAGAAAATTCAAAAAACTTTACGGAAACTCTCTACGAATTCTGACGAATCTTTTAAGGTATATTGGGCATGTCGCAGAAAACTCGGATCTAAAATTAGAAACTTATCAAAAATGTCGTAAAAAAATCGCAAATTAAATCAAAATATTGTAGGAGTAAAGGGAAATTTTGTTCAGCAAAAAAGCTAAAATAGTGCAGTTTGGCTCTTTTTACGTAGCAATAGTTCTAGTAATTAAAAATTAAAAGCCGCAATCTGGCAGTTTGGCCTTATATGCTTCCATATTTTTACACAAATATGAACATATTTTTATATAAATATGAAAAACGACTTAGTGAGGCTTGTAGGTCTAGTTAAGTAGATCATTTTGCCATTTTAAAAATTGCAATACACCCTCAAAATCAGAAGTTATCGATAAAAAACGTTTTTTTGGGACTTCACGGACAAAAAAATTTTTTACTGCTTTGTTTCTGCGCCGATTTTCAATTTTTAAACGGTGTTGAAAAGAGGAGACTTAAGCTTTCCGTGTATATTTAAAAGATTTAGTTTTTACTTATAGTTCAAGGAAATATCGTCAAAAGAAAAATAAAATTTTTTATTTTATTCCGATTTTTTTAAATTTTTTGTATCTTTTTGCAACAATTTGCTTGAAAACCTACCATTTTTTATATTTTCATAAAAAGCGTATTTTATAGCGATTACAATAAGTCTTAAATTAATAAAATTGGCAAAGTTACAATTTTTTAAAATAAAATTTCAATGTAAAATTATACATGCAACACATTCCCAGTGCATTTTGGAACTGCTCACAAAATAAATGGTAAAAAACGAATAACTGCTAAACTACTGTTTAGATTTATTTGAAATTAGGCATATCAATAAATGAGGGGCTACACTTGCACGATATAATTTGCAAAAATGTGCAGAATATGTACTGATGATTCTACAGTGGGCTAAAACTAAACGCATCGCATGTGGAAAGCTTTAAGTGTTGTAACTTTCGCAAATCTCAAATGATCTTAAAAGTTTTTATATACTTTAGCTTTGGAAAAATAAGGATAATATACCAAAACAGTTATGTTCTAAAAGTGCGAAAAAATTATGGCTAAATGTGCAAAATAAATTTTTGCATTGAAATATCTCTTAAATAATAAAAGGTAGCAGAGTATAATGCTCAAAGATTTTCTTCGCATTTTCGAGCTGAGCATAAATATATAAATGTTCTGACCATGTTTACTAATAATCTAATCACTATTTTAAATTTTCATTTAAGTAAACATGCAAACTACATTGAGAAATAATTTATTTTTATGTTTGTTATTGTAAAATGCGGTTTCAAAAGCTTAATGTACTTTGGTCCAGTGTATCAAAGCCAACCTCCTTTAAAAAATACCACAATATATAATTTTTAAAATAGTTTATTATGCAGATCGGCCCTTGTAAGCCAGCTCATTGCAGATAGGCCAAGCAGATTGACCCTTTTTACTTGTCGTAACAAAGTAAACAAAAACAGATTGGCCCTCATAAAAAAATGCAGATTGGTCCTTTTTACGCAACTGCGTCGATATATTTACATTAGGATGGCAATGAAATATTTATTTGTTAATTTAAACAAACTCTGTTTGGATTACTGTGGCATTTGGTATAAAACTCAAATGGTGAACATTTTAGCCAAATCGGATAGTTTCCAGGCGTGCCCCGCCCCATTGAATTTAAAGTTAAGATTTTGTGAAATTTAGCATAAAAAAAGAACGCCTTGGAGTTATCTAATTTGGCGCAAATTTTAACCCCCACATACTTATAATTTTTCTCTTTTTTTTTAAATAAAAATATATTTTCTATAAACTTTTTTTTTACCATTTCTTTTCACTAAATAATGTATAGTTATTCCAAAAAATATAAATATCGGTAATAATGGGCTTCCCTGAATGAATTCGCAGTTTACCTATATTTCAACCCACTGTAAGTTGCCTCTTTAGGTTTTCACGATACAGCTAATTGTCAAAGTTACATAGTCATAATTAAATTTATATTTGGTTTCAATTTCAATATTAAATGGTGTAGTCTGTATAATACTCTAACTTTGATAATTTACATGCCTATTCAAAGAAAGTATTGTGACTGAAAACTATTCATAACTCTAACATTATGACTAAAGACTAAAATTTCCGCTTCTAAAAATAAAACTGTATTAATTTAAATAGTAAAAGTAAATACCTTGTCTGTAGACAATCATAATAGTTGTGACTGGCAAAGAAAAGTTTCAACTGCTTATCAGGTGTACGTTTTTTATGATACATATGTATATGAAAATATTTTGCATGACGCTTCCTAACTTTGCTGGAAAAAAGGAAAACACATTAAAAATCGTGTTAAAAGCTGAGGTCCAAGTTTGATTATATAATTTTTATTAATGATGGTAGTCCGTGCTAATTTTTGTACAAAGAGCAATTTTTTGCAAATTCGTGATACAGGGATTTCAAACGTTTTTGGACCTTTCAACAGTTTTAGGGATTTTTAATAGATTTTATCTTCTCAATGTTAGTAACTGTTTGAGAATTTTCATAACTTTAGCGATTTGGCTTAATTTTGTACATTCTTTACAGGCTTAGTAATTTATCACAAATTTTAAGAATTCTTTCTAATATATATAATTTTTTAGCGAATTTTCGCCATTTACGCGAATAATTAAATTTTTTGTATATGATTGGCCTTTTTACAATACAACCGACTTTTAGTCAATAGTGGAACTTGCTAACTTTCCGTTGTTATCAAGTTTTTGCGAATATTCGCCGTTTTTACGAATTTTTAGGAATTTTTTACATTCCTTAGAGTTTAAGCGATTTTTGATAAATTTTAAGGCTTGTTTGCAATTTTGGAATTTAGCAAGTTTTCGCGAATTTTTGACATTTTCGCGATTAAATGATGTATGTATGTATGTGTATATGGACATGTGTACATGCACAAATTATGCAAAGATAAAAACATTTTCATTAGGTGCAAAATCAATATTTTTCATAAAACAGTTGTTTTTCATATTTTCAATATTTCTTTTTAAATTTAAAAATCAAATGTCATAATTTTCACTTAACATAAAATGTTAACTTTAGTATCTAGTTTTCAAGCAAAAGGTCTCTTTTTTATATAAAAAACAATTAACAATAACAATTGTCTTTTTATTTCAATATTTCGCTACTCCCTTGTGTAGCATCGTCAGGAAATAATTAATGTTGAAATTGATAATAATAATATTTGGAAAATAGTTTGTCATATAAAAATGTTAAATATATGCACAACAAACAAAAAATAATGCAAAATTTAAAAGCAACACAAACATTAAATATTACGAATAATTAAAGCCTAAAACTATACTGTAAATGAATTAACATTTAACACAAACATAACAGAATATTTTCATGTTATTTATTGTATCAAATGTTAATAGTACAAATAAAAATTAATAAATAAAGTAATTTTTTTTGTATCAAATGCCTATAATATTGAGCTACAATTTTCTAGATCTGCCTTAACATTAATTATCTGATTGTGATGGTACATTAATTTCGTGTAACAGTTCCGATATAAATCTACGTTAATCTACTATACTGTAAATAAAGTATTAACATTTAACACAAATATAACAGAATAAATTCATGTTATGTAATGTATCAAATGTTAACAGTACAAACAAAAATCAATACATATGTATATTCATGTTATTTTGCGTATCAAATGTCTGTAATTCTGAGCTACATTTTCTACATTCTCTTATGTGGTGGTACATCAATTATGTGCAACATTTCTAATATAAATCTACGTTTACAATTCTGTTCTGTATTTAAAACTGAAACATTTTCAAAGTTAGGATAGTGATTTAATTGTGAACAATGTGATGATGATGCTGTCTTTTGTGAATTAATATGTCTGTATTTCTGATCAGATCTATGACCAGCAATCCTAGTTCTCAATTTATTCTTTGTTGTACCTACATATACCTTATCACAATTCTCTAAGTCATTCCCATTACAAGGTATATCATATACTATGTTCGACATGTCCAATTTCGGTACTTTATCTTTTGTCTTACTAAAAAATCTGTTCAATGTGTTATATGATTTATGAGCGACTCTATATTTATTAGTGTCAAATATACTTGATCTTTTTAATCGTTCAGATATTCCAGGTATATAAGTCATAGACTTGAAAATCTTCGGTTCAACCACATTTAATGTATTATTAATCCTTCTGAATTTATAATTACCTATTAATTTATAAATAAGCTGGATAGGAAAATCATTCTCACGAAGTATATTCTTAATTATCCTTTCATTCTTTCTATGACAACCTCTGTCACTTAACGTTAGTACTCTCTCTATCAAGTTATTTGCTGTGTTAATAATATTTCTCTTATTATGCTTGGAATAATAATTAATAATTCTCCCTGAAGCTGTTGGTTTTTGATACCAATCCGTTATCAAATTGTTATCTTTTCTTATTACTAGTGTATCCAAATAAGGAAGCCTAGAGTTGCACTCTTTCTCTATTGTAAATCTAATAGAAGGATTAAATCCATTCATTGTTTCTAACATATTACCTATATTATAGAATTTGGAACGATCTTCCGTCATCCCACGTCAAATTTGGTTGATAAACAGACCGGTTTCGGCTAAGTGCCATCTTCAGTGTTCTATTGAATACTAAATCGTTTTTTGTTATCCGTTGTTTCTTTTATAATTCGTTTGTATACCTAGCTTCCTCCCTTGATACCTTTGTGTTTTGTTCTCTATTCCTCTCTATGCACGCCTCTATATGCTTTCCTGTGTCTCTAACTGGTACCTGTTTCTCTTATTTATGTCTTACTATTATGTCTCTATATGTTTGCGTATGTCTCTAACTGCTACCTGTTTCTCTTATTTTCGTCTTACTATTATGTTTGTGCTTAATATTTTGTTTATAAATTGCTCTATTAGTTATCAGGTGTTTTATCCCTACGTAGGTAATAATCTGTAATCGTACGTTTCTGGGTAATCCTTCTGTCTTGTTCATTTCCTACTACGTTGCCTGGACTATTGTTTTCCCCTTGTGTAAAAATATTTCAACGGTTCAAATTTTATGTCTGAAGCAGTGTTTATTTGTTCATTTATTATTTTTCCGTCAAATGTTTTTTGTTTGTATATTTCCATATTCTCTAATACGTTCAATCGGCGTCCTTTATGTTCTGAATGTAATAGTTTACCTGTTTTCCTAATATGTTCTGGTATGCATTTGTTGTCGAATATGTGGTTTGCGAAATTCTATTCTGGTGTTGTTCCTGGTTCTCTTAGTTTCTTGTTGTAGTTTCTTATGTGCTCGCGAAATCTTGTTTTTATCTTTCTTCCCGTTTGTCCGATATAACTGTTTTGGCATGTGTAAGTTAATTTGTACACTCCTTGTCTATCTAGGAAGTCTGTTTCGTTTGTGCTGTTTTGCAGTATTCTACCCAAGTTATTCCTATCTCGTTCATATAGCCCTCACGTGTTAATCGTAGTATGCAGTTCTCACTGAAATTCAGGTTTGGAGTTTTGCATTTATTTCTACACGGGAAAACAATCGTGTAGAATTCTATACAGAATTTTGTTTGCATACACACAAATTTATAAATTTTTTAATTTACTACACACAAAAACACTAAAAATTAATTACAATGTACGAAAAACTAGAAATGTCAAAAATTACGTGACCAAACAATTGTGTGAACATTAATTTTTGTTTCAGTTGACGGAAAAAATTCTCCACTTATTGTTATAGCATGCCTGTAATAGACAATAAATGCCAAAATTCCGTGTACTTTTCTTTTGGAACTGCGTACTAGTAAACGGAAATTTCTTTAAGAAATTTACCAACCTGAATTTCAGTTTGTTTTTTTACACATACTTCTTATGGCAGCCTGAATTTCATTCAGAGGTGCATACTACGCTTTAGGGGTATTCGTTCAAGTATCGTTATTAATTGCCGCATTCTTATGTTGTTGAGGATGGTTTGATGAATTGTGCATAATTGTGTGTGTAGCAGTTGGTTTTCTGTATATTTCGTATTCAACTCTATTTAAGCTCTTGTTTTCCCTAATCGTTAGGTCTAGGTAATTTATCCTTTCGTTCTCTTCCAATTCCATTGAAAATTTTATGGTTTTGTGTTGTTTGTTCAGTAGATCCATAATTTGCTCCTCCATATTTCCTTCTAGTATACATATAACATCGTCCACTTATATTGCATAGAATGTTACCCCAAACTTATTACCTAATTCTATGGTGTTGGCTATTGTGTATTTGTTCTCTAGCTCCAAGGTATCTTTCAGTATTGTTTTTAAGTATTTCGATAGTCTATAGCTCGGAGCAGATTTGTAATTAATTATGCGTCTCATTGGCGTGTTTGGCTTGTGTATCTTCGGTAAAGCGATCATAGATGGAGCGGATGGGTTCATAAGTGTTAACGAATACGATATGCCTGGTTTTATTACTTTGGTTGCCTTTTTCATTATTTTCTTGACCTTTGCCTGGTATTCGTCTGTAGGATTTTTCCTAACTTTCCTGCATTTAGTATCCACTATTAACTGTTAAGTTTTTTCAATGTACTCATCCTTGTTGATTAATACCGTTGTATTCCCTTTGTCTGCTTTCGTTGATACGATATTGTTAGACTTAAATTTTTGTTTAAGATTTCTGTTTTGCATTCCTTGTAAATTTCTTCCAAGTTTTTTTCTGTTTTTTGCCCTTTCCCAAGTTATGATGAAATCGGCATAGCAGCCGCTTGAAAAATTTCGAATTTGAGAAGAAAAGTTAATAAAACGACGTATCCATAGAATTTTAATTTTCGACTGTTTTTGTAGTTAGGGGACTATAACACATAAAAATAATATAGTGGTGATCAAAGGTCACCACAAAAGTAAACTGATTTCATTCCTTGAATAACTTATTTTTATTTATTTATTTTCAAAGTATGTACATATTAATTGTGTTAATTATAATATGTACTTTGTTGTGATATCACACTTAGCTGTCAATGCACTTAGTAGAAAAAAATTACTAATATGAACCTATATGAGAAAAAAATTCTTTGCACAAAATTTTTATTTCTGGTTTCATATATAATTCTTGTTTTTCTTGTTTTTACTACCAATTTTTTTTCTGTTGATGCAAAATAATTATGGGAATTTATTATTTCTGTTATTTAGTAAAACCGCTTTTTCGTCAAGTCTATAAACATTGTAAAAATACACTTTGGTTACGTAATATTATAATTGCTTTACAATAACATACTGTCACATATGTAAGTTGTAATGTAAAACTTCATCAACCGGCAGTTGAATTAGACAATTATTTTGCATTAATTCAACCGATCTAAAAACTAAGAGCACTTAAACTTATCAATTCAATCTTTTCTAACAATTACATTCCATTTTTAATTTATTTACTATTTCTTATTTCTTTCTACGATATTTTCTATTCCATAAAGGGTGGGAGTTTCTTCTGCATCATGTATTTTCATTATTTTCTTTATCAAAGTTGCAGGTACATATTTGTAAATAATTGCTATTATTATATTAGTATTAAATAATTGTTGTATACCACAGCAATAATATGTTTTACAATGTTAGTTTATATGCAGCATACTCTATTTTATATTCCCATCACACAGTGTAATTTAAAACAATGATTTTTCAACACAATTTACCATGATGTAGTTGATATAAAACATAAAATATTGTTACACTTAAGAAAATTCTAGCGTGATTTAAATGGCGATGATGTTTTAAAATTTGCATATAAATTTGTGAAAAAGAACACTTCATTAAAAAGAAAAAAAAAGTTGTGCAATTAAAGCAGAGTTGTACACTCGGTCATACCAAAACTGGAATAAATATTCTTTGAAAGATGACTTCGATGTTTGATTCAGAGCTTGACAAATATACGTAGATGTAGGCCAGTGGTGGCCAAACATACAATATCTTATTCTTATGCTGTGAGTCTTACACACAGTGTACGTGTGTTGATGGTAAAAAAACATCCCCCAGCGGTAAATTGCATGAGTAAAGAAGCCTTCTAGAAGGCCTGTTTAGCAGTCATAAGACCTGCCAATGCGCATTGCATACTCATTTAATTTTTACTCATGCTGTCATTGCGGCGCAGGCCTTCCACATTCGCTTCCCAACGTAGGTGTTCTTTAGAGTTGTTTCGTTCCGGAACGACCTAGTTCCATGGAACGATACCCTAAATTGAACGGTACGGACTGATCCAAACGTTCCTTTTTTATCGTTTCTCGTTCCGCAATTGCAAACCGTCTTGAGGAGTAATTAATTTGCTTTGACAAACGTTCAAGACAACACATTTGCTTCGTTCACTTATTTGTGTACACTTTTTTGTATGGATAATGATTTATTTATTTATGTTTATGATAGATTTTATTATTTTCAAAAATTTATTGCTTGTTGTGGGCTATTGTTTTTTTGTTACAAATATTTTACGAAAACAAAGAATTATTTTATTGTCATTTGTCAGAAAATTAAAATAAACCATGAAAAATGTTTGTTGGCGTTTTTAGGAGCGACAGAGAAACTCTCTCGTTCCTCGTTCATTCACTGTTCAAACAAAAAAAAACCGGAACGATGAACGAAAGGAACGACATAGTTCCTTTAGTCTTTCGGATCGGTCGGAACGATTCCACAAAGTTAACGATTTTACACAACATGGCATGCCTCTTCTGGCATGCCATTTTGAAGGCTATCTAAGAAAGGTCGGTTAAACAGCAAATGGAGGTACACATTTTTTTATTTCGGTATGTATTTTCATAGCGGCTTCTTTCGGTTTGATTAATGCGATTTTTTATTTTGAACTATTTCTTTTCATCCCAAGTAATTTTTATAGATTGAATTGAACATGATGTAGTTCCGGCGGAATAATTATAAAAAGTAATCAGTTTCGACATAATATCAACATGTGTGATGTTTGTTTTAGGTAAATTTCAGTCTTATATACAAATTAGATGCGAAAAAAGAATACGAGAAAGTTTGTTATTTCTAAAATACTTTTTTTATTTTTAATCTAAAAATAGAGTACTCCTTCCATCTTCCCTGCTTAAAGAAGGGAATGTGGAATATGTATGGAACGAAAAAATAAACAAATAAAGTGCTACTTCTATCTTCCCTTCTACAAGAAGGCAGTTTGCATGTGTATCGGTCTGGCAGTCCTTCAAGAAGTCCTGAAATTCGCTGGCCTGTTGACTTTTACCACTGGGCCTATGCTCGCAAGCATAGCAATGGTCACCACTGTTGTAGGCTTATTCATCTAAATATAATCGTTCTCCTAACTTCAATCTGAACAAAGGCTTTGATTTTAAATTGTGTGTAAAAACAAAACTTCATTGAAATATTTCCAATTTACATGTACGTGTGTTGATGGTAAATAAAAAATAAATTTGAAAATCCAAAAACCCGACTGCGTAAAAAACTAAAAGAAAACAAAATAAGTCCAGTGTGCGGATCATAGCGACTTATACATCCGCGAACCATTGTTGCGAAGATTTGAAGATTCGATTTTTAATGCTTCCCGACTGTAAAAGTCGCTATGATCCGCACACTGGACTTGTTTTCTCTTCTTTTAGTTTTTTTACGCAGTCGGGTTTTTTGATTTTTAAATTTATTTTTATTGGTTTTCTTTTTAGCTTTCGTACACAGTTTGGTTTTAGATTTTTTGTTAAAGCTTCACTTTTTACGTAATTGGGGGTTTTCGTTGTTAACCAAATTTAAACCGTCACAGATCCTAAATAGTCCTTCAAAATAAAAAACGATAAGAGAAACCTTAAGATTATTTTCAAATACCTGTCGAATGATACCCATTTTAATATAGTTCGCCGACTATTTATTTTTTTCGTATTCACAAAATGGCGTCTGTTGGCGGCCATATTGAATTTATACTACTGTCATATCGTTAGTGACACTCGCAGGATTCGGTTCGCATTCGGTTTATATAGTGCCGCAAAGGAACACTCATACATACATACATACATAGGCTGATATACACAATACCCTTCTTTGCGTTGCGCAGTCGGTTAAAAACAGCCTATGCTCGCAAGCATAGGAAATTGAGAGAATGGCTAGTACTGTTGTATGATTATTCATCTAAATATAATCGGCCTTTCAGCTTCAATCCGAACGAAGGCTTTTTTATTTTAAATTGTGTGTAAAAACAAAACTTCATTGAAATATTTCCAATTTACATATGTTCGAATTATTGTCAATCGTTTCCTGTTTGAGGACGAGCAGACTAGACTAGGTAGCGTACTAGAGTATTTGTCTGCCGATTGTGGTTTCTATTCCCACAGAAGAGTATAGACGCTTTTGCAGGCTGACCAATCGGTTTCGTAGTTTGTGTTTATTAAGAAGACATTGGCAATTTAAAATCAACCCGGCTTGTTTGCTGGGTGTACACATACTTAACATACTAAAACGTAAGCTTCTGTTTTCTCTGAAGTGTAAGCAAAAACCTGAAAACATTAAGAGTATGTTGGCAACCGTATGCATAAATAACTGCATAACATTTAATTCAAAATATATTGAAACATCTTGACATGAAAAAAAGGCAAAAGCTTGAGACCCTAACTACTAAAATATTACACGTAAATTATAAGCAGCTTTATAAATCATCATGTAGTATGTGTATACTGTACAAAAATAGAATAAGGATGACTAACCCCATAAAACCTTTTAATGAATGCTAAATAGTTTAGTAATACCACAGTGAAGGAATTTTTCCATCCATCGGGTCACCTGGTAGATAAACTTAATGCGAGTCCGATGATTTCAATGATACTTGTCGTTTTTCAAAGAGATATTTGAAATATGGGTGATTCTCATTTCAATGTTTTTTTTTGTCAATTGAAAGTATAGTAAAATATTCCATAAAGTAAATGCATGAATTTACATTAATTCAATTGTTGTGAACTTAAGCCAAATAATAATAACTTCTGACTTATACACATTTTCAGTTCAAATTATCAGGTATGTGATGAAAAACGATTTAGACACAAAAATGATTTGAAAGCGATAAAAGGTGTGATGTGTTTGCTATAGTCGTTTTGTTAATCATTTTCAAATTTGTTTTTAAATGTTTTTTCAACCTTTTTTTTATAAATTTCTCTTCACAGTTCTATTACATTCTTTATATTTTATCTTCTAGAGTGCTTTTTAAAACACAGTAGTTTGAGATTGGCTCAAAACTAACTGAAAAGATCGGTCGGAATTAATCACACTTTTTCAAAACAATCGTATTGAAATCGTTTTGAAAACGATCGTTTTCCATCACATACCTGAATAATTACGTACAAATATTAAACGCGTAAATTTTAAAATGAAAACTGCTTTAGCATAATTTAATATATTTAAGAAATTTATTATTTGAGATATTGTCATAATTTTATGTCAATTGAAATTTATTTGCTGATGGTTAAGCATTGTCTATATGCATTTCATTGGTGCTTTACCAAATCGTCAGTAGACTTCAACCATATTTTTGAACAGTTACAATCCTCTTATCTTATGTACAGACTTTCAAAAACCATTTGAGGATTTACAAATAAATGATTTTCAAAAATAAGCATATTAGGCTTTGAAACTTATACCCAGCAAATATATTTTTTTATTCGGTATAAATCTATGTTATTTGTCTACATCTTTATACAGTTAGAAATCCACCGGATAGCAATAAAAGTTTTATAAGGCAAAATGAAAAATGTCTTTAGAACACCTTATCCTCCCTCGCACTCCACCTTTTTAGGTGTGTTTTTTAGTATTTTTTAGAAAAGAGCAGAAAATTACCGGTATGTGGGAAAGTTAGAGCTATATGTTTCATAAAAATAGTTGCCCTAATATTTTCTACAAAGTTGATGGACATACCGTACACCTCAGATGTAAAGAACACATAGTTTCATGTACCGATATGCTGCACAAACAGGTCAAAATGGGGAAACTTTAACTGCTAGTAAAATAAAATTCCGATGTGATCTTGCAAAACGCCGACATTCATATATTTTTTTCGTCTCCTCTACCAGAATCGGTTTACGGAACCCGTAATTTTTTTTCGTGTTATACAGTGTAAGAAAATAATATCTAAGGACATTATTTCCACTTCAAATAGGAGATAATATCCATGGGTATGTCGAATAGTGACTTCGCAGAGTAAAGGCTTTCTACCTAGTCAAAAATGTGAACTCTGCGAAGCCACTATTCGACATACCCAGAGAAAAAATAATTAAGCCCGGCCAAAGCCCGGCTATGCAGTCAATATGTACTATGTAGTACCATTTGTATAGTTTTTATTTGCATGGTTTTATGGACATTATATCCTTTTCACCGTGGAAATAACGTCCAAGGACATGTTTTTTAATAAAACTATTGTGCTTGTGTATTGTAAATTCTTATTCCTTGTTTGAGAGTCTAACTATAAGCACATGAGTTTTGAAAACTTTTGAAATATGGCTCATCGGTTTAGCATTTGGTAGTTCCTCCATTGGAGGACAATAAATGTGGAAACAATTTTTGTTTGAAGATCTACTGATAAGTTGGTATTAGTACCAACGAAATGCCGGCATATAGATCAGCTAACTACTTTTTTTCATAATATATTTTTTTATTACCTTCCTATTTTTGTTATCCATTAATAATTTTGAAGCATTTTATTTAAATATTTCATCTCGAAAGCAATTTGGATCGACCCTTTCCGATCTCAATGAAATTCACTATAGATAGATAATAAGGTCATTAGGCTTCTGAAATAAGACGTCGAGATATGAGTAAAGTGTCTTTAACAAGTCAACTGCAACTTCTAAACTACAAAAATGCAAAAGTCATTAGTAAAAGTATTGATCTAAAATGACTACACAGAAAAAATTATCATAGGTTTTTATTTTAACACAGATGTGTTTGAATTTGTTTTTAAATTTTATTATTTATTTCTTTGGTTTTTAAATATTCCAATACAAAATTTTGATAGAAAAAAATTCGATTTTTTATAAATTAAATATTTACGAATTTTATTGTTTAATTTTACGAATTTTGTGATAGGTCCCATTTCCGTAAAATAAATATTTGAATTTATGTATTTAGTAATAGAATACGAATTATAGTTTTTTCTGTGCTATATCTAAAAAAAGCTGTTCTTTTTAAATATTAAAAAAATATATGAAGGGCATAGTGCAATAACTTTGTAAGCTATGTGAAACCAAAAATTGGTTTTATGTGCTCATTCTTTTGCTAGGTACCATAGCTTGGCATACTAGAGAAATTTATGAATAAACTGTATCATTTTGCAAATAATTATGCTGCGTATTTACAGTAGAAATTTCGAAAAGCCATATAATTTTATTTAGCTTAAACTTAAATCACGACTTATATAATATTTTGTTTATATGGCTTACCGAGTCATTGTACTAAGCCTGTCATATGTATAACAATTAAGTTATGAATTTTATTTCTTATGAAACTCTTCTATACACTTAGAAAGTTTTAAGCTGGTGCCGATTCTTGTTTCGCAGTTATAAATCAAGAGATGTCCCAAAGTTCGATTTAATGATGAAACAGAACTGGGTATAGCCGAGTTTTTCTATACAAATTGACATTAATCATACGCCGTAAAAAGCAGTAATGAGCAGTGCTGCCATATTTTTTTCTCGAAAATCTTCAAAATAGAGAATAAAAATCTTGTCCTTTAAAAACTTCTTTAAGTTAAAATTCATTTCATTTAAAGCACAACACGAGAAATATATAACCATGAAACTAAAAAGGATGAAGTTTTTACATTGAGGAAGTTCAAACCCTGCTGGACTTTGAAGGAAGAAGTTAAATACTCATTTTCCTTGATTTACGCGTTCGTGCAATTTTAATATTTTGATATTTTTTAATGAAAACTCAAGTAAATAAAATAAGGTTAAAACGTTGAAAAAATTAGTTTTGTATGAACGATCATTTGAGTATAATACACACTTTGTCCTAAAAATTTTCTTTCTAGCTCAGAGTCAACGAAGGTTATTTGTAAGAATCTGCTGAAATCTCATAAAAAATTTGTTATCACATGAGGCTAGATTGATTGCAAAATGTCTTTTGCTAAGTTTTTATATGACAGAAAACATAACTGCTGATACAGTTGTTGCAGCTGCTTAAGTCAAAATTCGACATATTCAAAACATGCGTACAAAATTCAAAACGATATAAAGCAAATAAATACTTATTGTTGAAAGACGTGCAAAACAATCGAAAGCAGTGCCAGACATATAGAGACAAATTAACTCATCCTAAATCGCCGAGGACTGATCTAAAGTCTTTGTCAGAGTGCTCCTTATACTGGTAACCAAGGCATAACTGTCCCAATACGTTCTTGGAATGCAAAAAATGTAGCGAAAAATATTTCAAAAAGGCATTTGATATCTGAAGGAGGTCAAATATACAAGCAGCGAAAATAGGCAAAAAAAATCACCTGAGCTTAGCGGTCAACGCCATGCTCGCCTTGGTTTTAATCATTGATAAACATAGATAGCAAGCTCTCGCACTGTCAATAAAATAATGACAACTCTCTTTACACATATATTGTGAATTCAACAAAAATGAGAGGACACCATTTTTGCATTTCAACACACTTGAGATACTATAATTTTTCCACTTGAAGATGCTCTAAATCGTAACTTTTTTCCACGCACAAACACTTTTTAGTTTTATTTAATTTTTTTATTTGTTTTAATATAAATTTTATATTTCTTCTTGGTTAATTTTAAAATATTTTTTTAATTTTGTTGACATTTGTGTGTTGAAATTTATCAAAGTTTTCAACCCTATTTTTCATTGAACAGTATTGTATTTTTGTTCCTATTTGGGATAAACATTTTTGGTACCAAATAGAAAATTGCAAAAAAATGTTTAGCAAATCAATATTTTTTGAGCTCGAATGTATTAAAAATCATTCTAAATTTATATTTTCATTAATTAATACAACAATAATTGCATAAACTTCTAAAAATTCATGTATAAAAAATAAAAATAGTTTAGAATACTTTTTGTTACAAACAAATGTGCGGTTTTAGTGCTGTGGGGAAATTTTTATTTTAAGCCAATACTAATACAAAATGTTCTACTAATACATCCTTTGACTTAGATTTTTGACAGGCCACTTAGGTTTTTGAAGTTTCTGTTTGGCCTCTATGTACCCTATTGTTTTAATGATGTAAAAAAAATATTTTAGCTAAAAAATATGTTTTTTCTGAAAGTAACTCCAATAAAGACAGAAAAAGTAAAAAAGTTTAAACATATAAAATGTTTTTTTAAGGGCAAAAATCATTTTATCTTTTCGACGCAGCAAAAACTTCAAAAATAAGATAAATCTTCACATATGGTAACACTGGTCATGAGATCTATTTTATTTTGAGAACGTTTTTCTCATGCTCTCAGTTTTAGCCACTCATTCATACATTTTTCATACGAAATATAAGAAGAAAAGAGAATGAACATTAATATGAGAGAATTTTGAAGCTACTGCCGTCGATTTAGTTTTGGGCCTGTTTATTTGGCAGCGTTTTTGTCTGAAGTTGCAGACTTAGTTCTGTTTCATCACTTAAGTTTATGAAATATAATGTTTACATATTTTAATGTATTTTTAAAACAAGTATGTGACGGACAAGGGAAAATATTTGCTTTTTCACATAACGGTAAATTCGTGTTTTTCGATCTATACTTGTCTATAAAGCACCATTTAGAGCCAAAGGTTAATTTGATTGAATAAAGGATGCTAAATTATGCTTCGAATATTGGATCATTTGCTTTAATCGAATAAAAAATTACTGGATTATAGTGCACCAAATTTCAAATTTTATGAAATATTAAATGATTTTCACCGAAACAAGAAGCGGCACCACTTTGAAATTTTCCGAGTGTATAGAATAGAGTTTCATAACTGACATATCGAGGGCTTTTATTCAAAATGTGCTATCTTCAAGTCAACAATTTTCTTATGATGACAAAAATTCATTTCATGCTCTCATTATTAAAGTTTTGGACAGTAAATATCCTACAATATTGACCGCTTATATTATTTCATTTTGATTATTAGAAGATAGATTGTGCAAAACTTTACAAATACAAGAACGACAGGGTTTTTACTAGGGATGTAACGAATACCGATACCGATACCGACATATCGGCGATACTTCAGATTTTCCGATACATCGGTATCGGCGATATTTTACTGTCGATACGACGATGCTTTTAACATTTTTTCAGAGTTTTTTTTAACAAATAGTTTATTTTTGTTCAATTTTACCATGAATTAAATTCACTTCGTTATTTTTTAAATCTTATTAATATCAATTTTAAAAAGTAATAATATTTTATGCTGTTATTTTGTAAAACAAAATTTTTATTTTTTGTTAATTTTACCATGAATTTGGATAATTTTTAATTAGTTTTACATATCCTTGCCATTGCAAGAAGTTCTGTTTTTCGATTACCAATCACCGAATTGGAAGCGATGCTAGGACAAAATTCTTTTTCGGTGTTCTACATTGATTTTTCCTCAAGGAAAAATTATAAAAATTACCCATTTTCACAATTTTTTTTATGCGAATTTAAACTCAAAACTTTATTTTCATGTAAATTTAGGTGAATAAATATAAACTTAGAAGACTTTTAATAATTAAGGTATTAAGTTATTTAGAAGAATATTAGTTGATAAATGTCCTTTAAGAAATCGATTTTTTAAAAATCATGGCGAGTATTTTTTAAAGGAACTAAAAATTTTTTCTTGCTTTTCTACTAATTATCTGCATATTTTTAATATAGATTTTTTTTGAAGCAAAGAAAATGTAGCTCCTTAAAAATTACTTCCAATTTTTTATACTGGGTTAAAACCAATTTTAACTATTCTCTCTTACAATGTAATTTTGTATAATAAAAAAATTGCACTTGAGTTTTGTTGATCTAAATATGTTGATCGAATATTGAACTCAATTTCAATATTCGTATCGGTATCGGCGATATTTATTTTTAAATATCGGTATCGGTATCGGTATCGGATCGGCAAAACGACGTATCGTTACATCCCTAGTTTTTACCCTATTTGAATATAGGCCCTCAATATATTTTATTTTAACGATATTTTTTCTTACAAATAGTTTGTTGTGGAGACACATTTTTATAGGGACGTTAATGTCGTTTACAGACGAAATTTACCCGCCCGACGATTTTTTGCTCAGCCGCCGACAACTTTGCGACAATTTGAGCCTCTGATACAGGCAGGTTTTAAATAGCAAATACACAGAAAAATCTGCGAACGGGCACTTTTCATCTGGGGGACTAGGAAAAATTAGAAGTTTTTATCTAGGGGCAATAGGGTTCCCCTTATATATGTATATGGCCCAAATTTTTTAGGACTTTAATTGTAAATCCTTCTGTAAAAGTCTTCTTAGTAAAAAAGAAGTAAATTGTGGCAATGAGCAATTAAAAAATATGGTAATTATAGTGATAGGCAGGGCTCGGACTTTGATGCAGCTAAAAATTGATTTTAAGCGCTAAACAAATGAACCTAAAACTGAAAAATATACGCAAAAATGTGCATTTACCTACGACCACAGTACCTAAACTAAAATAATGAAAATATATTTTTTAAATTTGTATTATTATTAGAGATAAACATAAACCAAACATAATTCGGTATATTATTTAATGCAACCGAACTTTAGTTGCGTTGCCAGTCTGCAACTGAAAATTAATGGTTGCCAGAAAGGCGCTAAATAGCAACTGAAATTGACAGCTCTCAGTTGCCATCAGTAGTATCATTTTCAGCAACTGGCAACCCAACTCAGGCTCGGTTGCCATACATAATCGGCCTACTAATATTTTATTTTAAAAAATTGAGAACAATTTTTTAGCTCGAAAATATGCATTTATTGCCAAAATATGCATAAATATGCACTTACCACCAAAATATGCAAAAATATGCAACTACAAATTGATGCAAAACTCCTTAAAATTTGATGATTCGCATAGATAATTAGACAATACCTATTTAGCTATCACCACAAAAAACATGCATTTGCATAAAAGTCCGAGCCCTAGTGATAGGATTGTACCTAACAAAAACTTAGAAAAAGAAGCGTGATCCGCACGAGTTGAAAATAAAGCCAAGTTCTTTCCAAAAATTTCGGCCGTAAAAAGTACTGAGATCGAAATGAGGATCAAGTTCTTGATAGGTACAATAGCATCTCATTTCTAGATAACTTGTTAGCTTGGCAATATTTTTGTTTGCCTTTCTAATAAGGGAAAGAATTAAGGCAAAAATGTTGCCAAGCTGAGAGGTTGCCTAGGAATGAGGAAAATCTTGTTTTAAAATTTGCAACCTTTTTTTTCAAAAAAAAAAACTTTTTCTAAAAAAAGCTGGAAAAAGCGCAACAACTCAACGAAACTTTTAATTCATCTGAAAACAAAAAGAAATTACCAAGATTGGTCTTATCATACCAAAGTAGGGCCAAGATGAAAATAGGTAAATTGATAAAAACGCCTACAATTTTAAACGTGATTTAGCTCTATGTTGTTTTAACATCCAGATTCTAGACAAACTTTATATGGCTTAGAATGATATAAAGCAAACAAAATAAAAAGGTATGCTTTGAAATTAAAAAAAAAACAAAGACTTTAGTTCTTACAATAATTTGGCGCGAAGGGGTCGATGTACTTGTATAACAAAAAGTTATGAAGATCATTTAAGTCGTGTGAATTTGAAAACTGTTATTTATTCGCAACATTTTAATCGCCAAAAACAATTAAATTATCTATGTGCCGTGTTCAAGTGGGCGTCAGTGTAATTTTGCATAAAAATGTAATTTGTATGTTTTTTGCTGTTATGGTTGGCAACCTCAGTTCTAACTATAACAAAAGTTTAAAATGAAAGAGTAGTAACAAAATAATAAATGCCACATTAATAACAAACTGCTTAACATCATACTTATAATTATCAAAGTACATGCAACATGTTGCATGTAAATTTAAACTTTAAATCATAGTAAACATGAACTCATAAGCAAGTAAGAAATCTAATTTATATGTGAGCCTTAACGAAAATTTCTCTTATTGTACTAGTTTTTGTAACTCTTTGAATACGATTTATCTAACTAAGTATCTGTAAAGTCTTGAGAAACAGTTTTTACCTAACTTCAACATTTTATAGTTGGTTACGAGAGTGCTTATAGTTTTTGTGCATTTGTAAGACAAAAAGCATATTAGTCGAAACATTTAAGGTGGTTTTGTAACGTGTAGCGATGCAGAAATTTCCGGGATACTGTTTTTATGCGTTTGTTGTGTTTTCGTTTAACAAAATTTTTAAAATACATGTGTTTTCTTGTTTTTCCTTAACGCAAAAATGAGTTTATATGAAATAGCCATTTTTATAAAAGTTGTTGCTTGGAGCTTTTAATTTTTATGTGAAATAATGTGATTATATAATGTGAAATTGTGGGGAATATTGTAGAGGGTACTATTTGCTTTATAAAATGATAGATGATTCATTTGGATACACTGAAAACAAATAAAAGCTTAATATCATACGATATTTTTTATAATTATGCCATATATAACCATTCTTAGCGATTATAATTTGTTAAATTATTTCTTTCTAAAGATAAGATCATGTACCAATAGTCAGCACATAGGTAATTTTCGGGAATGGCTCAACCTGTACCGACTTGATGTGTCGATAATGTGAACATTCTTGTAAAATCCCTAGAGGCAAGATAACCTGTCACAAGACAAGTCACGTGACTGGTTCCAAATGACTAGCAACTGAGTTCTGGAAGTTTTAGATGGTGTCATAATTAATATATTCTGTGATAGATTCTAGATCCAAACTTAAGGTACTTATCCTGTAGTGGTTTCTTTTAGAGTTGTGTCATTCCGGAGCGACCTAGTCCCATGGAACGATTCCCTAATTGGAACGGTGCGGATTTTTTCAGGGGTTCCTTTTCTATCGTCCCTTGTTCCGTAATTGCAAACCGTCTTGAAGAGTCATTAATTTATTTTGACAAACATCAAAATCGATATTGGTTATATTATAAAAATATATTTATTTATTATGTGCATATGCAAGCAAGTATGTTTAAATTTTATTATTTTGAGAAAGTTATTGCTTGTAGAGGGCTATTATTTTTTACAAGCATTTTACGAAACCGCAAAATATTATGTACATATATTATGTTAGACAATGAAAACAAACAATGAATTTTTTTACGTTTTTAGGAGCGACAGACAGAAGTTCTCTCGTTCGTAGTTCATTCACTGTTCAAAGTAAAAAAACAGAAACGATGAACGAAAGGAACGACCTAGTTCCTTTAATCTTTCGGATCAGTCGGAACGATTCCACAAAAGGAACGATTTTACCCAACTCTAGTTTCTTTATTATAAGCCAAATTGCTGTACTTTAAATATATGCTTTTGATTTGGAATATATCTGGTATTTTCTTAATACATATTTGGTTTTAGTCAAGTGATGTGTTCGCCTGTTAACGCTCACGACTCCGAAACATATTGTACCACTCCCATATTCACCAGTCATAAGACAAGTATGTTGAAGACAATTGGTACAAAATTTCCCGCAGAGATATGCACCAATATTTTTCAGCAACTGGCACGTCGATCAAAGTCGACAATCTGTGCCAATATACGCGAACAGCACCGCTTGAATACATCTGTTTATAAATCAAGAAGAAGAAAATATAACCTATATATTCAGCATAATTGTGATATCAGCATATCATTAAGACAAACAAAAAGGTGACATCAGTCTGATGACAACTTCATTATAGAATTTTGTCATAATTTAAATTTCATCTATAATATGGCTACAAACCACATGTATAAAATTTTAAGCCACCGCACAGTAGTTTAAAAACTGTTTTTAAATTCACATGCGAGGGCATGGATTCAGAACACCCTCGTAGGTGAAACTCAAACCTTGGACGGTAAGATTTTTAAAAAACATTACCAAAAGGTTATTTATAGTCAGAATGTTACAATTTTTATAAGTAGATAGTTCTTGAGAATGTCTACAGAAAACATTTGTGAAATATTTTTTCAAAAACTTACCGTCCGAGGTAGCCAACTTTGGGGTCTCGCCCACGAGCCAAACTTAATGCTAGGAAGCCATGCCCTCGCATGTAAATTCAAAAATACTTCAGCTGCGTCCCAAAGAGGGGAAAAAGGCCAATGTTTTTGTAAAAATAAAATGATTGAATTTAAAAAAAATTCAAACGCAGCATCAAAGCGGAAAAATCAATGTACTTAAACATAAAATTTGTTTATCACTATGTTACCTTGTTCGGAAAATGTAGAATTTTAAACATTGAGAGCAAATTAGGTTGTATTGATATTTCATGCCGGAAAGGACAGAAATCAAAAGCTTATAAAAGTTCAACATGATGAGAAAAACATAGCGAAGTTCCGAACCTTTGTTTCCGAGGATAGTAAAGAGTATATATTTTTAAATATCGATGGGCATCGATATATATCGAATAAAAAATTCGATATATTAAAATATCGATATTTTTCCAACAATGATAATTCATACGTAGTCCCCATTTTTTCAATAAAACAAGAAAAGTACCTTTCTTATAAATAATTAAGCTGGAAAGAGTTAATTTCCAAGATCCTTACTGTTCCACCAATATTTCATGGAACATACATCAACAAAATTACACTCAAAGAATGATAATTTTTCGAATAGACAAAATATTATAGATAAAACAAAAGATTTTGTTAGTAATATTGTATTTGATGAAGACTGTGCCGAAATGCTTTTAAAGATTGCACGAAAAACAAAACCAAAGCTAAGGATATCGAATTTGATACTGTTGATATACTTGGAAAAAATATCGATATATCGAAATTAAAAATATCGACGATATATATCGATATGTTTATATATCGATATTTTTTGCCCATCGCTAGTAAAGAGATGGCGACTCATCTGTTAATTGGTACAAAGTAATAGGATTTTCGCTCGTTGGTTGTTGCTGCTGCCTTCGCTGGCAGTGTCGTCTAGGTCGAGAAGAGCTCCGATAAGAAGACTGTGGTGGTCTCGACACATCTGATGTCAGTTCAAACTTCCGTGCAGCCAAAAAATTTATTTTAATGTTCAATATTTACGTGTCATAGAACTTCTTTCTAAAATAAAAATAATTTAATCGAAAGATTAAATGGAAAACGAGCTTAACCCTAACTAATTAAATAACTTTGGATAAAAACCATACGGTTCGACTAAAATGAATAACTCTTTAACTTAAATATTTATGGTCGTATGCATAACGAAAACTTGGCATGGAGTTA
The DNA here is from genome assembly GCA_956483635.1 of Panzeria rudis. Classification (NCBI taxonomy): domain Eukaryota; kingdom Metazoa; phylum Arthropoda; class Insecta; order Diptera; family Tachinidae; genus Panzeria; species Panzeria rudis. The sequence continues at coordinate 83,518,533 of OY101449.1, forward strand.
GCATAACTGAGGAAACTAACGAGTTTTTCTATAATATTTTACATTGAAAATCACTGTAGATTGTAGCCGATACTCATGTTTATATTCTGCGGTGACTTCTAATTTCAAAATATATGAAAAAATTAAGTAAGATCCAGTTCAATTTCGTCACTTATGCTAACTTCATGCCAAATTTTCGTTATGCATATGTATTGCAAATTTTTTTTGTAATGATTTGAGTAATATTAATTAATTAAACCATGTTAATAACGTTTTCAATTAATAATTTTCATAAGCATATATTTTTGTAATGTTAATCTCGTTTGCGTTCTGACTGAGATATTTTCATATAACCCTTCAGCAAAGACAGTTCTTTAGGAGTACTTTGAAATGACATTTAATTATTTACTGAGCTGTTTTTGAGGAAAAAAATAATCATGCCGAAAATGCCGTTGGGGACATTAAAAAAAACGGATGTCGGTTTGGACGCGCAAAAATTAAGCAAAAAATACAAATATGTAAAAGTATTTGAGGATTTTAAAATGGCTCTAATGACGATGATAAGTTTCTGGGCTCATAAAAAAATTTTAAATCGTCTTTTGAAGAAGTTGCGTAACGAACGTTACATTTTTTCATATTATCCAAAACTTTTTAATTTACAATTTATAACAAAAATGTATTTAGTGGATTTATAGGTGACAAGTAATTAAGTCAATGGAAATAAGGAAAATTTTCGAAAACTCAACAAAGTCAATTAACATAATTTCCATTTATGGTGGGAAATAAAGCCAATTGACATTATTTCCATTGACCTCATTACCGGATTTATAGATAAGAAAGCTTCCCAGCAAAAACATGGTATTGAGTTGTCATTACCAAACAACATACTTTTCAACCACAAAGTACATTCCATCTGAACTATTTTAAAGTATTTGATCAATTGTGCTAGTAATTAAACAGGCCATTTATTGGCAGACCAGTAGTGTATCTAATTATCATACAGACGATAAGTAGTTTAACCCCTGGGGAAGCAAATTCATTTTTTCAAGTTGTGTTCATGTGTGTGAAAACAAGTTTTAAGCCCGTAACAAAATAGTTGTGCAATAGCCTAGTGAGCAAAACACTTGGCATAAAATAACGCAATAACTGAAAACGGTATGAGTTCAATGCTTAGCAGAGATATTTAATTTTTATTGTGTTTTGTATATTTAATGTCTTCTAAATATTGAAATGTATAACTTGTTATTTGTAACCCAATGTGGCAAGTACTTGACTTCAATGACATCGCCATGTTAAAGTAATTGGTTAAAATGACAAAGTAGAAGTGGTGAAGGGTTTATTAGCATTTTAACTCATTACTTTGTCATCAAAATTGTTCCTGGTTTCTAACAAAATTTTCCTTACAGCTATTATACGTGATAGTCTAAAAAAATATTCATTCCCTTATTTTCAAGATAGCGGGCGTTCCATACCACTCCCGACCGCGAAAACGGAAACTGAAGCTCACGGTGTGCACATGTGCAACTAAACACACAAAAAGTTGGGCCTTTTACAAGCTTGTGTAGGTATATCCCTGCCATTCATAAAGAGAGCACCGAAAAAACTTTCTCCTTTATATATTTTTCCTAAATATATAATACATTATTCCCTCAGCATATATATCTAGTTTTGACAACTTTAAAACTCTGTCCTTGTTATAATTTTTTTCAGATTTACCTATATTAATTATAAATCATTTGATATAATTGTATATTTGTAATTTTCATCTTACTTTGCAAGAGCTTTTATAAATAATTAAAAGAAAATATAATTAACTTATCTTTAATAAACATTAATTACACCAACAAAAGGATACAATTTATACTGCTAAAATAAATGCCTTTATAAATTTGATTTGTTTATAGAAAAGAAAGAAAAAAATGAAACTAAATCAAATAAACTTGACTATAAAGTCACTTATGCAAAAAATTAAATCAAACAGTGCTTGAAACTATATACACATGAGTTCAGCAAAAACTTAAATAGCATTCGTGACCCAATTACGTTACGACATGTTGATTTTAGTTCATTGATATATTGACAAACATGTAGAAAAAAATCTCGGCAAGCAAACACATACATGACTGATTCTCATTCGAAACGTACATTTTCAGGTATGTGATGGAAATCGATTCCGAAAACGAAGCAATTTTGAAAGGTGTTTTTAATAATATTTGTTTATTAAAAAACAATTTTATCTCAAATATTATAAAAATATATCTTTATTAAAAAAAAGTTGTATCACAAAAATTATAAAAATTTGATGAAAAGTGCGTTAAAAGGGACTTTCGAAAGTGCTTCGTTTTCAAAATCGATTTCCATCACATAACTGTTTGTTTTCTTTTGTTTACCAATGTAACTAATATAAATATGAGAAGGTAGGATTCATAATATGAATAATATGAATTTCATATTATAGTTTCATATGAATTTCATATTATAGTTTTCGCCTCATTCAATGGATCATGAAATAAAATTATATTGTAAGTTTTTTTTTACATTTCTGTGTACTGAGCGTTACATTTGCATTCGCGGTTGTTCTGGGAATGATTTTTGCGAAAAAAGTACTGCTAAAAAGATTAGTATTAGGTTTAAAAGCACTATAAAAAATATACTAATAGCAGGACGAATTTAAAGCTATGATCGCTTTTTAAATTTTGACTTGGGTTTACATGGAAAAATAAAAAAAATTTATCTTTTAAAATATTTCTTTACAAACATTTATACATGACCAAAAAGTAGGCTAACTTTCTTTCAAATACGACTGATTTTAATAAACTCGACCAACAATGTTAAAAGTTATGATGTCAATTTCAAATAATTATTCGTACCAAAAAACGACCTACCTAATATATTATTCGAAAATGTAACAACCCACAGTGCGGTAGAAGGAAGAATTTTCTAAAGAAAATCTAAAATTTGTAAACAGATAATGTTCTTTATATCGTTTCTACCATTCAGCTCTTATTAATTTTTTTCAAGTCTTTAAATTTCTAGATAAATACTATTTAAATAATATTACTTAAGTATAAAATCAAACCAAAAAAGTTTGTCTTGAGTAGAACAAAAATCAGAAAAATGGGAATGAAGAAAAATAAACCGATGGCAACGCTGGGAAAGTGCACTTTAATATCAGGTTGAGAGTGATTTAATTCTCGTATTCAATTTTCAGGAAAAAGTTGTATATATAAGAATTAAAATCACATTCAACAGAGCCACCTCACAAGTGGTGATAGCAAATACACGTGAGCACTGACGATGGAAGTGTAGCGGCTTCCGAAAGTGGCGCTACTCTGTTCTGCTGTGAACGTTGAAAAATTAAGTTGATGTTAGTTTTTCCCTTGTTCCTTGGAATGTTAATCATGCCCAATTCTTTCTGAATATAACGTTACGAACCTTAGCCTAATAATCAATTTAGATTCAATATTAAAAAAAATTTTTTACGTAACGCTCAATACATTTTTATATGAACTCATTATTTTTTCAGAACACACACTATATTTGAATATAAATTCTTAGGTGTTCACTAAAAAAATTTCCATTATATTAAAAAATATGGGTAGCACTCAATACACTTTTAATTGAAGAAATGCTTTGCAATGTAATACTATTTAATAAAGTTCACAAAACCTTCATAAATTTAGAAGTAAAAACCTGCGCTGTTATTTTAGTGTATGTTGTCAATGCAATTTCAATAATTAAACTGAGTAATGAAGCGTACTAAAAAAGCTTAACGCTCAATACACCCGATTTAAAAATATTTATTATAATTTCCAATATTTTTCAAAAATTTGGTGTGCGGAATAAGAGAAGCAAATTCAAATATTCTAAAACCGTTATAAATTTAATCTCGTTTGTGGAAAGATTCATAGTTTCTTAATTTGGCAAACCAACAGCATACATTAAGGACACTCCCTTTTGAATGAAGAGAGGAAAAACAGTATTATTGTTTTTCGTTTTTAATATATAATGGACAGTCTTATACAAAAAAAAAAAACTAATGTACATAAGTTATTATTATTCGGTTTAAATTCACAATACAGTCGAACTTTCATAACTCGAATCACCATTATCCCAAAAAAGGTTCGACTTATGGAGACTTCGAGTTATAGAATTTTTTATTTATTATTAAGTTACGCTGCTAGGCAGCCTAAGTTACTAGTAACGAGTTATTTGGCTGCAGAATTTTCCATACCGCCATTACAAATATGGCTAACGCCTAAGAAACTCGCACCGACATACACTTTTGTATAGGAAGCCAGATCCCCTAATTCCTCTTCCGTCTTATTCCAATATGAGTTTTGTTTGGTGCTCCACTATGTATCAAAATATCTTTCGAACAATTTCTTTTTGTTGAAAAAAAAAATAAATCAATTGCAAACATGTTCGTTGTATATTGAATGATGAATATGTTTTCTTTATTTAAAACTGGCACTTAATGAAAATCACATATAATAAGTGAGTTGCAGTAATGCAAAGTATTCTGAAATTAGTGACTGAAAATTTACTTTTTTGTTTGTTATTTTCAGTAGAAATTACGTTAATTTGCTCAAAGCCTTATAGTGCTCATCAGTTATAGTGTCGTTCTTTTGCAAATAAACAAATATGACTTTATTTACATTTATCATCAAGCACGACTCACATTTATGGATAAAACTGAACTTACGAAACCAAAAAGAAGCAGATGATGTAGGAAAAGATATAAAACTTCGAGTTATAGAATTAAAATATGTATATGTATTTTCGTTCGAGTTATGGAGAACTTCGAGTTATGGAAGTTCGAGTTACGGAAGGAGAATTGCAAGTTATTTACTCTCTTAGCGCTATACTGGAATTATAGTTATAGAAGTTCGAGTTATGGAAGTTCGACTGTAATTGAATTAATGTAAATTCAAATTATTTTTAAGAGTGGAATAATAATAACTTCCGACTTATACACATTTTCAGTTCAAATAATAATTAAGTACAAATATTAAAATTTGCGACGACACCCGCAAAAAGTTGAATACTGAAAATCAGAATGCAAATTATGACAAAAAGATAACCTGTTTAAAAACAAGTAGAACAACAATAGCTTGATTTATCGTAGACGCAGCTTACGTACAAGCAAAACCAAAAATAAAAATAACAGTTGGAAAAATTGGAATAAAGAATCAGAAGGTGAAATGTTCGGCTCAGAATATTGATAAAAGGAATAAGATAACTCATATTCTAATTCCTCATAAGATTTGGTTAAATAGCTGATGTTTCATTAGTACTAGTATCCACGATCAAACGTGGTAAAGGCGAACAAAGGACGCTGATGATGACAGCGTAGCGGCTGTCGAAATTAGTAGTACTAATCCGTTCTGCTAGTCTGATTGGATATTCTAATATTCCACTCTTAAAAATAGTTTGAATTTACATTAATTCAATTATTGTGAACTTAAGCCGAATAATAATAACCTTCGACTTATACACATTTTCAGTTCAAATAATAATTATGTACAAACATTAAACTTATGTACATTTATTTATATTATATTAAGGCCCCTATTATGATTCACAACTGAAATAGGTTGAGTTGTCAATGCTACGACCCAACTCAACCATTTTTTTGTATTATGATTCACAACTAATTTTAGTTGTCTTCGAAAAAATGTTCGAAAATAGGTTCTTATTAGGGATGTAACGAATACCGATACCGATACCGATATATCGGCGATACTTCAGATTTTCCGATACATCGGTATCGGCGATATTTTACTGTCGATACGACGATACTTTTAAAATTTTTTTCAGAGTTTTTTTTAAACAAATAATTTATTTTTGTCCAATTTCACCATGAATTAAATTCACTTCGTTATTTTTTAAATCTTATTAATATCAATTTTAGAAATTAATAATCTTTTATGCTGCTATTTTGTAAAAAAAAAATATTTATTTTTTGTTAATTTTACCATGAATTCAAATTCAAGTCATTGTTTTTTAAATCTTATTCCAGCAAAAAAAGACACTCCAAAGAAGTCATTAAAATGTAGAATTCGCGATCCGGAAGCGTTGCAAATTTGGATAATTTCTAATTAGTTTTACATATCCTTGCCATTGCAAGAAGTTCTGTTTTTCGATTACCAATCACCGAATTGGAAGCGATGCTAGGACAAATTTCTTTTTCGGTGTTCTATAATGGTTTTTCCTCAAGGAAAAAGGATAAAAAATTATCCATTTTCACAATTTTTTTTATGCGAATTTAAACTCAAAACTTTATTTTCATGTAAATTTAAGTGAATAAATATAAACTTTTTGAAGACTTTTAATAATTAAGCTATTAAGTTATTTAGAAGAATATTAGTTGATAAATGTTCTTTAAAAAATCGATTTTTTAAAAAGCATGGCGAGTATTTTTTAAAATTACAAAGGAATTAAAAAATTTTTCTTGGTTTTCTACTAATTCTCTGCATATTTTTAATATAGATTTTTTTTGAAGCAAAGAAAATGTAGCTCCTTAAAAATTACTTCAAATTTTTTATACTGGGTTAAAATCAATTTTATATATTCTCTCTTACAATGTAATTTTGTATAATAAAAAAATTGGACTTGAGTTTTGTTAATCTAAACTTGAACTCAATTTCAATATTCGTATCGGTATCGGAATCGGTATCGGCGATATTTATTTTTAAATATCGGTATCGGTATCGGATCGGCAAAACGGCGTATCGTTACGTCCCTAGTTCTTATCTATACTCTCTTTTTTTGAAACCATAGTAGCCACACACAATACTTTAAATATTTTTAGTTTTGGCCTCACTATTTTTTCTTGAGATTTTATATTTTATCGATATGGCAACAATATGGGTTGGCGCCTAAAAGTATAATTTTAAAAGTAATTAAAAGTAACACAAAAGTCGAAATAAAAGCCAAAACACAACTGATAAAAAACTGAGACAACTGCTTTGATGAAGTTGTATTCCATAATAAGAATTTGACAACTACGACTCAACTATCAATTTAGTTGTGAATCATAATAGGGGACTAAGTCTACTAAAGCAGTTTTCATTTTAAAATTTAAGCGGGTTTGTTTTATGAAATATTTTACTATACTTTCAACGGACACGAAAAAAGCATTTGAAATGAGAATTAGCCACATAAATAAATACGTGCATAAGGATGTTTAGAGATGTTCAATTAAATTTATGGGAGTAGGATCAATAGCGTAAGGCTACTAGAGGACATTAATAAATTGATGTTGATTATACAAGTATTATTTGATATTAGTTAGAGTATATGTTGGCAAAAATGGATGGCATCTAAAAATTTGTTCCGTACTTCATACTAATTTTAATAAAGACGAAAAAATCGGCAAGATGATAAGATAAAGTAACAAAAATTAATGGATAAAGTAATAAAAGTTAAACAGTCGTTAAAAATGTTATACTGCAAAAGGGGAAATTATTCCAACTAGAAATAAAGCCAAAGTGGAAAAAAGCGAAATATCTCAGGAAAACAAGTCAAAAAGAAATGCTTAGCTTGGAAAGAAAATATATGTATACAGGAAAACTGTAAACAGCGTTTTGTGTGAGAACGGGTTTGACATTTCCCTGTGGCTTTGGGGATACATTTTGCTAGGCACTCACTAACTTAATGATTAAATTCAGCACGTGGCATTCTTTGTAGATTACTTAAATTTGTTTTAAAAAACGAGCTTCAATTCGACACCATTTTCTTCAATGTTGTGGCAGCACACTTTTGTTTTAATATTATCTGTTCAACTCGTTCATGCAATTTGATGCAATTAGATTATTTTCTCTGGGGATATCGAAAGGTAATTACAGTCTGCAACAACGAAAATGCTTCGCAGATCAAAATAGATAATTCTCATGTAAAATGTCCGATTAGCCTTCCTTTCAAAGCACTTTTTGTATTATTTACATCATAATTGCGGGCAGATCGTTGAAATCACAAAATAATTCATGGATTATTAATCTACACAAAAATATCTCTTGTTTGAGTGTAATTTTTCTGATGTGTGTTTCAGGATACCTTATTGGTATTGCCAGGATATTGAAAATGTTGTGTTTTTACCTTAGTCGAAAAGAAAAAAATACTACAACACTCATATAAATATAATAGAGTAAAATGTGTTAAGTACTCGAGTATACTCGATTATAAAATTATTTGAATGTTTACTCAAAGAGAGAGTTTACTCAAAGAGAGTAAAATAATAAAAAACCCCATGTGATATGTTTTGCCGGGTCCTGTTTTAAATGAAAGTAGCCACATAACACAAAGCCATTTGCCTCCACTGAAAGTATGAAATTACTCGTTCATGTATTCAAACACTCAAATAATATTTGAATGTTTTGTTATGAATATAATTGCGACCGAACATTACTATGGTTTCATATTTTCAAATGAGTTTTATACATATTTGTAACAAACTTGTAAAACATATGCGTCGTTTGAATAGCATTAAGCATTACATTCACTTCATTCACTCTTTTGTTTTACAACATTAACTGTCTTCGTTCTATGTGAGTGTTTATTATTTGAATGAATGTTGTTCTCTTTGTGCGCAGCCAAACAAATGAATGTAATCTTGCTGATTTTAATAAGTTATCCACAATTTTTTTTAATTTTAAAAATATTTGATTTTTTGCGCTTTGTTAAAGGTGGAACAAAAAAAAATACTTTTTTGGCCGACTTAAAAAAAGGCGGAAGTTATCAGTTCGTGTGTATTTTTTATTAATGTTTGTGCACGTATAAATCCTCACTTATGGGACGATTTGCAAAATTATTTATTTGTTTGAAAGGGTTTGCTTGTAGTTTGGTACCATAACTTTTTTTTAAGACCGGATGGGCAATTTGCACGCCGCAAGTATTAATATCGCATAACTCCTCTATTTATGGACCGATTTTCCAATTTCTTTGTTTGTCTGAAAAGGTTTGCTTAAAGTTGGGTACCATAATTTTTTCCCCAAATCGGACGAGCACTTTGCCCGCCCAAAATATTTATTGTCACATTACTAAGCTATTTATGGAGCGATATTTGAAAGTGCATGTTAGAAGTTTAATTCGATAGAAATTTATGTGGATCTCGAATGGGCAAAGTGTCCGGTAGAAATATTTTTAATCTCTTCGATTAGCTCTTTGTATTGAAGTGGGGGTTCTTTTAAATTTATTTCATTAAGTTTATTGCCATCGTAGAATAAGCTGAAGCTGTCATTTTAGTTCCAACTGTTTTGAACACTTAAACTTAAAACGTTTTATATGTATTTCCACATCTATTCATTTGTTTTCTAACCAATTTATTTTCTTTATTGCTATTATCTCATATGATTACGGCTCGTTTTATTTTTGTTTGAAATAATTCAGACCGAAAATGGAAAAAAAAGAAATTTCAACAAAGGATTTTATTTTATTTGTTTTGTTTTATTTTTTATTTCAGTTTCAATGCCATTTAACTGCGCTTGTTTTCCAAATTTCTTCAAAACTATTATTCAGATTCAGACCTCACTTTGAAAATAAAATATATTGCAGTTCATTAATATTGGAATGGCATATGCGACACACATATGTAAGTATGCATGTATAATATATGGCTTAATTCTTATTCAGTTTTTTTTGGCTCCAAAGTTTTAAAAATTAAAACTTATTCATGCATGTGTAACAAAATCTTTTATTTTTAGCTAAATATATCTACATTATCATATAATGTTAAAAAAAAATAAAGAAATATTGTTCCAATGTATTATTATTATTATTAAATAATTGAGATTTAATCACTTCACACTTCTTTTTACGGTGTTATAAAATTATTTGATGTTCGTCCAAATTTGGTTGCAAGTACAAATAACAATATTTCGCTTCATACTATGAAATAGTAGTGTGGCATAATAAATTTTTTTTAAATACATATGTTTTGTTATGTAAAACTTTATTTATTTTTGAAATTAGCACGATCAGAATTAAATGCTCATGCACAAAAAAGATCTTCAAGCTCAACCTAAAGATGATTTGCCACTATCGTCACAATGTACCGTTTTCGTCGGCGCAGTGCAATAAGGCCATTGCAGTGTAGGGCAATTACGTCCTCATTTTTTAATTAGTTGGAAATAAGGCCATTTTGCTTTATTACCTTTGGTTTTATTGCGGCGAACCGACGAAAATATAGTTTGAACTCCGCTTAAATCAGACCGTTGAGCTTCGCGTTGGCACCACGATCAACGCTCTGATTTAGTTTTGACTGTTAAAGGTTCGCTTCTGCATACACCGTAATCGTCGACGAAAACGAAATTCCATACATTAGCAACGAAAAAAGTTATTTTTAGAGCTTCTTATTCGTTGCTAATCCCTGCAAAAATTATTGTTCTACATGGTCCATTTTAGCTGATATGGACTAGTTACAACATGGTCCTATGTAATGCAACTATGGACCACTTTTAAACAAATGTTCGTGCTTTAGCACGAAATGTAGTGTTACCAAGAATGTTATTTCATAAAATATCATCAATTACCAGCAATATGGTAGCCCTGATGGCACAAAAGTTTATTTGTGGTTATAATGAATGTTTGTAATTAAAAGTTTATTTTTTTGGTAAGAGTGAAAACATAAATAAAAGTGAGTTTTGTTTACAAGAAATCAAAAATGCAGTGTAGCTCCCATCATAAAAGGGGACATATTAAAGCAGAGGGAAAATCATTTACGCAGACTACAAAGTGAAAATGAAAACTAGTTTTGTATTTGTGGACCATGGAGTAGTGACATAGAGTAGTTTCAAAACTAGCCCCTGTACACTCTAAAACATTATTTAAAATTTACGATCATATGTTGTCTAAATTTTTGTTGAAAATTTCTCCTTGTCTAAAATTTAATCGATTTTGTAGTTATTTCATTAAAGAAAAAAAACTTCAAATTAAACATATTTAGTCCAAGTGGAAAATATTTAACATAAAGTATAATACGGCTATGGCTGAATGGTAGATACATCAGACTATCAGTCAGGAGGTCGCGGTTCAAACCTGCATGTAGCCAATCGCTTTTTTTAGTAAAAACATTTTGTTCAAAACTAATGCGTGTGTAATTTTAGGTCGAAAGTAGTCTGTAAAGTGTTGCCTACTATTATCGACCTAATTTTCAACAAAAGTGTTTTAGAGTGTAGGTGCTCCATGGAGTAGTTACATGGTATAGTTTTTTGGTTAATCCGATGTAATGCAAAGCTGTACCACGTGGTCCAGTCCTAGGACATCGCAATGTTTAATGGACAACGTCTAATGCATACGTTTGGGGTAGTTTGGGACTAGTCCTGGTCCATTATGGAGTCCTTAAAGCTGTTTTACACTATCTCACAAGCCGTTCGACTTCTGTAGAAAATGCAACCCTGATCTAATGAGTTTATGGAACGTTTTAAAAAAGTAATAACAACACATTATATCAGGGTAGCATTTTGTGCAGAAGTCGAACGGCTTGTATAATAATCTAAAGACAGCTTTACACACATGTATGGACTAGCCGCGATTTTTGCAGGGAATATATGGAATTTCGTTTTCTTCGACGAGTACGTTGTATGTGCAAAAGAGCCTTAAGGACACATTACGTAAAGCTATTTTCGGAGGTTTTATACCCCGTCCCCCCTTCGTAACGCTTTTTGCAAAATTTGTAGTATTCGTAAAAAATCTTATATGCTTTGTTGTTGGAAACAATGTAAATTCGCATCACTGCAACGCATTGTGGCGTTTATGAAGTCGGCCATGATCTGAACCCCTTCAAACAATAGTATATGTTATTTCTCTGTGTACAGTAAACATGATTTAGAACGCGCTCTATTTTCAAGTGACAAAGCATCTGACATCAGCTGGGTTTTAATAAAGCAATTGTTTGCGGACGGGAAAATGTAATAAAATAATTTTTAAATTAATAAAGTATTAAATTAAATGAAATAAGTATAAAATTAAATAAAAGAAGTATATATAACAATAAAATAAGTAAAAACACTCATCTGTCTTAAGATTGTTTTCCTTTATAGGTTATGTCAAATGTACGTAACATACCAATATGTGACCACAAAAATTATAAACCTTACCCTACGTCTGCACGAGCCATCGACTTGAACAAGACATGAACATGACGCCGGCAGAGCAACTGCAAAAAATTCATCAACTTCTTTGTGTGGTGAATACGTGCGATGTCCATGTTCTCCTTATCAATGTATTTGGTATTAGTGCAATAGAAATGGAATATTTAACAATTTCTTTCTGTCTCTTTTCTTTCTATTAAAAATGGTTGTTGACAGCGAATCTCATGGCGAACATTGATGCTCAGCCATATGTTCGGCCATCGATGGCAGAGCATGGGCGAAACATGGACATGAGCCGTCTACATTAGCCATATGCGATGTCCGACATAATGTTCATACCAACTTCATGGCTAATGTAGACCCCCAGTTATGTAAACCGCAGATTTTGACATTCACATGAAATCGCATGTGTATAAAAAAGTCACATTCCATATGGTAAATACACATAGTGAGAACACAGTTTTAGAAAAGAAAGTTGTAAGCGACAAAAGGCTAATCTGGCACGTCCTCTATACGAATTTATACAATAATTTTATAATATCACGAAAGTAAAACTTTAAGAAATTTATAATTTGACATATTGTCATAATTTTATTTTAAATGAAATTTATTTGCTGATGGTTAAGCATTGTCTATATGCATTTCATTGGTGCTTTACCAAGTCGTCAGTAGACTTCAATCATATTTCTGAACAGTTACAAACATCTTATCTTATGTACAGACTTTCAGAAACCATTTTCGAATTTGCTTATCAGAATTGGAGGAATTTTTCTCCATAAAAAATAAGTATCAGGGGAAAAATTCCCTGCGGATATTCATAATTAGACTGATAGTAACATTTTATATTTGCAAAATATACATAATTTATACTTTTGCTTAGTATGTTAAGACCAAAAGAAAATTTGTGTTTAGATTGGTTTATTTGTTCGTGATCTAGATAATTTTTTTCTGTAAACTGCACGAACGTGAGCCAAACATAAGGCCGTGCATAAGTAATATTTTTTTCGTGAATAAAAAACTTTTCACGATTCCATCTCTAATTTACACACAACAAATCAATTTATTAAAATTCCGGGCTTAGATATTTTATTTAATCAATTTTTTATTGTTGATTATTTTTCAAGACTTCGGTTGCTTTAGGAAACCTCTACTTTCTTTTTATCTGCCTAAAATTATACATATTTATAATTGTATTATACATATTTATAATTGTATATATGTATTTGTTTTTGGGCTATTCCAGTCTTTTGTCGATAAGTTTGGTGACTTTTTACTGACATTGTCAATGAATCGTCTACACTTTTTATTTTCCGTTTAATGGGAAGAGAAATTTTTGACAGCTGCAAAATGATTTTTTATTAGCGGAATTCTGTATTTGATGCGAATGGTCTTGCGAAAGTGCAAATGCAAAATGTCGTAGCTTTTTTATGAAATCCAACAATAAAATACAAAAAATTTCATAAAAAAGCTACGATATTTTGCGTTTGCACTTTCGTCTCACTTTGGTGTGTTGAAAGTTAATGCGGCTGCACGGAAAATAAAAATTTTCAAAAAAATCGAATTTAATTGCCTTGCATAGTAAAAAGTTTGATATGTGTTGACTAGAATCATTAAAATGCACTAGCGAATCTCTGGCGCCAATGTCTCAGTGTAGTCGTATAAGAATCACCTGGTGTAGTAAGTCAATAGTTCCAGAGATCACTAGTGGAATCTCAATGACAAGCACATGGTAAATGTCTATTAGCACAGAACATTACCTAGGGTACATACAATTGCTCAAGAGTAGAGTTGTGTTATTCCGGCCTAGTTCCATGGAACTATTCCCTATTTTTATCGTTCCTCGATATTTATTGCTTGTTGTGGGCTATTGTGTTTTTACAAATATTTTACGAAAATAAAGAATTATTTTATTGTTATTGGTCGCGTTCATAAGACGTAACATTTGTGCAAGGTTTAGCGTTTTATAGTGTTCTTTTTTCATCATATACAACTACGCACTCAAGTATACATGCACGAGAGCCAAACGAATACTAATGCTAAATACACAAAATATACATTAAGAATAATGTTCTGTGCCGAACACAACGAAGTGTACTGTTGTAAATGGTACTTTTAATATTTGTTTCAAATCTATTAGAATTTAAACTAGTGGACCGATATTTACAAAGTTTTCACTTTGTTACTATAAAGTGGCCCAGGCAATAAAATTTTTGATGTGTAAAGTGGGACGAGTCGGTAAACCATCGGCACTATGCGTTTTCTCCCCAAACGGAAACACCGAAAATAGCAATAAAATAAATTTCGACTCGAAGAACCGATAGCGAAAACAGGCCGAGCAGCTAGGTTTCTCGTAAATGAGGCGCTAAATTTTAATGTGTTATCAATAGTAATTAAAGTTTTGGTGCAAATAAGCAGTTGCTTTAAAAACTAAAATTGATTCAGATTTTAATTACTTGTAGAGAAATAACTTGAAGCATGTAATGCATATTTGTCCTTTGTATATATTTGGTTTGATAAATTTAATAAGGTCTAACAATGTTTTTTAAATAATATATGGGAAAGGATGACGAAATTTCAACCGATTTGTTTGCATATTTTTAATTAAACTTGATGCTAAATAAACGCTCGCTAAAATAAAATTTAAAGAAATGGAAAAATGCGATTTGGGGTATCTTTGTTATATATAAAGTATAAAAAAATAATTTTTTGCCATCAAAATCTAAAAAATTAGTTTCCGGAAAACATAAATTATTCGAAACCGGTTTTGGTTCCGGTTTTTGCATACTCTAGGTAGATCTGAGTCTTAAAGAAGACATAGGCTATACATTTTTTCAAAAATGGGACCACAAGGGGAGTTAGGGGGAAATTTCTTCCTCTTTGAAACTGTCTATCCGATTTTGATAAAATTCGAAATATAGATAGATTTGAGTCCTAAAGAAGACATAAGCTATAATTTTTTAAAATCCTCGAGAGGAGATAGGGGGAAATTTCTTTCTTTTTGAAGCTATCTATCCGATTTTGATGAAATGCAAAACATAGCTAGATCTGAATCTACAAAAGCACATAGGCTATAATTTTTTTTTTTCAAAAATAGGAGCACGAGGAGTGATAGGAGGCAAATTTCTGGCTCTCCGAAACTATCTAACCGATTTTGATGACATTCAAAACATAGATAAATCAGAGTCTAAAAGACGACATAGGCTACATTTTTTAATAGGACCTCAAGGGGAAGCAAGGGGAAGTTTCTTCCCCTTTGACATTAACATTATTGAACCTACCACACTCCCTTTTTAAAAACAGACATACATACTTACCTGAATTGTACAAATTATATTTTTCTGAAAAGAAATAAACTCTTTTACTTGCCACGGCTGAAAGAGAATTTGTCATCTCGACATAAATAATTCGCACCATTCAAAGATAGTGAAAATACAATTTCTAATGTGAGTGAAACGTAAGAAACTACGTTCCAATGACACCGTGTGCTCAATTTTTTCGGTTTTAATTTTTGTTTATTGTTGTTTGTGTTGAAAAAACTTGGAATATATAATCTAGGTATTATACGCATACAATAGGCATGGTATAGTGTTATATGGAGTTCTATGTACGAGGCCAAGTGGCTCCCCATAGAGCTCACAGTTGGGACAAAAAGAAGAAAAAACACAAAAAAGTCTTCCAAACTACCACAGGGCCACTCCCAGTAGAGTAAAATGCAGGACCGACGCCGATAAAATTTTATTTTCCGGCATTTTTGTTAAACATACTTTCCTCCTATCTCCATTCTTTAAGAGGTCTCCCTCACAGAGTTGAAGATTTTATGAAATATCCAAAGAAATTTATTATTTAGGCGTAAGTTTGTTCAAATTAATTTTACAATTAAATCACTAAATGATAAAAAAGTAAAGTTTGTTCCCTCTTAATTTTTTATGAGCTTGTGAAAACACAATAAATGTGTATTTTTGCATGAAAAAACTAGTTTTTCGCCGCTTATTTCTGAATAACTCAGAAACAATTGAAAATTTTAAAAAGTTGTATAGAGATGACTTAAAGTTAACTTCTTTTTCGCCTTTTTCCTGTTTCATTTATCTAAATCAGTTAAACCGTTCTCGAGCTGTGATGAAATATATTAGCGTGACCGCGCTATTATTATATAAGTAACAAAAAAGTAAAAATACAAAACATACCATAACTGATTTATTCTATCAATGTGATTATGCATTTTGGGAAGCTGTTTTAATGTTTCTTTTCACAAATTGTACCGTTCTGTGGTCGAATTACCGCGTACGTGATCGAGTAAGCAATCGTATCGAATAAAATTTCGTCACGTATCGAATGGATGGATTACTGCATTCGATAGCTAACATATCGAATCTTTTAAAAAGTGTGCCAGATCTGTTTTACGTCGGTTGTTGAATCGACGAAAAGTTTGTAAGAGATTAAAGACAAAATTTGTGTTTCTTTTAGCTAGTACAATAACCTTGTCGATTTGACAACTGGTAATGTTTCATGTTGCTATACAACAAAAACATAATAAAATAAAATATTGTTTTCGATCTCTGTAGTGCTAACGAGTGGAATTTAAACAGCTGGTACTCGATTGCCGTAATTCCAAAAAGAAACATTTTGAACAATTTTACTCCATCGGCCTCAGGAGCCAAATTACCGCATTCGTTATCCAGTAGCCTTTCGTATCGAATAAAATTTCGTTACGTATGGAATGGATGGATTACCGGGTTCGATAGGTAACGTGTCGAAATGTTTAAAAAGTGTACCAAGTTTATTTTACATCGGTTGTTAAATGGACTAAGAGTATGTAACAGATTAAGGCGGCGCCAGCTCTTAAAATTCCAAGGCTATCTCTCACCATACCAGCATTAAAGTACTTTTTTTCATCAAAACAAAACATCTAAAATTGTTCAGTAGCCGTTTATTTTATTAAAAATCAACTTGAAGTAATAGTCGCGTTCATAAGACGTAACAGTTGTGCAACGGTTGTGTGTTTGTCTTAGAAACGCACAGTTGAGTAGTTCCGCTACACACAACAGTTGTGTATTTGCTGCCATTTTTTCCATCATAAAATTTTTTCGCTACCTATGGTCAACCTGTTGTGTTTAGCATGCACAGCTGATCAAAAGAGTTATGCCGTTTATATTCTAATACAACGCCGCTTTATTATGTGGCCGCTGCAAACTAGTTTAATAATTTTGCATTTCAAATGTGATAAAGTAAACAAATAAAGAAATATAATTAAAATAAAACCAAGATCACTAAATATATGCTTATTGTGTTCTTTATTTACGGCCAATTTTAAACTTGGATTTGCAAAGTCATTTATGTTTAAATTCGTTTTAAATACAAAATTCTGTTTTGCGTTAAACACTTAAATCAAAATTAATTCACCAATCTTGGACATTTAAATTCGATTTAAGTTTAAAAATTACCATATGATTTTGATCCCTTGTTCTTCTTGTACAAACAAAACATTTGTGGCCGCTGACAAATCAACTTTTGTTGGCGTGAAGTTTGGAGTTTCTTTGTCTATATTTCGCTTTCTATCATTTTGTAAGCTGTTTTTATTATTTTAAAACATTGTAGCAACCCTTCATTATTATATTTCCGAAATGCAGAAAAATATATTTTTTGGAATTTTTCTTTGTTTATGTTGAACACCTGCTTATTTGGGACATTTATGGGAAATTTATAATATTTTGTGGTGCTACCATATTTTTGCCACAATTAAATACAAATAACTAAATACGACTGAAAAACGGAATTTGTGTTTAATTACAATTTAAATTTATATGAAAATTAGCAAAATAAATATTTAATTACTCAAGTCAAAAACTGGCGGTTACTATATTACATATTATTTAATTTACTAAAATGTTGAACCATTCTTTTAACACGGTAGCGGCTTAGCAATAAATTAAAAAAAATTATCGACGCAGCCTTCTTATTTTATTGCAGTGTTTTTTGCTTTGTGGTCAAAATTTTAAAATAAATGAAAATGGACAATTCGTATGGTACTGACTATCGCATTGGATACCATATTTATAGAATACTAGATGTGCCCGCCCGCTTCGCGCGCTTAAAGTTCGCGTTATGACTATAAGGTGTCTATAAAATATAATAATATAGCGTTCTTTATATATTGTTTAAAGTTCCCGTTATGCAAAATAAACAGTGCTGCCAAC
Organism: Panzeria rudis; assembly: GCA_956483635.1. Lineage (NCBI taxonomy): Eukaryota > Metazoa > Arthropoda > Insecta > Diptera > Tachinidae > Panzeria > Panzeria rudis. Next base: position 83,536,798 of record OY101449.1, read on the forward strand.
GTTAAAAAAACAAAAAAATCTTTCTAATTTTCAACAACATTTATATTAGTACAGTAGGGTACATTTACGTTATTTTCGATTTTTTCTATTTTAACTTAGAAATGAGATATTTTATTGCGGTAAAAAGTAGCCTATGTTTGAATCAGGACTCTAAAGTACCTCCGTACCGAATTTCATGAAAATCCATTCAGTGGTTTTTGCGTGAAGCGTGTTCGGACAGACAGACAGACAGACAAAAATTCCAAAATTTGGTGTTTTGTTTCCTACATCGATTACTGTTTACGCCACCATAAAAGTTTTCCAAAAATATTTCATGTACAGACACGCCCTTTTTACAGTTTTATTATATGTATAGATATTATGGAACCAAAATGCACTCAAAACTGATTGCTAAACTAATTAATTTAGTTAATTTCAACTACATATGTCTTTTATGTCTGTTTTTAATTGTTAACATTTATCAGCTGTTCATATTGCATTGTATCCATCATGCCGTTTCTAAGACGTAACTGTTGGGTGGAACAGTTGCCAACAATTTTACAACAGTTGAGCTCAACAGCTACGTCTTATGAATGCGCCCATTATGTCAGAAAATGAAAATAAACAATGAAAAATGTTTGTTGACGTTTTTAGGAGCGACAGAGACATTTAATCGTTCCTCGTTCATTCACTGTTCACACAATAAAACTGGAACGATGAACGAAAGGAACGACCTAGTTCCTTTAGTATTTCGGATCGGTCGGAACGATTCCACAAAAGGAAAGATTTTGCCCAACTCTAGTCAATAGTACTGGGTACAAATTGAATCAATAGTGAATCAGTAAAGTTTTACTATCGACATTTCCTTCAGGGTGGATTGATACGCACATACATCCCACATACTTACATATTTTTAAATTGATTTCAATAAAAGAAAAGTTGCGCTTTTATAATTTTAATTTTCAATTCAAATTAACTTTTTATTCCAACATTCTTAACAATTGCAAATTTTTAAAAATATTTACGTACAGTTGTAAATTTTTGTCTCTTCATAATAGAACAGAAAAAAAGACTACGACTTCGTTTGTTGAAAATTTAAAACTAAAAATATTTTGCATCTTTGTGAGTTTATGGGGCATGATTGTGTTCATTATGATGATGCTGAATGCGGTGACGGCAGGGAGAACTATATAAAAAACAAGTGAAGACCAGAGAAAATTTTTATAAATACATTTGTTTGTCATCATTTTAAATATGTACCTATAAATTTAACAAATTATGCAAACTTTGAAATCTTAATGTTTTAAATATTTAATAATTTGTATATTTTTTTGCGAGAGCAACGTGAAAGTTATGTAACTTGAATGCAAGAAAAGTTAAAAAGCATTTTTACGGGTCCATAAAATAATATATTTTTTTAACTTTTTGATAATGAGTCTCATTAATTTATAATTAATTAATTTATAATTATTAATTAATGCGAGTCAATTCAAAAAAGGTAGAACTAACTACATACATTACCATACGTACCAGAATTGACTAAATGTATTATCCAAGATAGTGCCAACCAATAAAATAACAGAGAGCATTCATTCGAAAAATACAAAGACTTTTATTTAAAGATGAATTGGCAAGTGCTTGTTTCATTGGAATATAAAAATTTTTAATAGCGTTCCTTCGCCTTCTTGCCCCGACATAAAAAAAGTGTTATTTCGCGTCCCTGCTAAAAATAGCACTTTCATCTGCATTGAAAAATCAGTGCAGTACAGTAAAGCTATAGACAGTAAGGTATGGTTTTATTGGCTTTGGGCAGTCTTGAGGAAGGATTTTATCCTTTGGGCTTATCGAATACCTGCTTAGCCGAGTACGGATTTTTTACGTAGCTGGACTTAATTCCTTAATCTCATCTCGGTAAATGAAAAAGCGGCTTCGTTGAGTAAAGATTTGTGCATAGCCGGCTGGGCTAAAGAGTTTTCTCCTATCAGTATCCATGTTCTGTAACTAATGTGGGAACTTTTCAATGCGAGTAAATTGTTGTCATTCTGTGGAACACAGGGTGAATAACAAATAACATAAATTTCCTTTGTTTACTTTAATATGTTCAATTTAATTATTTTATAAATCACCTTGCAAAAAACAGTATGGCTACTATAATTGTTAAATTTTTCTCGATGCGAGAGCTTCTCACAAGTTACAGAACATGGGCACAGGATAACAAATAGCGGCTTCGCTGACTAGAGATTTTTTGCATAGACGGCTTAGGCCTAAATTCACAGTCATTAGTTAGTTAATGACAATAGTTTAGCCAATGATATTTTATTTACACTTCTTTGTTTACCATTAGTTAAACCGTCAAACGCCATTGGTTAACAATTAGTTAGATGCTTTGGAACATGGTGCAATAAGTATACAGGTGGCAGCATAACGTCAGCTGATTATATTTTGTTCTGGTAGTTTTGTACATAAGTAACGTCTAGGGCGTGTATTTTTTTGACAAGCATTATCTAGTTTTTTGTTGTATTTATTAAACCTGCATACTTATTGCACCATGTTTTGGAAATTATTACGTTCATATAGCATACTTTTAGAAGCGACAAAAAAACATTTGCTCCATTAGCTTTGTATGCTTAAAAATTTTTAAATTGCTGCCGTAAGATGTGTAATATTCTTTATTTTTGCTTGCTTATTTATATTTGATAGGGCTACCATTATTTACCCATATTAAAAATTTTAGTTAAATAATACACTGTAAATATGAAGTTTTTTTAAACAATAGTTATCATTTTAGTTTACTAATAATTAACTAATGACTGTAAATTTGGACCTTAGAGATTTCCTTCTCTTGGTTAAGCAAATAGCGACCTCGCTAAACTAAGATTTTTTATTTGGGCGGGCTTAAGAGTTTCCTTTTCTGCGTTTGTCAAATAAAGGCTTCCCAAAGAAGATCTTTGTGCACCACTATAGGCTGGCTAGATAATCTTAGCTAAGCGAAGCCGCTATACGATATACCGAGAGGACAAAACTATTAACCCCAGTCGGACGCCGGCTATGCAAGAACTGCTTTTCGATATACCGAGAGAAGAAACCACTTAATCCAGGCCGACGGGCGACTATGTAAAAATCTTTACTCAGCAGCTTTACTCAGCTTTTCGATATAACGAGAGAAGCAAACCTTTAAGCCCGATCGAAGGAAAAAATATGGCTTTATTTTCCATATGTCCACTTTTTGCGTATGACAAGATGGAAAAATGGTTGAAGAAACAATTTTGTTGGTGCATGCTTATTATTTGTGCAGAACATTTCAATGGTAATATTGGAATTTGTAGCAAATATTGATTTCTAAACACGAAGAGATTTATTTTAGAAATTAAACTAAATCAATTATTTTATTCTCCATTATAGGGCGCGCAGTTTAACGTGTACTTACAATTTTTAGACAAATTCTAAGTTTACTTCATACGAGCTTTTAAAATTCCCGATGTGTTTACCAATAACTGCAGCCTGCAATGAAAAAATAAAGAATCATATTTAAAATCATTTTAAGTAATAAGATTTTATTCGAATAAAATTGCAATCTAAATTACATCAATTCACAGTTGCAAACTTAAGTGTGCAGACCGGCTGAACACGTTGAGCTACAACCAGTACTCGCTATACCTTGAGGTTCAATACTCGTGATATTGGGCACTGTATTGCGGTCTTAAATCGAAAAAGCTCCACCTGCTGATTAAACAAGCAATAAAATGCTCTTATAGCTACTCTATACTGCGAAAAGTATAATTCTATTTATTTTCAATGGTATTCTGCGCCTTGAGTGCTATCCCGCAGAATGGAAGGTTTGGCTGATTACTATGATACCTAAGCTATAAGGCAAAGATAAAACGAAGGTGAAATCCTATAGGCATGTAAGCCTGTTGTCTAATATGTCAAAACTTTTTGAAAAGCTACTTATGTATGTATAAGTAAGCTAACACCCATACTGAATGCACTGGATGCATTTCAGACCACCAATTCTGTTTTAGGAGACAATATAGCACGATCGAACAAACACATAGCCTCGTCAGCTTGCTGAGAAAAACTTTCGAGGAAAAGAAATATTGTTCTGCGCTCTTCATCGATGTTTCTCAGGCATTCGATAAAATATGGCACGAAGGCTTAATACATAAAGTAAAGCAAAACCTACCCGCAAACAGCCTTAAGCTTTTAGAAAGCTACTGCACTGAGCCAAAATTTGTTGTTAAGGAAGGTAATTTAGTAAGCTCTCCGCAACCGATTGAAGCCGTAGTTCCTCAAGGCAGCATCCTCGGTCCTGTATTATATCTGATATATGCCTCTGAATTCCCGGTAAGCAGTGACATACACATATCAACATTCGCTGATGATACAGATTTTCTAAGTGTTCACAAACTGTGATTTTTGAAAATATTATCATTTGTAAATTCTAAGATGGTTTTTGAAAGTATGTGCATAAGATAAGAGGTTTGTAACTTTTCAAAGTTGTGGTTGAAGTCTACTGACGATTTGGTAAAGCGCCAATGAAATGCATGTAGACAATGCTTAACTATCAGCAAATAGACTTCATTTAAAATAAAATTATGACAATATATCAAATAATAACTTTCTTAAATGTATTAAGAATAATTATTATTTCCAATTTTTATTTTTTTAAATAGATGATAACTATTATGGGTATCAAATAAAAGTATTTCTCAGGCTTAACTATTACTATTCGATAGATATATTACTAATTATGTTTAATAGTTATGAATAAGAAATAACATAACAGTTATAATTAATTTTATATAATAAAGTTTAATCACACAAATTGTTTTATAAAGGATGTTTTATTGGAGGTAAGAGGTTTAAATTGAAACAAAACAGATAAAAATTATTTTTTAATTCGTTGCTCTATTTAAAAAGAAATAAATAACACTTATTTACTATTAAATTATTTTTAAAATCTATAATAAAAATTAAGTAAAGTGCGAATTTGGCTCGCACACGAAGGGTTCCGTACGAATACACATATGTATATAGTTTTCCGTTTTTGCTCCTTTTTTCATTTTGGCAGTTTTTTCGTTGTGCTTTTTGCTTAATTTTGTTTTTTTATTTTTTAAGTTATTTTTCGTTATTTTGGCGATTTTTTTGGTTTCGGCGCTTATTTCATTATCGTGATTTTTCGTTGTTTTTTTGCGATTTTAAATTTTTTGCAATTTTTTTTGCCGATTTTTTTAGTTTTGGCGATTTTTTGTTTTTGGGGGTTTTTCAACGTTTTTTCGCTCTTTGACGATATTTTTAGTTTAAGCGATTTATTTTAGTTTCGTCGCTTTTTTCAGTTTTGACGCTTTTTTCGGTTTTGGAGATTTTTTTCGGTTTTTGGTGATTTTTTAGTTTTAGCGACTTTTTTTTTTGGTCACCTTTTTTCGTTCTGATGATTTTTTCGGGTTTTTGCGATTTTATCTAGTTTTGGCGCTTTGCTGGGTTATGGTAATTTTATAATTAAAGTTTTGACCTATTTTATGTATATTTAAAAAGAATTGTAGTTTCTCTATTGAAATATACATAAAAAACAGTTACGAGCCTTTTCAAAATGTACGATTAAAAGTTAACCTGGACTTTAATAGCAAGTTCGCCACACAAAACTTGTCGTTAAAGTTCACGTTAACTCCTAATCATGCATTGTGAAAAGGGCCGTTAGTGTTATATTAGAAAAGCAATTTCATTAAAAAACTAATCACAATAATTTAATGCCGACTTTTTCCCTGACATGTGCGCATGTTTAATGTTTCGCAAAGGATCTTGCACTTGACTGTGTAAACATTCAAGCAACTTGCAAGACTTTCGGCTATTTCTTCGACATTTTTCTTGATAATAGGTACGTACCTACTACTTGCTAGTAATTACTTGCATATGTATATACAGAGTAATTATAGTCTACCGACAAATTGTAATGACAACAAAGTCAACTGCCGATTGTAACTTATTTAATCAAAAATATCGAATACGGCTTTCAAATTTTATTGATCTTATTTTCATTAAAAAAAACAAGTTTTAATTTATTCAAACAACTACTTTATTATTTCATTCATACTTTTTAGTTCATGTGAATATTTTAAAACTCCAAAAACTTAAACCGTTAAACATCATTAAGCAAATTAAATAACATCTATAAATACAATTTAAAAAGAAAAATTTACATATTTAATTTGTATAGAGAGATTCAATGAATTAAATTAGTGAATACATCTTACAAAAAAATATATATTTCTTTTATGTTGTTCTGCTCTCTCCTTTTTTAAATTATTTTTTAAAAGCTGTTTCGGACCCGGCGATGGGCGTCTTTTAAACATATTGAGTTGAGATTTTTGTGCATTTTTGTCGATTTTAGTTATAGAAACACGTCTTGTAAATGAAATGGTTAAATTTGACCCCTGCAGCGCCTATGATGCCCCTATACGGGTCAAATGTATGACAGACTCCACTTTTCCTTTTCCAAAATTTTTTTCTAACATGCCTAACCAATATCTCTATTTCTTAAGGAGGTTCCCATACAAAATGTAAATTTTTAAATGGTTTGCTTGTGGAGTTTTTGGTAAGCGTCCTTACTTTTGATGACAATTCAATGTTGTGATCAGAAAAGTGGGATAAGCCACGCCCATAAAAGGTAATATTTAGTTTTAGCTATATCCTGCTAACCGATTGATCTGACATTTGGTAGATACTTTTACTTACGATGATTATACAATTTTTAATTAAAAAGTGGGCGGCGACACGGCCACAAAAAGTAATATTTACTTTACCCCTTTCCTACCCCTTTTCTAAAATTCGGTAAACACCTTTACTTTTAATGACGATGCAATTTTGTTATTTTAGAAAAGTGGGCAGCGATACGCCAACTAAAATTAATATTTAGTTTTACCCCCTTCCTGTTGATCGATTGATCTGAGATTTTGTATACACCATTACTTTTGATCATTTGATCTGAAAGTTGGTAAACACCTTTACTTTATTTTTTATTTTAAACTAGAAAAGCGGGCCCACGTATTATTGTAAATCAAATATAGTCACCACAAAATGGCGAATTAGTTATTTGTTTACAAACACCTCAACATGGATGTCAAATTAAAGGGTTTTCCAAAATGGCGGCCAGTAAAAAATTGGGTATTACATAGATATTGTCAGTCCCTTTAATAACGGTATTAAATGACAGCGCTTGGCTACTAGAATACAGTTTACCATGAAAAAAAGTACCAATACCAGGTAGAGTAGGGAACAAAATGGCATATCATAGAGTTTAGACAGTAAATCAAATAAAAAACTTAAAAATAAAATAAGTAAAAAATTTTAAGTTAAATGCTTTTATTGTAATGAAGCATAATAATGATGCAGATAATGTACTAAAAGCAAAAATATAATTAGGTAGTACCAGGTATCAATCACCACACCACTCTCCTCACCAATATAGGGCATTGATCATACTAAAATAAAACCGAAGACGCGTTTAATTTCTGTTACCTATAGTCGACAAAGCCCCACGGATTTAGTTTAATCTGATTAATGGCCTATATTGGTGAGGAGAGTGGTGTGGTAATTGGTGCCTGATACTACCTAATTGTTTTTTTGCTTTTAGTACATTATCGGCATCATTATTATGCTTCATTACAATAAAACCATTTGATTAAATTTTTTTGCTTGTTTTTGTATAATGTTGAGTGCCGAATTTTGTAAAGATGAGTCTGATGATTACATGACAATAAAAGAAACTATAGACACTTCAGTCTTCTAACAGAATTAAACAAAACTCTTAGAGGTGTTAAGAACTTGAAGAAAATCAAAACAGGACTTTAATGGCATAAAGGAAGATTTTATATGTTCAGAGAAAACTAGAAAAAGGACTGACATATTAGACATTATCTTTCCATTTCTCCAACGCTAAAGTCCTAAACATTGTAACCATATTATTTTTCTAAGCGACTATCTTAGCAGATACCTTTGAATTATAGAACTTACTTACAATCAAAGAGATCTCACTTACTTGTTTTATTTAATTAGTACATATTTATGAATTCTTCTTCGTCTGACTTAGGTAGAAATTTTTGTTTGTTGTGTTATTTTTCATTTTTTTACTAATTAAATCTCAAAATAATAAGTAGTTTATATTTTCTTATTTATTGAAATTACTTAAGTTATGAAAAATTTGTATCAATCTGTTAACCGATTAATTCGATATTAGCCGATTAAATCATAATGTCGATTAATTAATCAAGTGACTAACCAATTAAAACAGAAAGCCCATTAATTGCATATTTTAATGTTTGCCCGATTAAACAAAAATATCAAGTCATATAATGTTCGATCAAATAAAAAATGCCCAAATTCGAGGAACGATTTATTCGAGTAATCATTTATAATTTAAGATTTCGAATAAAAAATATACTATTATTATTCTGTGAAACTATTTATTTTGGTTGATATTTTATGAATGAATTACAGTGCAAAAAATTAGACGAAAAACATAATTATATAATTTTCCTATTGGAACAACTTCTCAAAGCGAAGAGTTTGAATAATGTATTATTTTTAAAAATTTATGTTATGAAACTGTGACATAAATTATGTACAAACATTGTTTTTTATTATTAAAAATTCATTTATTTTATTTTGTCAGACAAAAATTTATTAAGGACTGAGTAAATTTAAAGCGAATTTTTAAAAGCAAAAATTACTCCAGCGAAATAAAAGTTTTACACAATTTTCCGAATAACTTTAAAATTGTAATTTCGCATATTTGATTAAACGAACAATTGAAAAGTCGACTAAAGTGAATGCTCTAATATATAGTGAGCGTTTTTATTTTTATTTGCTCAAATCTATAGTAATTTATTAAGCGCCTTTTGTTCATATACAAAATATGCTTTACAAAATCTTAGGAAATGAAATAATAAAGTCCATCTCAGCTAAAAAAAATTGTTTTCGGTTGTCAACTTTACATCTAGGTGGTCTGTAATGTTTTCTCTTTTTTTAAGAATATTTACATATAGCTACATTTTTTCAAAGTGAAATTACAAAATTAGTTTGCTAGTAAATATTAAATAAATTTACAGAGAGAATAGATTGGTTGAAAATCTCTTACCATTTTGCATATTTGATATTGTGGACCGAAATAATATTCCCATTATTAAATATTTGAATACATAATAGATTTTTTATGATCACTTTTAAAAATCTGTTCCTGTTTGTAATTAGAGATTACTAACACCATAAATTCAATTGTATCAACCAACTTGTCATTTATAAGTTATTTTGGTAGGTGCAACCAAATCCAAACCATGTTGAAAAGTTCTGATTTCCAATATGTGGAATGTAGCAATCGAAAAATTTTTGGTTTTATTTTAAATTTCAGGTTTAAAATACCACAGTTAAATAATTGATTACAATGATACCAAAATTCTATTGCGCCAAAAGTATAATTTTACTCATACATATTTTGACAACGAAAAATTTAAATTAAAATTTCTAACAAAAATTAAGTTTTGGAACAAAGAAATTGCAAAGGAGGGAAGTGATTCAGAGGAAAACTAAATATTGGAGGGGTATGAAAATATAATTTTATAATTGAGTTATGAATTTTTAGTCGAACTGTATGGTTTTTATCCAAAGTTATTTAATTAGTTTGGCTTAAGTTCATTTTTAATTTAATCTTTTGATCAAACTATTTTTTATTTAAGAAAGAAATTCTAAAGCATGTGAATATTGAACATTCAAAGAAAAATTTGGATGTACGGAGGGTTGAACTGACAGCTGTTTGGTGACCACCAAGTCTACTCGTCAGAGTCCTTTACCTACACCACCACTGACAGTGGCAACAACACTGTAGCGAAAATCTTACTAATTCTAGTAAGCTCAAGTAATAGACTGTCGCCATCTTGTGGCGAGTCGCACCTATTAATTAACTTTTTCTAAATGTTCGGAACTTCACTAACTCTAAATTAAAAATGAACTTAAGCCAAACTAATTAAATAACTTTGAATATAATTTTATCATTTAAATGTGTTCTATTTTTAGAATTCATTTTTCTGTGTGGAAATCCATGGAGGAAATAAAATCGCAAATCTGCTTCTTTGGAATTTATTACATACATATAACCGCAAAATATTTTCAAGATCGCACAAAAATATGCGCTTAGGGATATTAAGAAAAACATCAAAACTGTTGCATTGTAAAAGTGTTTAGTTTATTTGTATGAATGTGTATGAATATATGTATGTGATTTTTTATTGTAGACTTTGTTTGGTATGTGTCTTTAATAATAATTTTGAGTTTTGTTCACAATAAGTAGAAACAAGTATTTTGTTTCAATATATTCAGTACCATGAATCGATTTCTTTCAGTTACTGTAATAGAATTGTACGATAATACATGGAACCGACAAAATTCGATCGGCAACAAATTCGGTTGTCCCAAAGAATCTATTTTCTATGTGTATAGTATGAATTAGGCTAGGCGTACAAATAAGTTTGAGTCATTTGTGAAAAGATTGCCCTAGCAGTAAGTTATGATTAAAAGTATGAGATGTAAAATATCTCATTTGGAAGCTCCATAGCCTCAAAATATTAATTATATTCAAACATCATATAGAACAAATCGGCATTATAGTATTTGAAAGTTTCACATAAATAAGTGATGGTATTATGAAGATTTTAGCAACATGGAGAAAATTTTATAGTTCATTCAGTGTTTAAAAGCAGGTATATGGTCTTTGCTACTGCCATTGAAAATTTTAGAATTTTATGGCAGTAGCCAACGTCCTGTTTTTGCTTTGTGTAAAAAAACCAATCCCTTATTTTATGTGATTTTATTTTGTTGACGTTTGCTTTTAAAGCTGACTATTGCAAAAATCAAAAGCCCGTTAAAAGGCATCTACATTGTATTGTCATTGGTCTCATATCGCATATGTTTGTTATAGAAATTCCACTAGGGAGCTAACTGAGCTACTAAGTGAAATAGTTCAGTGAAATGCAGCGTTCTTAGTTTTGGGGATTTGTCCCCAAATAGGGGATTTTTTGGTATTGGGGATAAAAATTTTGTGAAAATCCCCAAGGGATTTTTTTTGAGAAAACCACTTTTTTTCGTTGGGGATTTTTGGAGATTTGAATTATATTTCTTCTGCACCAAAATCATTTCACGATACCAGGCCCCCAACAACTATTGTCTGGTGTGTGGCTTACTAGACCTCTTTAAAGAGGCATATTGAATCAGTAAAACACAAAAATAGCTCCGAATCGCTTCATACAAAAACACTCTAAAAACTTTTCAATTTTCTTCTCAAACGCTAAAGCCTTTTAATACAAACAACATATATAACAAAATTGCATTAACTAATTATTCAGAAGATTTTGATTCTCAAGTTTTTAAAATGATAAACATTGATACATATGCAATTGTTTTATTCTTGTGTGTTTTTTACGTTAGTTCTTTTATATATGTACATACATATGTAGATACATATGTATTTAGAACTTAAGGTATACGTACCCAGCGGTAAAGCTTACGACGCATTCAGTAAACATGCCTTTTTAAAGAGCTTCAAAGACCTGAAATAAGATCCAAAGTAATTCTTTCTGCCTTCTCAGGACAGCCTTCTAGAAGTCCTCTACTCTCTTTTCTAAAAGATCCGATACACATTCGTTCTCCCTTCTTTTGGAAGGGTACCCTATTTTTAGATTTTTCATTTTGTTTAATAAAAAATGTACTTTAGAAATAACAAACATTCTCATATTCTTTTTTCGCAAATAATTTGTATATGAGACTGAAATTTACATGTAAGTGACATCATACATGCTGCTATTATGTCGTTTATGTTGCAGCTACTACATCATGTCCAATTACTTCATAATAAATGCCCGAAATTAGCCTCATATGTATAAAAAGTTACTTTGGATTTAGAGAAAGAGTTCGAAATAAAAAATCACGATAATCAAAAATATAGAAGCCGCTATTAAAATACCCAGATAAAAAATGTACCTCCGTTTGATTTTTAGCAGACCTTCCCAGACAGGCCTTCTATGAAGCATACCACGTATGACCAGCAAATAGGCCTGCTAAAGAATGCCTTCAACCGGGCCTGCTGAGTAATGGGTCGAGGAAGCTCTTGGTCCGCAATGACATCGTGTAAAAAATATATGAATATGCAATGGGAGTGGAAGTACTAGAGCCTGCTAAGTAAAGCCTCATAGAAGTCCTCTTTACTCCTTCCATTCACCATTTCCATGTAGAAATAACAGTTTTAAGTATTCAATATAAATGGATTTAATTAAATAAAAAAATTTTTCGTATATTTTCCTTTGAAATAATATGATTTTCTTTTCAACGTACCGTGGGGATTTTTGGGGATAAGAATATAGCTATTTTGGGGATTTTGAGGAACGAAAAATCGAAAATTGGGAATAAGGTACGAAAAAAAAACTGGGAACCCTGCTGAAGTGAGCTGAGTGGAAAAGAGCGCTCACTCAAAAGAGCTGATAAGCACAACTCTAGAAAAAACTCTTACGATGTCTGGGATTATATTAAAGCTTTTTAACCTTCTCCCAATTGTAGATTCACTATCATCTTCTCCAATCATGTATTTTGTGTCTATAGCAACTATAGGTGGACTTGCGAATGGGGTTTTAGCGAATATTTTAACACTTGAACGATCTTCCATATTGCTCGTATCTTTTTATTTTCAGCCAGTTCTGGCTATATTTTCAAGTTTCCGTGCATATCTATCTGTTTTACTATATTATAGACAGTTTTTCAACATACTCCATATGTTTTAGTCAATTCCCATGAAGATATACTCACTTTAAAATTCGCCACATTCTAAACTCGCTTCTCGGACGGAATTTCCATTACATTTTGGCGCTTCATCTGTTTTTAGTAGACTTTTTGTAATGATATTTGGATTTTGGCAATACAAATTTGTTTCGAACAAAGCAACTGACCTAATTTTAAAATGTCAGCTCTTCCATGGCCACTTTTTAGGAATGTGCAAATGCTTTTGAAAGGAAATAAGCGTGTGTAAATAATTTTGAAAACTTGTTTATAAAATTCTATCGTGGTTTTAATCGAGAACTAGCAAATTTATTTTAAAAATTTGTTAGCCAACATAGTATATGGATTAACGTTTTCAATAGAGAAGGTTTTCTGTTGCTAACTTATGTTTTGTTTCAAAGCTTATTTACATTTTTAAATGTTTAAATAATAAAATTAAAAAATATTTTAAGTCATTTTAAAGGAACTACATTTTCATTGCTTCAAAAGGATCGATATTAAAAAACTACAAAATTAGTAAAAAAAAAGGAAGAAATTTTTTTGCCAAAAAATTTTTTAATTATTTTACAGTTTTAGGAAATACCCACCATGTTTTCAAAAAATGGTTTTTTAAAGAAATTTATGCGTTTAAATTTCCATAAAAAGAAACAAGTTGCGAAAACGGGTAATGTTTTACTCTTTTTCCTAAAGGAAAATATCTTTATCGGCCATGTCACAGAGTTTTATTCCGTTCGGAAACGGAATTCAACCTACCCCATTTTTGTAGCAGCTGGTGTTTAAAAAAAAACTAAAATACGCAAATTTGTCAGGTGTGTCCAGACTGTTGGCGGCGCTATTATGGTGCGGTATGCTCCAGCTAGGGCTTGACATATTAGGGTTCATTGAATTCCGTTTCCGAAAGGAATTGAACTCTGTGACATAGCCGTATAGCACGGTAAAATAGAATATTTTCTTAACATCGCTTCCAATTCGGTGATTAGGAATCGAAAAGTAGAACTTTTTGCAACGACAAGCCTATGTAAAAAGCATTAGAAATAATAAAAATTTGCCCTACTTCCGGATCGCAAACTTTATATTTTCATGGCTTTTTTGGAGTGTCTTCTTTTACTGTATATATAAAAATGAAATGGTTCATGTATGTAATCGCATCACTTAACAACGGCTGGACCGATTTGCATGAAACATTTTTGTATATGGTTTGTATGAAAAAAACAAATAGAAAATTTTGCGGGGAAAAGGGTACCCCCACACAAAAAATTTGTAGTTATCTTATATCTGAAGAGCTGTAAGAGTTAGAGTCCTCAAATTTGGTAAATGTTGCTTTCAAAATAATTAAAATAGTCAAACAAAAAACAGGCGGGATAGGAGTTATCTTATTTTTAGTTATCTTATATCTGCAGAGGTGCAATAGTTATACATGGTCTTCAAATTTGGTGTAGGACACTTTCAAAATAATATGCTTGGTCAAGCAGGAAACTGACGGTATAGGAGCGCGGAGAAGGGCACCCCTCATACAAAAACATTTTAGTTATCCTATATCTGGAGAGCAGTAATAGTTTAGAGTCCCCAAATTAGCTGTAAACTACTTTCAAAATAATGTGCGCAATCAGGCGGAAAAATTATGGGATAGGAGCGAGGAGAAGGGTGCCTATCAAACAAAAACTGTTTAGTTATCTCTTATCTAGCGCGCTGCAATAGTGAGTCTTCAAATTTAGAGCATGTAATTTGAAGAGAATATGCGTAGTCAAGCAGAAAATTGGCGGGATAGGAGGGGGAACAAAGTTGCCCTTCATATATTTTTTTATTATCCTATATCTGTAGAGCTGCAGAAGTGTCGGTCTCAAATTTGGCGTATGTTGCCTTGAAAATAATGTGCGCAGGGTAGAATACGGCTGGAGGACTAGGACTACGAATAAGGCACCTCTAACATAAAAACTTTTAATTACCCTATATTTGTAAAGCGCGAACGAAGTCGGGGGTAACCGCTAGTAATAAAATAACAAATAATAACAAACTTTTGCTATTGTTATGTATAGACCGCGACCCAAAGAATATTTTATGCAGCCCAAATGTTAACTGAAGCTGATTAAGGCTACGAACAAAGCCAATTATTAACAGCCATATTCATAAATATTTACAACAGGGCAATAAACTACTTTTAAGCAAAATTTCATAAAATTGCATTCATAAATCTTTATTACATGAAAATTTTAAAATAGGTTTAAAGATGGTATGCACCTTCTATAAACCTTCAATAAATTCATATCATCGATATATCAATTTTAACTTCAAATATCTTCGCAAATTTAGCACACAGGAATACATGATATTCTTTAAATTAAAGCTTGAAGTCTTGGCTATAAGCATTTAAATATGTTTTTTAAAATTTAATAGAATATGCCACTAAATTATTTAAGTTAAACAAAATTCGCAACAAAATTAGCAAAAAAGCACCATCAAAACACATAAAAGCAAAAAGAAATGTTAATGATGCAGAAACAATCAACACAAATACAAACAGGCTCGCTATTCGAGTACCTCTTGCATACATGATTTAAAGAATCGTGTGAATTCTTTTGTAATCATTTCTCTTTTTAGAAAACTCGTATCAAATAAGTTGAGAAATATATTATTAAGAGAGTTGAAAAAATCTTAACTTACATGAAAATGATAAAAAGTTATTCGTTTATATCAATATCCGGATGAAATCATATTGTTTTTATTGCAACACTAACTACAAAACATGGTGGTGTTGCCAGTATCGAAATCTAGAATTCCTTAAAACACACAATGTCTATTGTAGTGTTTATGAATGCAATTTTATATTAAACAGTTTTTAGCGTGAAACTGTTCAATAACAATTGTGAGTCTTAAACCTAAAATAAGAATTTTTTATGAATGTAGCTGATAATAGTACGTACATAGATGTGCAAGTTATTTTGTTCACTGTGTAAATCAAAAGAAACAAAAAGAATTTTGATGTTGATAAAACAATTGTTTTCTATTTTCAGTGTCTAAATTATATTTGAAAGGGTTAATTAACCAGCATAAACAAACAATGTCAGTATACTTCTTTGGACAAGCATTTACCAGCCTAAATCACGGTAAGATTTTTTTTTATATTATACATACATAGATATTTTACATGATTCAATTCAATATGTATAAAAAACCGGTAAACAAATTAAGAAACAGGTTGTTAACATGCTTTGCTCAAAAATAAAAAAGATTTTAAATTACAAAAAAAAATTATTTTAACAGTTTTTTGCATATTATTTTTTTTTTAATAAATATGACGTCAAGAGTAAAACGTGTTTAAAGTTTGAATAATTGGTAAAGTCATCAATAAAATATTCATTATTATATCTATAGCTCAGAATTTCTTCCATATTGATTTGCGAATTTTTGAAATTAAATTTGTAATGCAGTTCTTTTGTTAATTTGTGATTTATTAAAATTGTGTTGTTGCACACCTTTTTTATTTGCCGTTTTACTGTTTTTTATTTCTTTATAGCATTTAAAGCTTATAAGTCTGTAGGAAAATTAACAAAACAATAAAGAGATTTTATAAATAAAACAGAAACAATTTTTTACAATTCGTATAATCTGTTAAAGCCCTTATGACACTACATTTTTTCTTCATTTTTCAAGTTTTGGAGAACAGTGCAAATAGAATATAATGGGAAATTTTACCAGGTGCAAAGAGTTCAGCTATATTAAGATAAATACCAAATTGTCAAAGCTTTTACTAATGTTATCGAAAAAAATGGGGACCTGTCAAAAAAAATGTAAAAATATTCAACTTTAAATTGACATTTCAAGCTTGAAACATTAAAGTGTTGCCATGTTAGCGGTTTATTCACGAATTCAGCGACTTAGCGCCTCTTTTTTTCAACTTTGTTTTCTTTTGTCGTTTTATTATAAATAAAAAGTAGGCAGCACTTAAAGAAGCCATTACGTTTTGTTTACATTTTGTATAGTTGTTTCTTTCTATCATTTGCTATTTCTTTCTTTCAATCCTATAGCAAAACAATGCAAGAAAAATGTAGTGTCATAAGGGCTTAAGGTCACAGAATTGAAGCCAAATACTGTATTCAGCTTTAAACCAAACCAGACATTAGCTGACATCAGCGTTGCCACTTTCTGTACTATAGTACAAAAACTGATGGCCCGTCCGATTTTCGAAAAAAGATATGGGACGAAACTGCATGCAAAGCCTTTCGAACAAAAAAGGAATTTTGCAAATCGATCCATAAATGGAGGAGCTATGCGATAATCAATATTTTGGGGGAGGGGGAATTCCCCCGATTTTCGTAAAAAGTTAGTGGGGCCGACCTGCAAGCAAGGCCTTTCAAACAATAAAAAAATTCTGAAAATCGGTGCATAAATGGAGGAGTTATGCGATAATCAATATTTTGGGGGGAAAAATTTATTTCAAACAAAAAAAGAATTTTGAAAATCGGTTACAAAATGACAGAGTTATACGTGTACAAACATAAAAAAGTAAAAAAAAATCATACACACGAATTGATAACCTCCCTCTTTTTTGAAGTCGGTTAAAAACATAGGGTACGTTAAAAATGTTTTTACTATTTTTGTACCATGAAATTTTTGTAGTCTTATTGTACTATTTAACTAATCGCCGACAAATAATAAATAAAACAGCAAATTTTTTTGAACGTTTCATTGAACTTTTATTTAAAATCTACATTATTACTTACATTTGGCAGTACTGCTGCTAATAACCTTACATTTCTCTGCATTGAGAACATTTTGCTCAATTTAAAGGAGTTTTTAGAGCTTCGGAAATATTAAAAAAAAATTTTAATATGCATAGAACTAAAGCGACAGCGATTATGAGTAATGTACTAGGGTCGAGTTTCTTACGGATTTAGTGATGAAACAGAACAAGACTGCAACGTATGCCGAAAATCATTCAGAGAGAAACAAAGTCCATTATAACAACGTAACAACGACTGTCGTCGACCGTCGACAAATTTATCATTACTTTTATTAAAATTTTCCCTTTTCCTTTTATATTTCTTTACTCGACTGAAATGAAAAACATGTTGCGCCGTAGTTCTTTTATCATTTATATGAAAAACTAAAAGCTTAAGAAAACATCGCATTTCTTGTCATTTATTTAGATGACAGCTATTCTAAATTAAAACATGCATTTTTCTATTTGGAAGAATGTCAAGCTTCAACCGCAACGGAAATATACACGCTATTAAAGTAAACTATTATGGAAAAGGTAATCCAATTTGAAAATCTTGTTGGTTTCGCAATGGACACACCAAATATCATATTCGATAATCATAATTCTGTTTGTATGTAGGTACTAATTTAAAATACCAAACATCTTTTGTTGTGTTGACAAAGTGCTCTTGTCACATAGTACATCTAGTATCTTCCAAATATATTCCAGCCTATTTAGGAGATTTGTTAAGAATGCTTGGATCTTACATTAATTGTAAGGCTAAGCCCACACCGAATACGACAAATCAGTTTTTTGTGACGTATACGACAACAGAACATTAGTTCTTATGAGACAACACACACCATTTTTTTTGATGTGCGTTATAATTGTACTAGTGTGTTTGACGTATAAGACAAAAACATTTTGTCGTATTTAATGTGTTTTCAGGTTAACTGTTTCCGACAATGTAACCGCCAAGAGTTCCAACAATATTTTCAGTTGATAAAATTTTATCATCTGTCATAACTTGATGGTTGTCATTAAAGGGTTGCATTGATCGTGTTATCGGACAACATGAACTTTTGAACAACAATAGCTACATATTGTTTTCGCAAACAATAATGAATAGTGATGTCAGCATGTATTTTTGCGTGAGCTTATACGATTAAAAATATTTTTTTTTGTGAATTTTTATATACATTGAAATTGTGTATGGAGCGTATTATCTAGTTCCTTCTGTCGAAATTTTTTTGTACTCTCATTTGGTTTTGTACTATTTTTTTAACTTCTGTACTATTTGTAGTTTCACTGGCTGACATACAAAGAACGCTGCTAAGAAGATACATATATTCCGTTCTTATTTGGTAGGCACAAATATATGTACATATAAACAAGAATTAGCATTAAAGGCGCTTTCACATTGTAGTACAAGCTTTGAGATTTTTATTAGATTTTGTATGACGAAAATCAAATCAAAATCAGTGGCGCTACTCTGTTCAGCTGTTTACGTTGAAAAATTAAGTTGATGTTAATTTTTCCCTTGTTCCTTGGAATATTAATCATGCCCAATTCTTTCTGAATATAACGTTACGAACCTTAGTATAATAATCAATTTGGATTCACAAAGCAAATACGTTCGAAATAATCATACTAATAAACAATTAGCTACTGGCTTGAGCTTTTCACATGTTTACATGTTCATATATACTTAAGTATAAAATCAAACCAAAAAAGTTTGTCTTGAGTAGAACAAAAATCAGAAAAATGGGAATGAAGAAAAATAAACCGACGGAAACGCTGGGAAAGTGCACTTTAATATCAGCTTGAGAGTGTTTTAATTCTCGTATTCAATTTTCACGAAAAAGTTGTATATATAAGAATTAAAATCACATTCAACAGAGCCACCTGACAAGTGATAATAAGCAAACAATAATGAATAGTGATGTCAGCATGTATTTTTGCGTGAGCTTATACGATTAAAAATATTTTTTTTTGTGAATTTTTATATACATTGAAATTGTGTATGGAGCGTATTATCTAGTTCCTTCTGTCGAAATTTTTTTTGTACTCTCATTTGGTTTTGTACTATTTTTTTAACTTCTGTACTATTTTTAGTTTCACTGGCTGACATACAAAGAACGTTGACGAAGTGAGCAGCTGCTAAGAAGATACATATATTCCGTTCTTATTTGGTAGGCACAAATATATGTACATATAAACAAGAATTAGCATTAAAGGCGCTTTCACATTGTAGTACAAGCTTTGAGATTTTTATTAGATTTTGTATGACGTGAGCACTGACGATGGAAGTGTAGCGGCTTCCGAAAGTGGCGCTACTCTGTTCTGCTGTGTACGTTGAAAAATTAAGTTGATGTTAATTTTTCCATTGTTCCTTGGAAAGTTAATCATGCCCAATTCTTTCTGAATATAACGTTACGAACCTTAGCCTAATAATCAATTTGGATTCACAAAGCAAATACGTTCGAAATAATCATACTAATAAACAAAATCAGTCTGACTGTCAAAAAATCTTAAAGAAACTTTTCTCATTACATTTTGTTTCTACACTATCACATTCCAAATAAAACGTAACATAGATAATTTGCAATAAAGCAATTTTTTTATTTATTTATTATTTTTTATTTAAGCCGGCAAACAAATACACAACTGTTTTTGTTATTCCTATGTTTGTTTGTGCAAAAGACAGCCCTGATAAAATGAAAAATGTGACTGTTTAGAAAATTTCCTAAAAATTACGAATACCATAATACTGCCAAATTTCTTTACGTATTATTTGACAAATCATAACAAATTGTTTTCACACTATTGGATTTTTACTTAAGATTTGAGTTATTGACAAGTATTAATACAAAATCTAATAGTCTGAAGGCCGCTTAATAAACATTGTAGCTAGGGAAGCCAAATCTAGATTCGCAAAAGGCTGGTCATTGGGGTTAAAAACGATGGACAAAGCAACAAAAAGCTGGACATTAAAAAATTACTAGAAGGTGGGAACTTTTATTTCGAAAAAACCTATTATTAAATTTTTTCAAGCACGATGGTTCAAGATCTGCTGATAAGTTGGCATTAGTAACAACGATACATTAATATCAAGTAACTGAATAAGACGATTTTTTGATATAGTAGAAGTAGTGCACTGCAACTAAAATGTTCGTTATTTGTATCGACGATCAAACATTGTGCATAAATAATACGTTTATTACGAAACCGTCAAATCTTTCATTAAGCACCAATACCAAGTCAGTCACTAATTGCGTAGCGCTATTTTTGAGTTTCTTATCGATCTAACCGTTTGGGAACTGCGGTATCAAAAATTCCTCAGAGTGCAAAACACCGATCGCCACAAAACTAAAAGTCCAAAAGATGCTAAGAATACACCAATAAATAAACAGGCACTGCTATTCGGCATATCCGCTCTTCATGCACGAATAAGATTTTTGGAATTTATACTTCACATCAGGGATGCAAAATTAGATTTTACAAATTGTACTAGTTTTCAAGAAAAATTGTACTTTTTTCAGTCCGATTGTACTAAATTCTTCTTCTAAATATTATATTAAAATACTTTTAACTCAATATTAACAATCAACCAAAAAGGTACATTGAAGCGCACTTGCACTAAGAACTTTTACGTAATGATCCTGATGAAATGGGACCTTGTCTTGTGAAAATGTAAAAAACTGAAGCAAAGCATAAAAGCTTGTGTACAAAAATATCATTTCGGAAAAGAGATCCTAACTTCCCCAATACTTTTCATATGAGGTAAGTTAAGTTTCCTTTCTCTCTAAATGTAGATGTTGGAAAAAATCTCTTTTTAAGTAATTTCGGGGGTCCATTTCGGGACAATTCTGCTTGTAAAGTGGGGGAACAGCTACTTTGGCTTTACTGAAAATTCTTGCTGGGAAGATAGGGCCCCTTTGCATCAGGATCATCATATATGTATGCAGATAAACTGAACAACTAATATTAATGTTTAATTTCAAAAAGCACACAAAAGACTATTAGGGAATTCACAATGTGTATCTTAAAATTTGGAAATACCGATATCGTTGCACCTTAAAATTTCATTGTGAGCAACGATACAAAGCACAGCATATTAAAGTAATAAAAGTAACGACGAAGTTTGCCGAATATTTCTCACTTTATATGTATAGAACACGAACTCAAAGTATACAATAAACAAAACAACAACACAAGCACGATAGTGCTTGGTACCTATCAACATGCCAAAGAAACAGCAATACACTTAAACCACACACGAATTCTTTATTTAAAATATTGCCGCATTGAAAAAACATGCTTCTGGTAGTAAATTTCATTTACATACAAAACAAAAACCACAAACTTGCCAACCCATAATAAAAGACTAAAATTGAAACGTCGTTATATTAAGACACATTTTAGAACGCTGTTGTGAACTCCCTATATAAGTTGTTGAGATCTAAATATAAAAGGATTATTTAGGATACACTTCTTGCCAAGGTAGATTGAAAAGGTACCACTACAAGAACAGCTGATTTAGTAAATTTGAGAATGTGTGCGTCATATAGGCAATAGATTTTGACACATGCCTGGGATTTTTCTATCAACAACGGGCTTGTGTTAGTAAATTTGAGAGAGTTTATGAATGTGTGCGACACACACAGACAACAGATATGACATGTTTCTGGGGTGTTTCCACCAACAAAATAAATGTGGTTTTTGGTGTTGTATTTGTTGTCGTCGTGGTGGTACCTGTAATGAATCTGCCTTGCTTCTTGCTAACAAACTCTTAGTCATTTCTAAACTATAGCAGCACGAATTAGATGACTGCAGCAAATCCTTTGTTTGGTTTAGATTGGTTTTCATTACACATATTTTGATATCCTTTCCAAATTTACAGATGAATGTGGAGTTGATAATATTCCTCTCGCAATTCTTGAAATATCAGTTTATTTAGTTAATTTTTCACTTAGACCTTCGACCAAAAGGTACATATACGGCCATGTCACAGAGTTCAATTCCGTTCGGAAACGGAATTCAACCGACCCCATTTTTATAGCATCTGGCGTCTAAAAAAAAAAACTAAAATACGAAAATTTGTCAGGTGTGTCCAGACTGTTGGCGGCGCTACTATGCTGCGGTATGCTCCAGCTAGGGCTTGTCATATTAGGGTGGATTGAATTCCGTTTCCGAACGGATTTGAACTCTGTAACATGGCCTATATTGTCGTTATTTTAAGACTTAATAATTCGGAACCAATTTCCTTCTTCTGGCTTATTTAAGAGAATACTGAAAGCAGACCCCAATCTGTTTATCAACCAAATTTGACGTTGGATAACGGAAAATCTTTCCAAATTCAAACAAACCCCGTTACCATAAAAAATTTTTAAATAGTGCTAAATTAGTCATTGGGGTGCTATTGTACTTTTCACTTTCAAATAGTGCTAAAAAAAGTACAATTGTACCAACTTTTGCATCCCTGTTTCACATTGCATGTGACCTCAAGTATAGAAGCTTGCCTGGAAATCAAAATAAAGTGATGAGAAAGAATGACGAACTAATGGAAATGAGGACTAGTGAGAAGCAAAGAATTCAACAAGAGTTTAAAGAAATTACCGGGTTGAATGTGTACAAACCTCTCGTGGAATATGGCAATACGAATGATGATAATACGGGAAGAAAGTTTTTCCAAAATTTTTAAATAACTTCTCAAATTACTGGAGTTAATGAAGAGCTTCTGAGAAGATGTCACGTTATACTGTCTGCAATTAGCATACATATAATATAAATGCAGTTAAATTTGGACCTATTGAGTTCTTTGTATGAATGGAGAGAACTCATATCAACTGTACGTAAAGTTCTTTGTAACGGTCGATAAATTATAGAAGCAATATTTTGCCACTAGGTGAGCTTACAGAAGAAGCACAAGAAGCAAGAAATTCGTATTTTAAACGAATCCAACTCTTTAGCGCAAGGAAATGTTCCAGGACGTCTCAAAATCAAAATCTTATACATTGCTTTATGTTGTCATCTGATCCTTCCCTCTCAGCAATACGAAAAAATGGAATAGCAACGCTGTAACATATGAAACAGAAGAACTCAAAGAAGCTCTTGATATATTGATTGTAGAAGAATATTTTAATGAAATAAAATGAAAATTACAAACCAACAAAATTGCGTTATTTTTACACAGGTACATACATATGTATGTGTATCGTAATTTGCAAACAAACATAAGTTTTTTTAAAAGTTAGGTAATATATAATTATTTAGCAATTATAGTTCAGCTCAGGTAGCGACATAAAACTTCACGGATAAAAAAAATTCAAAATACCATACATAAATAATCATATTAATCAGCTACTTGCTTGAGCTTTTCACATGTTTACATGTTCATTATACTTAAGTATAAAATCAAACCAAAAAAGTTTGTCTTGAGTAGAACAAAAATCAGAAAAATGGGAATGAAGAAAAATAAAACGATGGCAACGCTGGGAAAGTGCACTTAATATCACCTTGAGAGTGATTTAATTCAATTTTCACGAAAAAGTTTGTATATATAAGAATTAAAATCACATTCAACAGAGCCACCTGACAAGTGGTGATAAGCAAATACACATGAGCACTGACGATGGAAGTGCAGCGGCTTCCGAAAGTTCTACTGTGTACGTTGAAAAATTGATTTAATGTTAATTTTTCCCTTGTTCCTTGGAATATTAATCATACCCAATTCTTTGGGAATATAACGTTACGAACCTTAGCCTAATAATCAATTTGGATTCAATACCATACAAACTTCTTTTACAGCAGTTTCTTGCTCAGTGAATTCATACTGTACTTATACACAATTTACCTGCAAAATAGTAAAGAAATTAAAAATTGCAATTGTAGGAAAGACTTTGTAAACATGTTTGGCATAGATGGAAGCTAGAGGATTCTCAGAATAATATGCTATAGAAATATATTTTTTCTCCGATTTCTAAAAATATTATTTACCATTAAATAATGATATTTCATGATGAAATGAAATTTTAGGAAAAAAGTGTAATATTCGAAATCACATCAAATTTTAACGGACAGAGCTATTGTAATAAAATTTTGAACACATATAGATGAAATAGTTTGCTAATAGATAGAAAATTAATGATTACCACTTTTACTATCTAAATACCAGAATTCCTAAAACGGGGAAAATATGTTCCAAAAAATTCGTTTTTTTTACAAAAATGGTCACCCTGCCGTTATTTACAGTGTAATATCTAAATAGCTTTCAATATATTTACACAATAAATAAGGTCGTAGAACACTTGTAGTTTAGTGGCGATTGGTGCTTTGCACTCTGAGGAGTTTTTAAGGAAACAGTAAATTTTCATTCAAAATCGGTAAACTTTGGATAGGGCTGCTCCTTTCACCCGATTTTTCTTCCACAGTAACTTTTCATAGGTTTTTTTTAACTGCCAAAACTAGTGTATGATTCAAAAGAAATTTATTTTATACGACCACCTTTTTCAAAAAAAAAAACCCACAAATTTAACATTTTTTACATGTTTCATGTTGAGATAAGTGTAACTTTTTAACGAAAGAAGATATCGACATGCCATTTTTTCTGTTTGTTCTAAATTTCCCCTTAATATTGCCGTTTTTTTTTTGAAAAAATTACGGGGCATTGGTTAGTTCACAATATCAAAAAATCTTAATTAAGGGTGACCAAGAAATAGGGAAAAATATTTCGTACGCAATTATCTCTGAAACTAGAAGAGATGTTCCACACATGTAAGCATGCTTTTTGTAGGCATTCTCAAGGACTATCTATATGTAAAAACTTTTAACATTCGGACAATAAATTAAGTTTTGGAGATTAAAAAAAAATGTACCGTCCGAGGTAGCCAAATTCGCGGCTTTTCCCACGAGCCAAATTTGGGGCTTTTCCCACGCTAGGCAGCCATTCCTTTCCATGTGAATTCGGAAACACCACAGCTATGTCAATGTGAATTTTCATAACGATATCTTAAACTTTTCACGAGTTACCGAATTATTTCCACAAAAAAAGTTTTTAGACCACTGTGCAAGGTCATTGAAATCTTTTAAACAAAAACGACACATGTAACATGTTCAGCCCACTGTCTTCATAGAGCTTGTGAAACTATAAGGAATAAAAATGTGGACAAAATAAATTTTAATGTTAAAAACATTTTTATACGAGCATTATGCAGTATATAAATATTTAAATAAATTTATCTGGAACTTTCACATGGATTCAGGAGGGAGTCCATAACTTCTCGTTGTGGTACATGGAATGCGGCTGTAAATTATTATGTCACCAATAACGAACAAGCTTTGAAAGTTTTAGATAGTTAAGGGGATGATGCTCGATCGATTAAAATTACCAAAGAAGCTAAAACAAAAGCAGCCACCGTATTCTCTAAATCGCTAGAGCTAAATCTCTATCGCTAAAAATCTATAAACTCGATTTATCAATTTTTGGCTACGAATACAATTTTGCAACGCGTATTGCTAAATTAGACAATGTCTTCAAAATTGAGTCCGACTAGGGTTGTCATCCGTACTCTTTTTCCCGGACACTGTCCTCTTTTTGTGGTGTCTGTCCGGGGAAAAAATGTGCGTCAGGGAAAGTCCTACTTTTTACCGACTTACGGCTTTTTTCACAATGTACGATTAAGAGTTAACGTGGGCTTTAACGGCATGTTTTGTATGCCGAAGTTGCTGTTAAAGTCTACGTTAACTTTTAACCGTACATTGTGAAAAGCGTCATTAAAAAGGGAGATTAAGTTCGCGTAAAGTATTTGTTTTACATTTATATATCTTTTTCGCTTTTATATATGGCTTGAAAATTGCATTTATTGAAAACCTAGCCAAAACGAAAATAGCAATTGGTATTAGAGTCCAGCTTATGTTGTAAATAATACTGTGATGTTATTCTATGACGTATGTATGTATTTAAAATATCGATGGTGTTCCGTAAAAAGGGCCAAAGTAATATAGATTTAATATGATTATTTCGAACTTTTTTGCTTGTCAATGCAAATTGATTATTACTTATTACTTCCATCATCAGTGCTCATGTGTATTTTGCTTATCACTACTTTTCAGGTAGCTCTAAGTTGGCCAGACGGGCTTGATTTGGTTTGCTAGTCAATCTTTTTTAGGGCTTGCCAAGATTTAAGCTAAAAAGCTATTTGTCAAGCTAAAAATTAATTTCTATTCTGTGCAGAATTTTATGCACGAGCTACAAATAGCTATTTTAGCGCTAGAATTTAATTCATGGATTTAAATACATGATAATTTAATGAAAATCTTTCTCCAAGGGCCTTTTCTTTGCAAACCAGAGACCTTTATTAAAAATAAAACACTTTTGCTTTTGGATCTACATATTAATGGAAATTCCTGGGGTCTATAGACGAATGATAAATTATATACAGACTAAGCGTTTCATTCCAAATACAGTGCGAGCTCGATATTCGCAACAATCGATTATCGCAGCACCCCAATTATCGCAACAGGCAATATTTTTATATTACAGTCATGTTTATGTGTATTTTGGTTTTCTTATGTATATTTCTAAAGAGTAAATATGGTATAATTAAAAAACAAGACGAAAAGGAAACCGAAAACTTCATATGGAGCATCTGCTACCATAGACTCACAACTAAAAAAATTTTTTCGAATTTACTAACAATCTGCTATGTAAAATTTTGCGAGATTGGCCCTTTTTTCGCAACACAATATCGATATGTATTTAAGATTTTATTGGTAATAAAATTATTGGAAAAAAAATTTATTTCGTGTTATTTTTAAGTCCTACTTTTTTAAGCAAATGTCCGGGTTTTTTCCTCTGCTGTCCTCTTTTTATAAATTAAGTGATGACAACCTTAAGTCCGACGAAATTTTAGTGTTTTATGTCATTGCCAAAAATGTTTCATTTTGTATTTATTTGTTCAGCATTTTAGCGATCGAGATTTAACTTTAGGGAATTGCTGAATAAAGGGGCTGATTCAGCTTTTATTTAATCGAATTATGGATTTGATTTACTGCCAACAATATCAAAAACTTCAAACTGCTGGTATTTCCCTACATGAACAAATAAAAATACTAAACGACACACTTAAAAAGGTTGACAATTTACCTGACTGCGATTCTAAGCATATTGTTCAAAATAAGTTGAAACAAATTATGGATAAAAACAAAGGCTTGGAAACGATACAAAATATTTGTACACAGAAAAAGTTATGTTAACTTTTTTTAAGAAACATATTTTTAAATATATATTATTGTATTTGGAACAATTTTCCGTCATCCCACGTCAAATTTGGTTTGTAAACAGACCGGTTTCGGCTATGTGCCATCTTCAGTGTTCTATTGAATACTAAATCGTTTTTCTGTTGTACGTTGTTTCTTTTATAATTCGTTTGTATACCTAACTTCCTTCCTTGATCCCTTTTGTATTCTGCTCCCTATTTCTCTCTCCCGCTCTTTCTCTCTCTCTCTCTCGCCTCTATATGCTTTTGTGTGTCTCTACCTGCTACCTGTTTCTCTTACTATTATGTTTGTGTTTAATATTTGGTTTATAATCTGCTCTATTAGTTATCAGTTGTTTTATCCCTACGTAGGTAATAATCCGTAATTGTACGTTTCTGGGTAATCCTTTTGTCTTGTTCATTTTCTACTACGTTGCCTGGACTATTGTTTTCTTTTGTGTAAAAATATTTTAACGGTTCAAATATTACGTCTGAAGCAGTGTTTATTTGTTCATTTATTATTCTTCCGTCAAATATTTTTTGCTTGTATATTTCCATGTTCTCTAATACGTTCAGTCGCCGTCCTTTATGTTGTGAATGTAATAGTTTAACTGTTTTTCTAATATGTCCTGGTGTACATTTGTTGTCGAATATGTGGTTTGCGAAATTCGATTCTGGTGTTATTCCTGGTTCTCTCAGTTTCTTGTTGTAGTCTCTTATTCTTGCGAAATCTTGTTTTTATCTTTCTTCCAGTTTGTCCGATGTAACTGTGTTGGCATGTGCATGTTAATTTGTACACTCCTTGTTTATCTAGGAAGTCTGTTTCGTTTGTTCTGTTCTGTAGTATACTACCCAAGTTGTTTCTTGTTTGGAATGCTGTGTTAATGTTGTGTTTTCTAAAAAATTTTGCCAGTTTGTATGTTGATTTTCCCATATACGTAAAGGTAACCCAGGTTTTCTTTTCTTGTTCCTGTTCTCTGTTCCGTTTCTTATTTGCCTCGATATCCTTTCTAATCTTGTCAACTAGGTCTTTTTTATATCCGTTGTTTTCCGCTATGTTATATATTATTCCTAACTCTTTCATATAGGCCTCACGTGTTAGGGGTATTCGTTCAAGTCTCGTTATTAATTGCCTAATTGCTGCGTTCTTATGTTGTTGAGGATGGTTTGATGAATTGTGTATTATTGTATCTGTAGCGGTTGGTTTTCTGTATATTTCGTATTCAATTCTATTTAAGCTCTTGTTTGCCCTAATCGTTAGGTCTAGGTAGTTTATCCTTTCGTTCTCCTCCACTTCCATTGTAAATTTTATGTTTTTGTGTTGTTTGTTCAGTAGATCCAGAATTTGCTCCTCCATATTTCCTTCTATTACACATATAACATCGTCCACGTATCTTGCATAGAATGTTACCCCAAAATTTGTTTTTAACTCCTCTACGTATTTCTCTTCTAAATTTTGCATAAATACTTCCATGAGTATTGCTGATGTTGGATTTCCCATTCCTAGTCCGTTGATTTGCCTATATATGCTATTGTTGAATTTGAAGTAATTCTGCTCCAATGTGGCTTTTAGCGTGCTTGTGAGTTGCATTGAAAAATCCACGTCTTCTGTTTTATTGAGTAGTGTTTTATGTAGAATGTTTATTGTCTCTGCTGTTGGGATTGATGGATATAAGTCTTTTATATCAAATGAGACTAGTTTAGTATTTTCTGTTATCTGTATGCTCCCTATCTTGTTAACTAATTCCGTGGTGTTGGCTATTGTGTGTTTATTCTCTAGGTCCAAAATATCGTTCAGTATTGTTTTTAAGTATTTCGATAGTCTATAGCTCGGAGCAGATTTATAATTAATTATGGGTCTCATTGGCGTGTTTTGCTTATGTATCTTCGGTAAAGCGATCATAGATGGAGCGGATGGATTCATAAGTGTTAATGAATATGATATGCCTGGTTTTATTACTTTGGTTGCCTTTTTTATTAATTCCTTTACCTTTGCCTGGTATTCGGCTGTAGGATCTTTCCTGATTCTCCTGCATTTAGTATCCACTATTAACTGTTCCGTTTTTTCGATGTACTCATTATTGTCTCTGTTTTGTTTGATAAATAATTTTGTTTGACCTATTATTTCATTTCATTTTGCTACCGCCAAAGCTGGCAACCTCATAAAATTATGAAATTCTTTGATTTATTTTTTATATTTTTGTAAAACATTTTTTGATTGAAACAATTTGTTTATTGAAAAATACATATTTTTTTAAACAAATTATTAAAAATTTTTGCATTTGAATTTACAAATTTCTTTATAGGAACTAAATTGAAAACATTTACATTTGATTCAGGGAACTTCGTGTTTGAAGTGAAAAATTCATTTTATCTGTAAAGACAGTTAATTGCTTCTAAAGTAAGCCAAACTTCTGAACACAATGTTGGCGAAGTTTTGTCGTTTAAATATGCTCGCTCCAATGCATTCAGCGGACGTAGAAAGAAGTATTTCTTTTTATAAAAGTATTTTTAGAAGTAGCAAACAGAATTTTATTTTTGAGAATTTAAGCCAAAAAATCGTAATTTATTGCAATTGAAACATGAATTAAGCTAAAATATTTTGCAGACTTATATATTTTTGTAAAAATTTGCTTACAAAGTAAATTTCAATTCATATTTTATCTTACATAAATTACTATGTATGTACTTATTGTATAACACGCACAACACACGAAATATGTTCCTAAATTAACAAGTTAGCTCTATGATTTCGCTAATGTGTTTGTTTTTTATTTTACTTTTTCATTATATTTTAAAGAACATTTTCTATTTTGAAACATAAAAACTTGTTTAGATCATCCCAGCAAAAACTTTGCTTACTGGTATGCAAACAAGTATATGAGGATTTAAGTCGTAACTACTTACAATTTATCTCGATAACTACTTATTTTTGTTTGAAAGTCCAAAAAATAAGGGATAGCCCTTACAAATGTATTTACATTTTCACAGCAATTACCTAGGCTCTAAAACACTTTTGCTGAAAATTAGGTCGATAATAGTCGGCAACACTTTACCGATTATTATCGACCTAAAATTACACACGCATTCTTTTTTAACAAAATCTTTTTACTAAAAAAAAGCGATTGGCTGTGTGCAGGTTTGAACCGCGATCTCCTGACCGATAGTCTGACGTATCTACCATTCAGCCATAGCCGTATTACACTTTATGTTACATTTTTTCTACTTGGACTAAATATGTTTAATTTGAAAGGTTTTTTCTTTAATAAAATAACTACAAAATCGATGTAATTTTAGACAAGGAGAAATTTTCAACACAAATTTAGACAATATATGATCGTAAATTTGAAGTAATGTTTTAGAGTGTAGTTACTATTTGGCTTACTTGAAGCTAAAAAATAAAAGTCAAATAAACAAATTGAAATTAAAAAATTTTTATACACATTATTTTATTATTATTTTATTTATATTTTTTATTTTTTTGACCCAGCTGGGATACGAACCTGTGCTCTTTCAGATTTGAAGACAATTACTTTCTAAAAATTTTCAAGCAACTTTCCGTTTGGTGGTACGCTGCTGAAAAAAAATCAACACACATTTTGTCTAACACAGGAATGTGATATCAATTAGAGATTTTTTTCCCTCAACTGAAACAAAAATTAGTGTTCAGACAATTGTTTGCTCACGGAATTTTTGACCTTTTTTCTTTATGTAGTGTTGTGAATAATTTTTTATGTTTTGCACGTTAAAATTAATCAATTTAAGTGAATTTATGTGAATGAAAACAAATTTCTCTTCACAACTATTTTTCCGTGTAGAAATAAATGCAAAATTTCAAACCTGAAATTCAGGCAGAACTGCATACTACGCTTTAAGAGCATTTTCTCAGCTTTTTACAGTGTTTTTATGCGCTTAAGACCCTTTTTTCGAGTTTTTTATTTTTTAAACCTATGCTCCCTTTTTGTAGATAGCAACCGTGAAAGCAAAAGTATCGCTCAATACACAAAAATTCCAAAAAGTGTATTAATATAATTTTATTTCAGGATCCATTGAATAAGGCGAAAACTACAATATGAATCTTATCTTCCCATATTTTTTATTAAATAAAATGGTAAATTAAAAAAAACCCCTAAAATGTACACTAGGCATGCCAATCCCGAAATCCCGATCCCGGGATTTTTCGGGATTGAGAAATCCCGAATCCTGGAATTTGTCGAAAAATCCCGGGAATCCCGAAATATTTAAATTACGCTTTTTGAGGAAAATTATAATACAAAAAACTTATAATGAAAAGTAACACTAATTTATGTACATTAATATACATACATTATGGTTGTCAAAGGCTATACTCTATCCCTACTCTCCTGGTCGGTGGTGATAAACGAGCTTCTCCATGTTCTTAGTGAAAGTGGGATGGTAACTGGAAAATTCGGCTGTGATATCTTAGACGTCATGAATGATGCTTTCTGCACTGCTTCAATCTTAGGAGAAAACGATTTTGGTATATGTAGTATCGTTAAATGGATACAATATCCCTTATTCTATGAAAGTCAAGAGTTTATATGATTTTTTTTGACAAAAGTCTGACTTGGAATCCCTATGAAGAATTCTTATAACAGGAAGCGCCTAGGGTTGTGTTGGATGCACCTGGAGCATGAGACCTAAAATTATCACGTGAAATTATAAAATTATATTCAGACGGAGCATCACGTGCTGCTGTAGAGACTGCCAAACTATACAAGGTCCAGATGTTCTTGCTACCGGTATAATAAGGATATGTCCAGCTTTGGTCATTCAGGCCTTAATTAGTCCCCTGAAGAAGTGGCTGCTTACAGGCTCTATCGTGGAAACTCTGTTCATTGTGTTAGCAACGGGTATTCATCGATCCATAATATCATGTAGAGAACTATAAGATATGCGACTGACAGCATAAACTGTGAACTGAAGTTCCGCCTATGGTATTTCAGGCGGAAATTGAGACAATTGCAGCTTGTGCCGTCATTATTTTAAATAAAAGACATCAGAGCTCACATATAGCTATCTTTTCCGATAGCCAAGTACTTCTCCAATCTCTCCTTTAATGGAAATTGTGATCCGAGCATGTGTTAGAGTCTTAAACTAACTACAGAAGCTACAAATAGGTAACAAAATTTTTATTTACTGCTACTTCCCATTTTTGTGGCGTCATTTGGTCAACGGATAACCAGTAATAAGGGGAAATGGAATTTCTACCTCAAAGGTTATATCTAATTTATTTTCTTGATTCTAGTTATTTAATTTTAATAACTATTTTTGATTTAGTAACGTGCTTACTCCCCAATTTATATTAAAATTTGTATTAAAATACATTGAAATTAACTTTTGTTTATTAATTTCTTATAGTTGTTATTATGAATATACTCAATGAAAATATTTTACATTACGAATTGATTGCTTTAATTAAAAAATCCCGGGATCCCGGGATTTGAAATTCGGAAATCCCGAATCCCGGGATTTGCAACAATCAGTCCCGCTTGGCATCCCAAATGTACTCTAAAAATGAGAATGACCCAAATAGAAAATGTTTACAAGAACCCATTTTAAATTAAAAACGAGGCGATTGTTTATAAACATTAAATTATAGCTTGCAGTACAACCAACTTCAGCTAAATCAATATTACACTCTAAAACACTTTTGTTGAAAAGTAGGTCGATAATAGTAGGCAACACTTTACTTATTATTAACGACCTAAAATTAGACACGCATTATTTTTGTTGATTTTTGAACAAAATATGTTTACTTAAACAAATAATAAATTAACGGCGAAGCGGTTGGCTGCCTGCAGCATCGAACCACGACCTCTTGGCTGATAGTTTGGCTGACAGTATCTACCTATCAGCCATAGGCATATGATACTTTTTCTGTCATTTTATCCCCTTGAACTAAATATGTATGTTTAATTTCTGAAGTCAAATTAGACAAATTATTTTTTTTATTGCAAATACCTACAAAATCGATGCAATTTTAGACAAAGAGACATTTTCAACACAAATTTAGACAACATATGATCCTAAGTTTTAAGTAATGTTTTAGAGTGTAGACATATTAATTAAGAAAAGAACTGCCAGATAAAGAAGCATTTAACTTGTTGAGTCTAGTAAAACAAAATCCATTTATAATGGAAAATGTTAAAAGCTTTCATAGTATTGTTTGCAGCTTGATTTGATCACTATTCAATATTGGTTTTTAATTGAAAAGTTAAAAAGTTTTTTTTGATATATTTTTAAATTGAAGTTATTTAAATTTCTTTATTTTGTTATCATCAGTGCACTTTAATGTCAAATTACAAGCACTTTGCACTTTTTACAATATTTTAGTTAATTTATTTATTATTTTTCTCATAAAATTAATAAAAAATGCAATTACTCTGTTGTTGAAAACTTGCTCATATTACAGAAAATATAAAAAATGAAATATCTGTCTGGGCAGACATGAGGATTGCAATTTTCATGTACATATAATATTTTTCCATCGTATTATTTCTTTTTTTTTTTGATTCCGTTGCATTATTATAACGCCAGAGAAAAAAGTACAATGACTTCTTATTATTTAACAATTGATGCAATTACAATGATGATGACAATGAATGACATATGAAATTTTTCTAGTATAGTAAAAGAAATCTTTAATAAAAGACGAAGATATGAGCAGGAACAATAAAGATTAAAATTAAGTTATTTGTAATTAAGGTTAAATTCCGTCAATTTAGGGAAAGAGATTTGAACTGGAGGTTAGATATTTTGAAGATATGACAGCGGTGTTAGATCAAAGTTTAAACAGAACAATATTTCCTTATTCTCACTGATGAAAACTTTCATTCACATAGTATTTATTATGATACTTTGCAACTAGGGGTTTTCCCTCGGATTTCCCGTCCCGGGAATTCCCAGGAAAACCGCTTATTTTTGTTTCGGGCTTTCCCGGGAATTTCCGGGATTAAAAATCTATTATATACATAAATAAATTAAGTAAAGTGCGACTTTTGCTCGCACACGAAGGGGTCCCTACGAATACACATATATCCCTTTTCGTTTTGCCCTTTTTTCATTTTGGAAATTTTTTCGTTTGTTAAATTTTTTTCTAACTTTTTTTCGTTGTTTTGGCGATTGTTCGGTTCTGGCGCTTTTATCATTTTACTGATTTTTTCGTTTTTTTGCGATTTTTCGGTTTTTGCCGATTTTTTAAGTTTTGGCGAATTCTTGGTTTTGACGTTTTTTTGTTTTAACGTTTTTTTCGCTTTTTTGATGATATTTAATTTTAACGATTTATTTATATTTTGGCGCTTGCCATATTGTTTGTGGCTGTGCTGTCAAATTTAATTGTTATGAATTCGCCTTGATGAAATGTTTCTTTTGGAATTTGCCTTATAAACAAGTGAGCTACTGAGCTGACTGAACTAAGTGAAATAGTTCAGTAAAATGATAGTTCAGTGAAAAGAGCGCTCACTCAAAAGAGCTGATAAGCACAATCCTAATCCGATCAACTTCGGTAGAGGGCGAAATCCTTTTCTCAACGACTGAAAATTGTGTTACTTGAAATTATTTGTGTGCTAAATTTGTATTGAATTTATTGAAGGTTTATATTAGGTGGATACTATCTATAAGCCTATTTTAAAATTTCCATGTAATTATACGTTTTTAATGCAATTTTATGAAATTTTGCTTAAAATTAGCTTATTGCCCTATTTTAAGTACTTATGAATACGACCGAAAGTGTTTTTCAAATGAATCCTTCATATTTGTTTATTTATCTTCATTGTGTGATACGCATCAGGAAAGAAATAAGAAATACAAGTGACAATTTGTCTCTGGCGGCAACATGCGTACTTGTTTAGACATTATGTTTTGTTTTAAGATTTTAAATAAGATTTATAAAAGAAGTATTCAGCGTAGTATTTGCCAACTAAATTTAGGACAAAACTAAATTTTGTAAACTAAACTAATTTTGGGTCAACTTTGAATGCCTTCTAAAATATTCTGCCACTAGCACCTTTTGCATTGTACTGTATAAATAATGTGTAGTCCTAAAGCCTTAGTCGTTAGTACCTTTTCTTTAAAAATTTTATTTCATAATTTATTATATCTTTAAATATTGTAAATAAATAAAGAAATATTTATTATTCTTTGTATTTTCCATATATGTACTATATTGATTAAAATTACGTATATGTGCGATTAATCAAATTCTTTGATTAATCAATATTATTATTAATCAATTAATCGATTAATCAGAATCTTGATTAACTAAGATATTGATTAAACAAATAATTTTAAATTTGATTATTCAATATTATGATTATTTGATTAATCATGAATTTGAATAATTTATGTTTCGATTAATTAAATAATTTGTATTTTGATTTTTTCTCCTTATATTTTATGCTTTTATTTTTATATTTTAACCTTTTATTTTTACTTTTTTGTATTTCATTAAATTTCATTTTCTTTGAAAAATTTTTGTTTTATTATTTTTAATAAAATTATTCAAAGTTTAATAAAATTATTGATTTAAATTATTTGATTA
This sequence comes from Panzeria rudis, assembly GCA_956483635.1. NCBI lineage: Eukaryota > Metazoa > Arthropoda > Insecta > Diptera > Tachinidae > Panzeria > Panzeria rudis. Next base: position 83,573,111 of record OY101449.1, read on the forward strand.
CTCAACATTTTGATTATTCAGGATTTTTGCTTAATAAATTAGTTGATTAATCACAACTTTTATTAATCAAAAAATTTGATTAATCGATTAATAGGACATTCCTAATTTTTTCCTTTTTTATAAAAATAAACTTGCAAACTAGAAGTTCTTAGACATTTTTGTCTTTAAATACTAAATTATGGGTATATGATAAGCTCTTATCTATCGAATGACAACTCGATAAATGTAGATGTTTGATTATTCGATGTCGAATGCTATAATCTCAAAATACTATACTTTTCATTCGATATCGAATGCCATGATGCCAAAATGAAAAATTTCGATAAATTTAGCTCGATATCGTATGCGTTAATTTGATCCCAGTTCATTTACAGCAGTATTTTTAGCACAGAGATAAGAGCTATCTTTGCCCAGTATACAAGTTCAATACTGTTTTTATTGAAAAGTTTCACTAGAGATAAATTTTGTAGAAATTATCACCGATAAATGCTTTTATGCAGAAAAGTTATTATCGCTTATATTTTTCTATAGAAAAATTATCACTGGATGGTCATCTCTGAAAAGCAGTTATCATTAATAATAATATATTGCAGTTCAATTGTCATTGGTGGTAATTTTCTGTAGAACAATAAAAGATGATTCCTGAAAAAAGTTTTCCGATTATTTAAAATTGGCAATAAATTAATTGAAAAAAAAACTTTAATTTTTTTAATACTAAAACGATTTGCTATTTACTTGAAGACTAATTAAACCACATACATGCTTTGTGTATAAAATGGAGTAAAATATGAAATAAAACAACGATATATGTACTTAAGGTTAGAAACGAAAAAATTTAGCATTTTATTTTATTAATAGATAAAGCCAATTTTCTAATTTTCGCTCACTGACTCGCCATCGGAGACTGGAACACCTACGCTACTAGCTTTTTTGGGAATATTATTGTATAAACTTTTTTTGTTTTACATACAATTTTATTCCTTCTTAGCTTCTTTGGAGATTTTTCTCGGCATTTGTTTAATTATTGCCCAAAAATATTTTTTTGTGTAAAACCCTTAAAAATTTTTCATAGAAATTATCAAGTTATCATAATGAAACAACCGTAACTTTTGAATCTGCTTTCATCGCAACTTAGAAACCTTGCACATAATAGACGTGTCAGTTGGCTGCATTCCGTAAAAAAATAAATATAATTGAAATACCATTTTTAGGATATTGAAATACCATTTTTAGGATAAAATATACTTTGGCTTTTTTGATGCCCAAGAAGTGTTTCGGTCCTATAAACCCACGTTGGGTTCCTCTGTTGGTTAGATAGTTAGCCCGTTCGTTTCCAGCAATTTCTTGTTGTGTATGGTGTAAAAATCCAAAATTTTTTCAATATTTTTTATTAAGAATGGTCTAATATTTCGACCAACAAAACACCAAAAGATGCATGACACAATTTCCTGTTTTATGATTCGATCAACTCTTTCAGAGTTATTCACAAATAAACACATTTTATCTTTATAGAAACTCACAAAAAATTTATAACTGCAAACACTGTTAAATTAACCTGTTAATTATTATTCTTCAGGAGTGGTGTCTTACGAACGAAATAAGCCATATATTATGAAAATGATTAGCAATTAAGTGAATACATCCATCCACACACTTGAAAGCTACTTTCGTGTTAAATTGTTTCAAACAGAAAATAAATTTATTTTCTAAAGAAGTTTGACTGAAAAAGGTACGACCGATTTGTATGATTCATATTTGTTGTTGTTGTTGTATTCAGGACCTCAGGACGAAGCTTGTATAAAAGAAACATTTTTAAAATGCTGCTAATGAGGTCAAATTTTGGGCTTTCGGTAAATGGTATTTTTAATATTCGTTTAAAATCTATTACAATTTAAACTAATGGAGCGATATTTATAAAATTTTCAGTTTGTTACTAATTATCCATAAAATAGGGCGCGCAATTAACTTTATGAACAGTAAGGTGGACGAGTCGGTAAACCATCGGCAATATTTGTTTTCTCCCCATACGGAAACACCAAAAATAACGTTTATTGTCAAACGTTGCAATAAAAGCATTAAAACCAATTTCGACTCGAAGAATTAATTTTTCCATAAATAAGGCGGTAAGTTTTAATGCGTTATCAACATTAATTAAAGTTTTTGCTTTAAAGCAAATAAGCAATTGCTTTGGAAAATAAAATTGATTGTAATAGCTTTGAGGGAAATAGCTTCAAGTATATAATGGAAATTTTTTCTTTGTATGTATTTGGTTTAATAAATTTAAAAAGGTGTAAACATGTTTTTAAATAATATTTAAAAATAATATAAGTAAGGAACATGATGGCGGAATTTCAACCAATTTCTTTACATATTTTTGATTAAACTTGACGTGGAATTAACACTCGCTAAAATAAAAGTTAAAAAAATTGAAAAATAACATTTGTGGTATTTTGAAAAAATCCGGTTAATCGGCACATAAGAACCGGCATGCCGAATTATTCGCAAATATAAATTATTCGAAACTGGTTTATTTTCAGAAAGGCAAAAAACCGGTTAACCGGTTTTCGGTTCCGGTTTTGCATACTCTAATTAACACAGTTGTCAGTTCCAATGTGGTAAACAAATCGTAGTCACCTGATCTCTCGAGCCCACCTGGTATTAATTCACCTTGATTTGATACCATGTAATAAACCAGGTATGGGAGTTTTAGTTTGACGCGAAATATAATAACTTTTTTCGCGACAGGCAATTTTGATTAAAACAATATGAGAATTAAAATGAAACGAATCAAGTATATATTTATCACTAAGAAGAAAGTATTTTCTGGTATTACTTATCACATATATGAACGATTTTTACAAATTAATCTAACAAATGGAATGTTCCCAGACCTGTCCTCTATACAACTATTTGAAGAACATATAAAATTCAATCGTATAATTATAACGCACTTTTGTATGAAAATTGCGAACAACAAATATACAATACTCAGGGATGATAAATGGAAAAATTCTAAAATGGTACTTTTTCGGCTCAAATAGTACCAAAATCTTTTTGAATTATTGTAACCAAGTAAGCCACACGATTTTGATTAATTTTATGTGCTCATTGTGTCAAAGATCATATCGTCGTTGCTCTGACAAAATCAGCTATGTGACAATTTTCGAAAATTTTTTATTCCACTATTCTTAAAATTTTTTGGTCATACATCTAACCACCAAAACGTTTCAGGATATCTTGATGGGTTTAGAAGTTAACCAAAGTAGCTATGTGAAAGCCATATATAGAATATTCCTACAAAGGAGTTATGTGTATAAATTCAAACAATAAAAACTTTATTTCTGATCAAATTTAAAAAATATATTAAGAAATAATCGAAATAAAAAAAATTTATTAAAAATGCTTCAGAAAAAATTAGCTATGTGTATTTTTTACCGAATAATTTTATTATATCTTCACAATGTGCAATTATTCCTATTGTTTTTTACAAAATACTTGTAGTAGTGCGAAAATTGCTTCAATAAAGCGCTCGATTTTAAAAAGACATCGCAAGGTTACCATATAAATCAGTTTTCTCGCTCTCCTGAAAACATAGTAAAAAACACATAGCTGATTTTGTCAGAGCAACGACGATATATGGCTTTGTTTTCTATAAATATTTTTGATAAATTCTTTTTCAAATATTGGTGACAAAAATCAAACAAATTTTAATTAATCTCAATGAAACTTCACTTCTGCCATATAACAAGGAACCTTCTTACTAATTTCTTTATTATTATAAACTTGAAATTTGCTAAGAAATTTAAAATTCGTTCACAGTGAATAAACAAGCCATAACACTAGATATTTATTATATTAAAATTTTAAATCCGACATTTTTGTGGTTTTCTTCAATAAATACGTAAGTCGACTTACGTCGATTTTGAGTTATTAATGCAAAAAAGCTCTATTTTAAGCGCTCTTTCCATGAGAGTAAAAACTTTGGGAATATCATGGACTAGTCTCGATATTTTTCATGCACGGCAACCTGACTTCTATATTGATTCCATAAATTTTCAGCAATAACGTCTTAATTATTCCTGTGTGATGGATTATTTAAACACACAAGCAGAGAGAGATACGATGTTATTATCTAAACAGATCTTGAAATCTTTTTAAATGTTTTGTTTTATTTTACTTAGTAAATGTTATTTATGTCAACATATGCGGTTTTATGCATCCTTGCTAGGATCTCGCTCTTACGTTATTTTTGTCTGAAATTTTTACACAAAGTTATTTTGGCAAATATATGCCGTGCTAAAAAAAAATCAGTTTTAGAAATATTTTGTTTTTTCTCTACTGAAAAAAATCAGTTTTAAGACATACGCTTTTATGCAAGAAAACCAATGATTTGTTTATAGAATATGGAGTTTGACATTAAGCTATTCCATCAGCATCGTTATTGATATTTGGCCTTGAACACTAACAAGCAAATATTATTAGCTGTTCTCTCAAGACCACCTGTTATGTATTCCCCTTAAATACCCAGTTGTAAATGAAACGAAGTACTTTGATAATTATCAATGATGTCAGCATGCCGTTCTAAGCGAGCATCTAAGTACTTACATTGTAATGTATGTGTAACCTAACATGTCATTTAGTAATAATAGCTTCGATTATTTTGCATTGTCTACGCGCAAAGTAAAAAATTGTGGCCTACTTTTGGGTTATATTTCAACGGCAAGGTCGCTTACAGATCCACTTATTTTGTAAACGCACAGTAGCGACAGGTACTGACATCGTCGCTTACTTTTAAGCGAGAGCCCACCGATTAAACAGCCTATGACACGCTAATGTTAAATCTAAGGGGGCAAATAAGCTAAAGCGTCACCACTAGCTGCTACTAAATATTACTTACATCGGCGATTACGTAATGGGTATTTTTACCAGTGGGTAAGTGCACAAATCCACTCACGAAATAGCTGCCTAAGTAGACTTAAGAGAGAATTAAGTTAAGGGCCACCGTAGAGATAAATTATTATTGAAAAATCAATGGATACCAAACAAGAAGTTGGCAAAAATTGGTAAATAGTACCAAATGAGTCACGGGGGTACCATCGTACTTTTTTGGTTTCAATAGTACAAAAAAAGTACAATTGTACCAACTTTATCATCCCTGACAATACTGTATGATTAGACGATTACACAACACATACGACGTTAATGCGAGCTTGTGAATTGAACATTACATTAAATGGCAACTATTTTTCAATAATGGGATCTAAGCGGGAATTCCCGGGATCCCAGGAAATTTCAAAATAATTCCCGATTTCCCGGGATATAAAAAGTCCGCAAAAAGAAAAACTCTATCTGTTATATAACATGTGTTTTTGTTTTAACAGTCAATCGTTTTCTAATCACAAAAGTTCAAGTTACTAATAAACTGCAATAATCACCAATACCACCTTCAGTCTCTTGGAAGCACTCTGTCAGTCCTTGTTTTTAATAATTACTGACAGTATTTAATACGGTCTGTCAAGAGTAAATGCGATTATTATTTTTTTTTAATTTGCAGTTAAATATCAATAAACTTTAGAAGCAACTGTTTGTCTAGCGTTAGCCTCAAGTGCATTTGTTCAAACTGTAGCTACTGATGCTGCTGGTATCTATCATCAATTGCTGCAAACTTGTCTTTCAGAAAGTTCTTTCTCTGTCAATTTTTTCTCCTCACTTCATAAAATCAATGAATCTTTTTAAAGTGGCACTTATAAGCGCATGAATTTTTTATGATGCTGGTGGACGACGACTGTCCGTTATTAAGTCATGAAGTTTTACAACTGAGTAATAATCAATAAAAGATGAGTTCTTTATTAAAAATGTTAAACAGCAAAAATATACGTTCGTTCCCTCTTTATTATAACAAGTAAAAGCCCAGCAAAACTTTTGGCATTTATGAAATCAGTAGTACTTTTTTAATGGGTTACAAAGCAATCAGTGGCACTTATTTATCTTATTACTATGTTCCAAATTATAACTACTACTCAGTAATTAATAAAATTAGTACGTATATATCTCATTGTCTCAAAGCAGTTATAGTTTTTTGTTATGTTTTAATAAAATAAGTAGACAAGCAGCGTTTAAGTTGATATGTGTTTGTATATGAAAACTAATTATTGGCGCTTAGACTTATAAGTTAACAGTGGCTGAGTGAGTAAAGTACTTGTCTTCAAATCTGAAAGGGTTCAGGTTCGTATCCCAGCTGGCAAAAAGAAAAACCGTTTTTTTAAATATATAAATATATATTATGTCTATAAAAAATTTTTATTGTATTTTCTTTATTTGACTAATTTTCTTAGCTTCAAGTAAGTCAAATAATAACTAGTTAATTACTGTGCCAATGTAAGTATGTACTTTTATAAGGGGTAGCCCTTATAAATTGAACTTCTCAGACAAAAATATTTATGTAAGTAGGTATTCATCGAGTAGTTACGATTTAAATCCTCATATAACTTTTTGCCTACCAGTAAGCACAGTTTTTGCTGGGAGTTGTTATGCTGTGTTCTTGTTGTTTTTAATGTTGATTTTCTGTTTTCAATTTAGTTTTTGCTTAAGTTTAAGAATATAATATGGTTTTTGATTTGTGAGCCAGGCCATACATAAGAAATATGATACTAGTTAAAGAGAATGCACTTAAAGAAAATATGTACTAAGTGGAAGAAAAATATGCTGAGTTGTGGCAAGAAAAGTATTGCAGCGAAAGATAATTAATTTTTTTGCTTTATAATATTATTGCTTATATATAACTCTTCACTTTTATAGGCCATACATGCAACAATATTTTGTTTTATGTACTTCTTTTATTTACACATTATTTATAGTTGGATATCTGACAAGCCTATCTGGTAGAGAGGTAAGATTTGTGACTAGCAAGCTAAACATGTATACCGACTTTAACAAATTTTTTAAAAACAATTTTTTTATTTAATCAATGTATATAGCCTAATATCCTTACGGAGCAATAAACGATCTTCAATTTATCTTACTTATGACAAAGTTGAATGAAGAATGCTTGGGAGAAATTAGCTGTGCAAATAAGGTACATACTGTACTTCGCATTTAAATCAAAACATATTTTGCTGTAGAAAGTGATAGTTTATATGAAACAAACACCCCATAAAAAATCATTAATTTACCGGCGACGAAATATCTTGTAGCGCCGACTCATTTTAATCGTCTGATGTATTTCAACTCAAAGCTGATTTTATTTCTAATGCCACCCGTATCACCCGTTTCATCGAAACGGTTTTCACTTATAAAGGTTTATTTATGATTTCTATTTTTTTTAAATTTTTTTTAAGTTTAAGAATTATCATCGTTACTATGACAAAAGTAACAGCAAAATCTCCGATTTCCGTAAAAAAAAATTATGCTACAAAGCTGCAGGCAAAGCTCTTCAAACAAAATCGGTTTACAAATGAAAGAGTAACGCGTGGGGGGAGAAAATTACCCCATCGGTTTTCGGAAAAAAATTGTAAGACCAAACTGCAACAAATTTTCCCCTCCGATTTTCGAAAAAATGTTTATGGAACCAAACTACATGCAAAGCCTTTCAAACAAAAAATTTTTGAAAATCGGTTCACAAATGACAGAGTTATGTTTGGGGTGAGCCAATTTCACCCTCCGATTTTCGAAAATGAATTGAGCATATTTTATTATATCAAAAAACAAATATATTTTCAGACTTATTAGCACACATTGTTCAAGTAAAAGTTCTATTAATTGAAAGATTCGAATTGTCCAACAGGATATGACTACGGATATCATTTAAACATTGCAAACAACTATTTCTTGCTTCTATAATCATTTTTCTGTCTTTAGTATTTATAAATTGTACACACTACGCGGGCTTTTGCGGTTCAAGTTCGACAATTTGGGAAAAGTTAATAACATATCTGATGAATAAATAGATGTAGTATTGCAACGAGTTGACCGATTTGAACGAATAGTATCTCAAATGAAAGACTAGTTCTTCTGCTTTAAGAAACTAAAAGTATACTGTCTCCATTCAAAAACTTTGCGCAACTTTGGCGAAGTCTACAACAGACTTTATTGTGCATGATTAAAAATGGTCATATCTTTAAAACTCGCCGTTCGATATCTTAATTTTTAGTACATTTGAGTTCAGCATGTTCTATTATGTAAGAGCTGATGTAAATTTTAAATAATTTAGTCAAAAACAAAAATGCTGCCAAATTACTATGGGAGTTAGCATATATTTTCTCTAAAAAATATATACTTTGAGATAGCAATATTACAAAAATGTGTGTAAAAGTCAAAAAACTTAACTTTTTGCTCTGAAATTTGCACTAAATATTTGCCATCAAAAACTCGTTTTCTCAAAAATTTAATTTGACACATTTTGAATATAGGCTCTCGATATGCTAAAAAATATAAAATAAATCAGCCACGAACCAGGCACATACAGCACACCAGCTTAAACCTCTTCTTATCCACCATGGAAGCTTGTTACAGGATGATACATTTTATTTGCTTTTGTTGTAGTCAGACAATAATAATAAATCCCTTTTTGTAAGTTTTAGTTTTTGTGAGTTGTATTTATTATCCCTTTTTGTTTGGTGATAAACACACACATACAATTTAGACTTTTGTTATCTGGCTGGTATTTGTGCATTTTGCTAAATTTTTCTTTGGAGTTTTATGTATGTTTATACCCTGTCGGAAAACCCCTAGTCGACTACAAAAATAATCAACTTACGCTCCTTTTCACAATGTATGATTAAAAGTTAACGTGGACTTTAACGGCAAGTTTTTTTAAGGCGAAGTTTCCGTTAAAGTCCATGTTAACTCTTAATTGTACATTGTGAAAAGAACCGTTATAGTTAACTTTTCTTAGACTGACCCAAAATCAATTATTAAGTTGAGTACATAATCTGCTTTGGTGAGAGCCAACAACTTTACTCTCACCTACTTCGAAACCAGGGTTAAAAAAATGCTATGTGAAAATTCCTGCTGCTATTGCTGATAGGTTCTACAGAAAATACAACATCAGCAGCAATAGCAATATGCTAAATGTTGTAGCAATCACTATACTGTTATACTTTGTTATAACCATTTGCAATAACATGCTAATAGCAAAACAAAATATAATAAAGTGTATTTTTCAGACAGCAGAAGCAAACGAAAACTATTTACGATATTGCTTTTGTTATTATGTGCTGTTGAAAATTAAAACAGCGTAGCAATAGCAAATGATTTTTGTCACATTGCTTGCTGTTGTTAATTGTTTATTCCTTTAGCTTCTATGATAAAACGAAATTGTTTGGGTATATTTTCGATAGTTGCAAGTCAATGCCGGACGAATTTGAAAGTACCAGTGTAAAACTTTGCAAAACAAATTTTTATCACAATAACATTAAAATTTCGGAAATAATTGCAAAAAATTTTAAAAATTCCAAATACATTACAATCATGAGAAGAAATGCCAAAATTGGTTAAAAATTATAAAAAACTTTCAAATTTGCGTTGCGTTGCGTTCTTTCCGAGGCTTTTGCTTTTTACAGTTTTGCCATTTTTAATAAATTTTAGAGCTTGGTTTAAATTTTGGGATTTCTCGCGAACTTTTGCCATGTTCGCGATAAAGTTTTTTTTTGTGGGTATTCAACGTCTTTAAAATGTTAATGATTTTTAATCAATATTAGATATTGCTATCATGTCGCCCTCAGCAAGTTTTTGCGAATTTTCGCCAATTACGCGAATTTTGCCAAATTTTTTTTTCATTCCTTACAGTTTTAGAGCTTTTTAATCGATATTATGGCTGCTTTAAGTTTTTGCAATATTTCGCAAATATACGCCATTTTCGCGATAGACGTGATTTTTATAAAGTTTTTGGATTTCTCCCATTTTTTGGAATTTTTAACCAATATTAATTACACTTTGCAATCATTTCACTTCTAACAAAATTTTGCAAATTTTAATAAACTTTACAATTTCTTTCAAATTTTCTGCATTCCTTGCCGTCGTAGCAAGTTTTAACCTGCTTTAGGACTGTTTCTCATGTTGCCATTTTTTTTGCGATGATTCGCGATTTTTATCAATTTCAGGGCTTGATATCGTGTTTTGTCTCTTTTTTATAGTTTTAGTGATTCGTAAGACTTTCTGATTTTTGCAAACTTGCTTCATTTGCACAACAAATCATATCTTGCAAAACTCTTAACTTTTAATATAGAAAATGGTTAAAAACATATAAAATAAAAATACATACCTACGTAAGTACATATGTACTTACATATATTTTTACATAAAATTAGTTTTGAGAAAAATCCTAAGGCTCTTATAAATTATAGCAACCGTATGCTACGAATGTAGTTGCTATTGCTAGTGTTATTACATTTTTCAAAAGCAACAACAAACAACATCACAAATAAATTAAAATGTGTATAAACAATTAATTTTTCTGACAAGAAATGCTATTAGTTTTTTACATTTGCTTTTGCTATGCTATATTTATTTCCAATAGCACAGTATGCGCGATAGTATTGTAAATAAAAGTTTAAACATTTATACTATAGTATAGCACAATTTCCGTACTTTTGCTACTTCGCCGCTAGCATTTCGAACACTGTTCGAAACTCATTTCAGGTTTATATTAACTTTTTGCTGTTATTATTTTAAATGGTACCTTAGCTGGGTGGTCAGCGCGTTGACTTTAAAAAATGTGATACATAGTTCGAACCCCAGCAACGTCTTTTTGCAAATGTACTAGCTACCATGTGACTCAAATAGAGTTAACTTTTACTTAGTTGAAAAGTAGTACAGGGTGGGACAATCGACTACTGCCTAGGACATCGCAATGTTAAAATAGTTAGCTGTAATCCAAGTGTCAGTCAGCACTAGTTGCGAAATAGCTAGCTTAGAGTTAATTTGAAGTTAACTTAGTTTCCGACAGGGTACATACAATATTTATTGTTTGTAGTTGGTAAAAACCAGGGGCCAAATTCCGCAACGATGAGTTTTGAAGTGTTCACCAATTTCAGTGTTCACTTTTGATTTGTGCACCCGCAACGGTGAGAATGTATTATTTTGACAGTTATAGTGAACACTAGAGCCTAAATTTTTTCACTGGAAAAAGTGCGGTGAATTTTTTGTTTTTATGTGTTCACTGGAAAAAATTCATCGTTGCGGAATCTAGCCCCAGAGCTGCAAAATAACTACACACAAAAAAGTAAATGTATAACAGCTGTAATTTTCGAAAAAAAATGTGTGTAGTATGAAATTCAATATAATCTGTATTTGATTTAAATATAATGCTTTGTATAAGTCGGAAGTTATTATTTTCGGCTTAAGCTCATTAATTGGATTAATGTAAATTCAAACTATTGTTAAGAGTGGAATATTAGAATATCTTATCAGACTAACGTAACGGATTAGTACTACTAATTTCGACAGCCGCTACGCTGTCATCATCAGCGTCCTTTGTTCGCTTTTACCACGTTTGATCGTGGATACTAGTATTAATGGAACACCAGCTATTTAACCAAATTTTATGAGGAAATAGAATATGAGTATCCTCTTTATCAATATGGTGAGCCGAAATTTCACCTTCTGATTACTTATTCCAATTTTTCCAACTCTTCATTTGAATGAATGAACGGATGATCCCATAATTTCAGTAGAAGAAAATGGTCGCGTTCATAAGACGTAACAGTTGTGCAACTGTTGTGTGTTTGTTTTAAGGTACGTTCACACTTGGCAAATATTTGCCGAAAAAAACGTAACCACTACTTTTGCTAAGGGTTAGTGTGATTTAACTTATGGTCAACATATTGTGCTTAGCATGCACAGCTGATCAAAAGAGTTATGCCGTTCATACTCTAATACAACGCCGCAGCGGCCACATAGCAAACTAGTTTAATAAATTTTGCATTACAAATGTGATAAAGGAGTATAATTAAAATAATGCTAAGATCACTAAATATATGTATGTTTATTGTGTTATTTACTTATATAACATACTATTTAATTTACTATAATGTTGAATCATTTTTTTTAACATGGTGGTGGCTTAGCGTTAAATTTAAAATATTATCGGCGCAGCCTTCTTATTTTATTAAAATGTTTTTTGCTTTGTGGTCAAAATTTTAAAATAAAATGAAAATGAACAATTCGTATGTTGCTGACTATCGAATTGGATACCATGTTTAGTCCCGGTCCACATTTACAGTTTTTGTTGCAGCAATTCTTCATTTTTCAGTGAGAAAAAGCGGGAGAGGAATAGATATGGCACTCTCAGCACTCTCCTACAAATTAAGATATTGCTGCAACGAAAATTGCACGTGTGGACTGGCACTTATAGAATATTTCATCGAAACCAATTTTTAGTTAATTTCAACTGTCTTTTGTGCCTGGTTTTAATTGTTTACATTTATCAGCTGTTCAAGCCGTTTCTAAGACGTAACTGTTGGGTGCAACAGTTGCCAACAGTTGAGCTCAACAGCTACGTCTTATGAACGCGCCCAAAGTGTTTTTGTTATCTTGTTAATTTTCTATGAAAGTACACATGCATACACACATACATTCATATCGGCACACATACATACATACACTAAAAAGCACGAAATGTTTGTGTACATTTTGCAAAACCAAAAACGAACACGGAAATTCTTAAGGGCAATATACACGGTCAACATGCTTGACAAGCGTGGTAGCAGTATGTGTGAAATTTCGTTAGTATTAGTGACACCGACGACGCTTGATGGAAAATATACTTGGTTTTGATTTTTCGTCCAGCACACGTTCACGAATCTGGCATCAAGCTGATTGACCGTGTATATTGCCCTTTAGTAACAGCTGAATTAACTCACATAGAGTATGCAAAAACCGGAACCGAAAACCGGGTTTTTACATATCTGAAAATAAACCGTCAACGGTCAGTTAACGTAAAGTTAACAGACTATTTAATACTTTTGATGAAATCTAACTATGAAAATGGACTCGGATCATGCTATTGTGTTGGATCATTAGAAAGAGATACAGCATAAAGTTCCAAACGCTAGGACCGGATGTAAGTTTTACCATCTCGAAAGCCTCATCGGCAACAGTTAAGAAAATATGGCTGCCCAAATATATAAACTTTTTAATTAATTGAAAATAAAATTACTAATATTACACAGGGAAATTGTTTTTTTCGGAATCAACCTAAAAAATTAAAAATTTTGCTTCAGTTTTTAAGATTTTGATTTATTTGAAATGTACAATCAGTTATTTATTTAATATAGTTTCTTAGCCAAAAGAAAGTGTTGTTTTTTCTGTGAAAAAAAATGTTTGCATGGCTTCAAATTCTATGGGTCTACCCTTTAATTTGGTACATATACTATATTTTGTAGAGTTTTATCTTAAATTCATTCTATAAGAGATCGCATTATTTCAATGAAAAAAGTGTACAACGTGTTTTTTTACTAAGGCAAGGCGAATTAATATTAATACAAGATGTGTTAAAAGTAAACTCCATATAGAAAAACACAACCTTCGTAGACCTAAACCTTGGCACTTATATATTAAGCAAAATCGGTAAAACTATGGCTTCAGAAATTTAAATTAAAATAATAAAATTAAGATTAGAAACTAAAAATGGCAAAACTGCAAAAATTGTACAATTTACAGAAAAACTTATTTTTTAAGCAAAAAAGTGCAAAACTGCTCAATGCTTAGAAAAACTGCAAAATGCAAGGAAAACTGCACATTTGGCAACGCTGATTTTAACACATTTCACTCTGTTATGTTTATTTGAGTGATGTAGTATTTTTTATTTTCGGGGTAAGTGGCTCTGGTTTCTCTTTCGCCTTGTGTATGCATTCATTTGATTTCCCTGCAGACAAAGTAACTAATATGTAGTTAGAACTATACTAGTTGCTTTTTACTTCAGACTAGTAGCCCATCTGTCCTTTTTTCATATATCGAACTATCGATTTTAACATTAGGTTGTCATAGGAGACCAAGTATTTCATTTGTATACAGTTATATCAGACGTGCAATTTTTATTTCTGAACATAAGCAATAACGTCGGCAGAATGACGTCACAAAAAATGTCTGTATTCAAACTTCTGTTGGGGGCTGGGTAAATGTAGTGATGTTTGGACACAATTTTTTTATATTCGTTTAGTAAACTTGCACGGCGTTTTATATATATTCCATATGTTTCACTTTATAATTTTTGCGTATATAAAAATTTAATGAATGTGAACATAAATAATGTGCAAATAATTGAAGAACAATTTAAATATTTTGTTTATTGGCTTTCTTTCTAATTTTTTTCATAAAAACAAACAATTTATACATAAATCACTATAGAGTGTGTGCCAAACGGTAACAAAGTTCTATTGTAAGTAAATTTTTGAAACTTCTGAGGCGAATAAAATTTCACTAGCCCAGGGGGTAGTAGAAATTTTGACACAAGAGATAAATTTTTGACAGGCAGAAATTAGAAGCATGGTATCGTAACAAGGTAAACCCACCGCCTCCGATTTTGGAAATTCGAGCCGTCGCCCAATACATCGATTTTTGCGGCTCTTAAATGTAGTTAGACTGTGAAAAATGAATTGTTTATTTTAATTTGCAAAAAATTGTACATAATATTATAAAATTTTTCGCTACAGCAGAGAATTTTGTCTTATATGTACAGGGTGTTTTTTTTAGAGGTATAGAACTTCGAATTGAAATAAAACACAAGATAATCGTTTTAATGTCCATCAATTTGGCTTTATTGGAAGGATAATTTTATGCCATTAATGTTTAAATATGATTTCGGGCATGTGGCCGCCGCGGCTGGCTCGAATAAAGCCAATTCTACAGGTCCAATTTTCAACCACTTTTTCGAGCATATGGGGCCGTATGTTGGCAATAACGCCACGAATGTTGGCTTCCAAGTCCCCTAACGTTTCTGGTTTGTTGGCGTAGACGAGCGACTTCACATATCCCCAAAGAAAATAATCCAATGGTGTCAAATCACACGATCTTGGTGGCCAATTGACAGGTCCATTCCGCGAAATTATGCGCTCATCGAATGTTTCCTTCAATAAATCGATTGTGACGTGCGCTGTGTGGCATGTAGCGCCGTCTTGTTGGAACCACAACTCATCCACATTCATGCCATCCAATTCGGGAACAAAATAGTCGGTTATCATGGCTCTATACCGGTCTCTATTAACGGTAACTGACTCTCCAGCATTATTTCGGAAGAAGTATGGCCCAATGACTCCACCAGCCCATAGAGCACACCAAACAGTCAGTTTTTGTGGATGTAATGGCGTCTCAAGGGTTTCATGTGGATTCTCTTCACTCCAAATGCGGCAATTTTGCTTGTTGACGTAGCCATTCAACCAAAAATGAGCCTCATCACTGAACAAAATCTTGCGATTTTGCTTGCGCTAAACTTCGCAAACTGAACCATTATTTTCGAAATAAATTTGCACGACTTGCAAGCGTTGTTCTTTTGTCAACCTGTTCATGATGAAATGGCAAACCAAACTAAATATTAATCACTTGACAGCTGACAAAATGGCCGCCAGTTAAAAAAGTGATGCCAACTTAAAGTTCTATACCTCAATAAAAAACACCCAATATAAAAATGTTCTTTTAAAAATTTGTTGGTAGCCGGCGGCTTGTAGGAAATTTTTTTGCTTCGCCGCCGCATAATTTTATATTGTCAAAAAAGGTATCATTTCACACAGCTGAAACATGAATGTTCTTACATACGTCAAAATTTTATATTGTCAAAAAAGATATCATTTGGCACAGCAGAAACATGAAATTTTTTCCCCACAGGCAAATATTTTTTTACCATAGTACTTTTCTACCATTTGGCACACGCCAAACATACTAAATTTGACAGCTTGTGTCCTAACATAATTGCTCTGGCTTGTGTTTGAACATCAATTTACAAACATGTGTCCGAACACTAACATTTTCTGTCCACACAGTCATTTCCAAACTTATGTCTCGTCAAGACTCGGTGTAAGAGCTAAAAATATGTTTTATATACAAGTTGTATACCTGCAAATTTTGCCCTTTTTTGACTAGTATCGTTATTGACTCGATACAACTAGTAATATGATTATTCTTTTTTTACTAGTATCGTTACTAGTCTTGCTACAACTAGGAATATGACTGTCCCAAAGCGTATCTAGTTGTAAATTTAGATGCTGGGTTTTCAACATTGAGTGAAATCCAATGCGTAGTTGAAAACATGTGAATCTATTTAAATGTCTTTTATTAAATCCGATGCAGCCCACTATTATTTTTAGAACATTAAAATGGAGAATATTTCTAACTTATTTGCAAACGTACGTTCATAGATGGGTTATATTTTATTTAAGTGTTTGCTTTTACAGATTTTGCCATTAATGCACATCTTTCATTGGCAATAAAAATGCATTCTATTACGAGATTTAGTGCCATTATTAAAAGTAAAATTTTATCGGACAAATAAAAAATTTTTCATTATTACAACTCTACGTTAACCTAAAGTGAGCGATAAGTTAAAGGCAATGTCATCCTACCTGGTAGGTTAAAGTAAAGTTGTAATACATAATCAAAAGCTTTTAATACGACCGATAAAATCCCCTCTATAAATAACGTCAAGGTGTAATAATGGACCTTACGCGAATATAATCGCATACTTAACTTTAAAATTAATACATAAGTTAGCACTCTTGAAATGTTTGCACTTAAAATTGTTGTTCTTCGCGTTCCAGCAGTTTTGGTTAACTTTTAGAATTTGGGAGAGTAAATGTTGAGTTGAGGCGTTGTTTGTTATACATACATTTTGAAACGCTTACACCTGTTTCAAAAAAGTAAATTGAAAAAATTAATGGTTTAATTCTGTAAAAAAACAGACAAAGGAAGAAGCTGAAAAACTAAATAAACAACTTTATTTTGGTTTTTCATTTATCTTTTGCAGAATTTTCTGTTCAGTATTAATTTTTAAAGAAGAAAACAAATAGCAAAAAAATTACTTACGTTTAATACATGTGGAAATAATAATTTACGAAAAAGTAACAACCCAGCGGCAAAACTTACGAGGCATTCACTAAACAGGCCTTTTTCAAGGCTCCCAAGGACCTGAAATAAGATTCAAAGCTTCGCAGAATGTTTTTCTATCTCGTATCTAAAAGAGCCGATACACATTTGATCTCCCTTCTTTTAGAAGGTGTATTATATTTTTAAGAAATTTATTATTCGACATATTGTCATAATTATATTTTAAATGAAATTTATTTGTTGATGGTTATTAAGCAATTGTCTATATGCATTTCATTGGCGCTTTTACCAAATCGTCAGTAGACTTCAACCACAACTTTGAACAGTTACAAACCTCCTATTTTATGCACAGACTTTCAAAAACCATTTGAGAATTTACAAACGATATTTTTTAAAATCACAAAAGAATAAAATAAGTGTAGTAGGCTTAGAAACTTATAAGCCTACTACACTTATTTTATTCTTTTGTGATTTTCAAAAATATTATCGTTTGTAAATTCTCAAATGGTTTTTGAAAGTCTGTGCATAAAATAGGAAGTTTGTAACTGTTCAAAGTTGTGGTTGAAGTCTACTGACGATTTGGTAAAAGCGCCAATGAAATGCATATAGACAATTGCTTAATAACCATCAACAAATAAATTTCATTTAAAATATAATTATGACAATATGTCGAATAATAAATTTCTTAAAGGTTTAATTTGGTTTTTATTTTTCTTTTTGCCTTATAATACTTTTATTGTTATCCAATGGATTTCTAATTGTATACAGGTGTAGAAAAATAAAATAGATTCATATCGAATATAAAATATTTGTTGGGTTTTGTATAAGTTTCTAAGCCTACTACACTTATTTTATTCTTTTGTGATTTTCAAAAATATTATCGTTTGTAAATTCTCAAATGGTTTTTGAAAGTCTGTACATAAAACAGGAGGTTTGTAACTGTTCAAAGTTGTGGTTGAAGTCTAGTGACGATTTGGTAAAAGCGCCAATGAAATGCATATAGACAATTGCTTAATAACTATCAACAAATAAATTTCATTTGGTGTATTATATTTTTAGATTTTTCGTTTTGGTTAATACAAAATGTACTGCCTCCTGCTCCCTTGCGGATTCCACTCTATTGCTGTTTTGGTGTTATCTTCATCGGGCTTTCTTAGCCAGTGCCCAATCCATCTCCATTTCCTTCTTTGAGCCTCCGATATGATTGGTGTTTGGTGTACGTTGCAAGAGACAGTTATTTGAAATTGTAACTGACCAGAATATGCGTAAAACTCTTCGCACGTATCGGTTGGCAAATACCTGAACTGCGTTTATATCTTTGCTTGCATTATTTCATGATTCGCATCCTTATAAGTGTAGATTTTACACAAGAATTGAATATTTTCAGTTTTGTATTAATAGAAATGAACGAATATCTCCACACAGATTAATCCAGTCGGTCAAACGCTTGGTTTCCAGCATTTATTCTGTTTCTTATGTCTGCACTAGAACCACCGGATAAAGTTAAAATACTTCCGAGATAGCAGAATGAAGTAACGTTCTGCAGATATTGGTTATCTATGTGAAGGGTATTGGTGTTTGTTGTGTTGACTCGCATGATCTTTGTTTTGGCGATGTTTATTTAGAAGTTTGCTCTGGATTCTACTGACTGGACATCATTTAATTTATTCTGCATATCATCGAATCTATGTAATAAGAGACAGATGTCGTCTGCATAGTCAAGGTCTTCCAGCTTTTTGTTTAGCCCCTGGTTATTCCTCTGTTTGTGGATATAGCTCTTTGCAGTACACAATCAAGGACAATGTAAAGAGAATTTGCGAAAGCACACATCCTTTTCTGACTCCGGCTTTGATGTTGATCGGGTCACTGACATTCTCGTCGTGGAGGATACGCCATCTTGCGTTCCTGTAGAGAGCTTTTATAAGGTCAATAGCTTCGTTGGGTGCTGCTTTACAGGCCAGTGCGTTCCATATCGCGGAATGTGCCAAGACATCAAAAGCTTTCTCAAAATCTATGAAAGCTAGATAGAGTGGTGAACAACAGTCTACTGATTGTACAATGATGATCCTTAGGCTATTTATGTGATCAGAACAAGATTTTTGTGGGCGGACACCCGCCTGCTCATTACGGAGAACTGGATTGAAAACATCTACAAGACGTTTGTTAATTACACTATGCCACAAAAAAATGCACTTCAAAAAGTATATGTTTTTTTAAGTTAAATTGGGGCTGCTGAACACGAAAATGACATTCATATATTTTTCTTAAGTCGTTTTTCTTAACGTTTTCAAGATATTCCCTAAAAAGTGTTTTTTTTTTTGCAGTCTATAAAGCTATTTCCAAAAATATTGAGTACCTTTTACTTGAATTAAGCAAATTTTGCACTGATGCATAGATATGTTTTTCAAATTAGCTTAGAAAACATTTCATTTTTTAGGTGATGGCAAAAGGTTTAAAAGTTGTGAACTAGTGTTAGTGGCGCAATTACTTTGTTCGTGATATTTATTACAGCAATGCCCCACCAGATTTTGCTCTGTGATAGATTGCCTTTTTTGGTATGTTAATTATGAGTTCGTCGCACAGCTCGTTGGAGTACCATAATCGTTTTATTGTAGTGTACAATAATCTTGCACTGATTTTCGGAGATGCCTGTACTAATTCGGGATGTATGTTTTCCAGTCCTGGGGCCTTGTTATTTTTAAGACTGTTGATGTCCAGAAATAATTGAAGCATTTCTGGAATCTCAGGTAGGATCGTTGATATATCATCTCTGACAATACGATATTCGCAATCACACAGAACTGTTTTGTCTCCATCTGTTCGCTCCTCGAAGTAGCAAATTCCCCATAACGTTTGCGAATTGGTTTGCAGACCATAAAATTTCTTCTTGTGAGTATGTGTGTTTGTTAAACAGTATGTGTGTTTATTTTATAAAAACTTTTTTTTTGTAAAGGCTCTTCATGTAATATATATACGAACTTTGGCCTCATATGTATAAAAAATTACGTTGGATGAAAAGAGATATTTCGAAATAACAAATTACGTTAATCCAAGATAGAGAAGCCCCTATAAAAATACCCAGACAAAAAAGTTAGCTCCATTTGCTTTTTAACAGACCTCCATAGACCACGCATTTAATCAAGCCTGCAGGTATGACCTGCCTTCAATCAGGCCTGCTCAATAAAGGGTCGAGGATGGGCATGATCCGCAATGACAAAAAAACCGATTTCAATACAAAGATCCCTTTGAACAAATTACAAAACGGACGCAATTTCAAACAAAAAAAGAATTTTTAAATTGGGTCCATATATGACGGAGTTATGCGTGATTTAGGCCTCTATTATGATTCACAACTCAAATAGCTTGAGTTGTCAATGCTACGACCCAACTCAACCATTTTTTTTGTATTATGATTCACAACTAATTTTAGTTGTCTATTTGGAACGATTTTCCGTCATCCCACGTCAAATTTGGTTTGTAAACAGACCGGTTTCGGCTATGTGCCATCTTCAGTGTTCTATTGAATATTAAATCGTTTTTCTGTTGTACGTTGTTTCTTTTATAATTCGTTTGTATGCCTAACTTCCTTCCTTGATCCCTTTTGTATTCTGCTCCCTATTTCTCTCTCCCGCTCTTTCTCTCTCTCTCGCCTCTATATGCTTTTAACGGTTCAAATATTACGTCTGAAGCAGTGTTTATTTGTTCATTTATTATTCTTCCGTCAAATATTTTTTGCTTGTATATTTCCATGTTCTCTAATACGTTCAGTCGCCGTCCTTTATGTTGTGAATGTAATAGTTTAACTGTTTTTCTAATATGTCCTGGTGTACATTTGTTGTCGAATATGTGGTTTGCGAAATTCGATTCTGGTGTTATTCCTGGTTCTCTCAGTTTCTTGTTGTAGTCTCTTATTCTTGCGAAATCTTGTTTTTATCTTTCTTCCAGTTTGTCCGATGTAACTGTGTTGGCATGTGCATGTTAATTTGTACACTCCTTGTTTATCTAGGAAGTCTGTTTCGTTTGTTCTGTTCTGTAGTATACTACCCAAGTTGTTTCTTGTTTGGAATGCTGTGTTAATGTTGTGTTTTCTAAAAAATTTTGCCAGTTTGTATGTTGATTTTCCCATATACGTAAAGGTAACCCAGGTTTTCTTTTCTTGTTCCTGTTCTCTGTTCCGTTTCTTATTTGCCTCGATATCCTTTCTAATCTTGTCAACTAGGTCTTTTTTATATCCGTTGTTTTCCGCTATGTTATATATTATTCCTAACTCTTTCATATAGGCCTCACGTGTTAGGGGTATTCGTTCAAGTCTCGTTATTAATTGCCTAATTGCTGCGTTCTTATGTTGTTGAGGATGGTTTGATGAATTGTGTATTATTGTATCTGTAGCGGTTGGTTTTCTGTATATTTCGTATTCAATTCTATTTAAGCTCTTGTTTGCCCTAATCGTTAGGTCTAGGTAGTTTATCCTTTCGTTCTCCTCCACTTCCATTGTAAATTTTATGTTTTTGTGTTGTTTGTTCAGTAGATCCAGAATTTGCTCCTCCATATTTCCTTCTATTATACATATAACATCGTCCACGTATCTTGCATAGAATGTTACCCCAAAATGTGTTTTAACTCCTCTACGTATTTCTCTTCTAAATTTTGCATAAATACTTCCATGAGTATTGCTGATGTTGGATTTCCCATTCCTAGTCCGTTGATTTGCCTATATATACTATTGTTGAATTTGAAGTAATTCTGCTCCAATGTGGCTTTTACGTTCTTGTGAGTTGCATTGAAAAATCCACGTCTTCTGTTTTATTGAGTAGTGTTTTATGTAGAATGTTTATTGTCTCTGCTGTTGGGATTGATGGATATAAGTCTTTTATATCAAATGAGACGAGTTTAGTATTTTCTGTTATCTGTATGCTCCCTATCTTGTTAACTAATTCCGTGGTGTTGGCTATTGTGTGTTTATTCTCTAGGTCCAAAGTATCTTTCAGTATTGTTTTTAAGTATTTCGATAGTCTATAGCTCGGAGCAGATTTATAATTAATTATGGGTCTCATTATCTATACTCTCTGTTTTTTGAAACCATAGTAGCCATCACAAAATATTTTAAATATTTTTAGTTTCGGCCTCACTATTTTTTCTTGAGATTTTATATTTTATGGATATGGCAACAATATGGGTTGACAAATGGGATAGATTGGCGCCTAAAAGTACCATTTTAAAAGTAATTAAAAGTAACACAATAGTCGAAATAAAAACCAAAACACAACTGATAAAAAACTGAGACAACTGCTGTGATGAAGTTGTATTCCATGATATGAATTTGACAACTACGACTCAACTATCAATTTAGTTGTGAATCATAATAGGGGCCTTAATAAAAAAATAATTTTGAAAATCGGTTCCAAAATGGCAGTTATGCTTGGGAAAGCAAATTTACCCACCGATTTTCGAAAAAAAATATTATAAATTAAAATTAAAATCGGTCAACAAATGACAGAGTTGATGGGGAAAATTTCCCAACCAATGAAAAAAATAAAAAATTATGGGGACAAACTGTAAGCAAACCCTTTGTAACAAAAAAAGACTTTTGAAAATCGGTTGACAAATGATAGAGTTATGCATATACATACAAACATAAATAAGTACATAAATAAATACACAAACTCCTCCTTTTTTATATTAATATGCAGTGTTAATGGAAGTACTAGTGCCTGCTAAATAAGGCCTTATAGAAGGCCTCTTTACTTCTTCTTTTTACCGCTGAGTATGTGCAAAAACTACCACTAACTCAGCCTGAGAGTCGGCTTGATACCTCCAAGAGCAAGAAGAATCAGTGAAGCAAAACACCCGGCTATTTTATTTCTGTTTTTTTCTTCGATTTAAAACCAAATTGAGCAAAAACTAAAAAAACTCACATAAAGTTTACGCTTGAAGCGATAGTATTACGTGCTATGTGGTCATTTTGGCTTAAATGCAAAGGCAATAACAAAAGTAGCTTACAATAGACGACAACAGCAACAATAACGATAACAACGCGGTAACAACTTTTGTTGTCTTTCATACTAATCAGACTCCAACAACATTATGATCAATGCACAGTGGGAACAAACGAGCTAAAACGTTGTAATGGAACTTTACTCTTCTTTATAAAATCATGTTAACCAAAAACCGATTAATAATAAGCGATTAATCGAAAATTTTACATTTTAATCGATTAATGGGCAAAACCAAAATCATTCATAGCTATTTTATCGACTAACACATATACCAACCAAATAGTGGGTGGAATGGCATACTTTGTAGGGTATATGTATTAAAAATATTTATAATATTATTGATCAGATCTAGTTTTTGGTCATTTAGCCATAAAATAACGAAAATAATTTAAGAAATCTATGTATATTTTTAATCAGTGGCAGACACATTATGTATTGTATGGCGAAGAATATACGTATTTATAATCGTTCAAAATTAAGGGAGAGGTGTTCAAAGTTCAGTTTTAACATAAGTTTTGATTTTATCCGTCAAAAAACTGCTAACGGTCAACCGTGTGCTAAAAATTTGTATTGAGAAAATGTTTCTTGTTTTACTACGGGAAAAACTTTTACAGCTATGTCGCTAAAACCTCTTAGCAATAAAAAACTTTCTTATTTTCAAGCACAAGGTTTATTTTATTTTCGCTTTAAAAAAATCATATCTGGTAAAAAATTAAAATAACAGATTGTCACTTTGTGCACATAATGAACAAAGTATAGACTATATACTCTAAAAATGTCAGATTTTTGTCTCTATCCGCACATCTGTGTTTTTGCCCTTTAATTTTTATAAAAATCACACTTAAAAAAATTATATCTCGTAATTGAGTGAAAATATCAAAACGGCACTAAGTGGACATAATAACGAAGTAATGGCCTATATTTTCTGAAAATATCAGATTTTTGTCTGTATCCCCCACATGGCTTTTTTGAAGCTCAAAGTTGAGTATTTTTTAAAATATATACATTTTTGCATCTTTATTTTTGCAGAAGATAATTTTTTAGCACAATGAAACTCATGTAATGGTATCATAAGGATTCCTTCTTCACTACCAAAAAAACCAATGCTTTATGTTCAACAGTGTACGCACAGGGTTCGGCCATTTAATTATTGCAGTTCAGTTTTGCATAGCAATATTAAATGATCGTTACTGCCCTATAAAACAAAGCATGGATTTTTTCAATATCTTTCCTACTTAAAAAGGAAAAGCGATTATAAAAATGTATGAAATTGGTCAAATTTTTTATTCGGGTGGCCGCTAATCAGAAGCTATACAATAATAAATAAAAAAGATGGCGGTTATGTGTTTCTAGTACCTACAAGATTGCCCTAAATTTGTTTATTAAAATTAAAAGCCCTGCGGGCACACCTATTTGTTGAATTCACTCAGAATTACTCTATATGAAAAACGATCCCTCCTTTGAGTATAATTTTGTTTTCCCTAGCCTTTTTAATTTTTAATTTATCCACAAAAAGCTTTCTTTTCCAGCAGCTGCTGGCAACACTGCTTTACGGTTGGAGAAAATATATTAAATTGAATAATAAATTTCTTTGGATAAAACCCATATAGTTCGACTAAATACACACAACTTCAAATATTAAATTTTTCTCACAACTTACAGTAAATGATGAAACAGAACTAAATGATGAAACAGAACTGGGGCTCTAGACGAGTTCTCCCATACAAATTATCATTAATCATACGCCGTAAAAAGCAGTCATGGGATATAATTTATTTTATTTTGAGAACGTTTTTTTCCATGCTCTCAGTTTTAGCCACTCATTCTCTCAACAATTTTGCGGTGTTTTAATAAAATTTCATACATTTTTCATACGAAATATAAGAACAAAAGAAAATAAGCAGTAATATGAGAGCATTTTGAAGCTACTGCCGTCGATTTAGTTTTGGGCCTGTTTATTTGGCAGCGTTTTTGCTTGAAGTTGCAGACTTAGTTCTGTTTCATCATTAAGTCTGCAACTTCAGGCAAAAACGCTGCCAAATAAACAGGCCCAAAACTAAATCGACGGCAGTAGCTTCAAAATTCTCTCCTATTATTGTTTATTTTCTTTTGTTCGTATATTTCGTAAGAAAAATTGAATGTAAAGACTTAACATCTCTAAAACTACGGTATTTTACATACATGATATGATCATCAGCAAGACACAATAGCGCGTAATAAAAATAAACCAGGATCCCGCCCGGTGGTCGAAGTTCGACAACTTGATCCGTAACCGGATTTGTTTTCAACCGGTTTTTTATGCAAAAAATATATTGTGCCTATCTAGAGAAAAATACCTTTTAAGCCATATATCTTTAATCAATATTGGTAGACAATAATAAGATAAATACTTAAAAGTGTAACACAAAATATTTTGAGGATCATTTATATATAAAAGACTACGATCTCGCCCGGTTGTCAAAATTCGACCACTTGATTCGTAACCATGTTTGTTTGTAATTGATTTTCCAAAAGATTTTTTTGCAAAAACAAATATTTTGCATATCTAGAGAAAAATATTTTTTAAGCCATATATCGTCACAGAAAATGCAAAAAGCCCTATCTAACATTTTAAAAGTTTTATGCCCTGTTCAGACTAGGATTTTTAATTGAGACAATTTAATTTGAATTGAGCAATTAAATTTAGCATTCATACATAGTAAATTATGCTTACTCAATTAGCATTTGACTTGCCAATGGTATAATAAGTATACAAGTGGCCGCATAAGGGCAACAAATACAACATTAAAAAAAAACTAGATAATGGCCCTCAAAAAAATACACGGGTTTGACGTAGCTTATGCACAAAATTACCAGAGCAAAAAATAACCATCTAACGTTATACTGCCATCTGTATACTTATTAAACCATGGGCTTGCCAAGAATCACATGTAATGAAATTATGAGCGTGCTGCGGAGGATGAATAAAAACAAAGCACCTGGAGAAGACAGAGTCACTTATGAATTTTTACGAAATGCGTCTACAGAGTTTATAGCAAAACTAGCTGAATCGTACAACAATATTTTGACCACAAGCAGAGTAAGCGAAACATTTTCAAAAAGTATTATCTTTCCAATATTCAAAAAAGGAGATCCACACACCCAGTAATTACCGTGGAATAGCATTTATGAACTGTATAGTGAAAGTTTTTATGGGTATAATTAACAACAGAATTACCGCTTGGGTAAAAAAGAAAAATATTTTAAATGAATTTCAAGCGGGATTTCGGCAACATTACTCGACAATTGATAACGTATATAATTTAGCATCAATAGTGCATCTCTTGTACGCCGATGATATTGTAATTTTAGCGTAGGACAAAAATGTAATGCAGTCTATGATAAACCAGCTGGAGACCTATTGTAATCTGTACAACATGGAAGTAAAAATGAACAAATCCGTAATGATGATATTTAGAAAAGGTGGTAGGCTGATGAGAAATGGTACTACATGCAAGAAAATATTAAAATTGTAACCGAATTTTGCTATCTGGGGATGATATTAACCCCTCGAATGGCTTTCACAAAACACGTAGAAAGCAGAAACAATGCTGCTAAGGCTAGCATTAATTCCACCTGGAAAAGTTACATAAACAAACCAAATATATCTCTACGAGCAAAATGGAAAATTTTTTAAGCAGTGTGCAGAGCAATACAAGCTTATTGGGCCCAAATTTGGGGTTTTACATCATTTGAAATAGTGAACAAACTCCAACGATATTTTCTTCATAGAATTCTTAAAATACCTGATAATACACCGAATTATGCACTTGCCCTAGAAACTGGAGCTATCTAACTAGAGCTTTATTTAACTATGATTCAGAGAGACTTCCACACAAATTATCAAAAATTATGTTAAGCGAAAACATTTTCTGGGCTAAAGAATTAAACAACCTCGGCGAGGAAATCAATATGCACTTCAGTAGTGGGATGTCAAAAGAGGAATGGGTTGTAAAAACCCACGAACTAGTTTTAGAGCTTAAGAGAAAGAACCACATGGAAATGGTGCAAAAAGTAGCAGGTAGTACTTTGCGATTTTACAAATACCTCACACTGGCTATGGAATCCACATATTTTATGGATGGAAGCCTTAAAATAAATGAAATTTCGACATTATTAACCCATTTTATGGGAATTTGCCCGATAGTTGGAGAAATCAGATTTAGGTTTCTCCACTGGAACAGTTTTGATGAATTGTATTTAATAAATATACTGGACGAAGTAAATGAACTCTGTACATGGAAAGATTTAACAAACTATGTAAATAATGCTCTTATATATAGAGATTTTATGCTTGCAGAATTTAACTACTGATCATATAGTAATCTAATCAAATTATATAAATTATATACAAAAAAGCACTTATGTCATTATATAAGGCTGACAACGTAAAGTTAATGCCTTTTACCGAACTTTATTTGTATACTTTTAAGCAATAAAGTTCTTCTATTCTTCTTCTTCTTCCATGGGCTTGCCAGTGTATACAATTTTTGCTTCTCACTGAACATACTTCGCAGTAAACATACTTGTCACAAAGGGTTGTATTTCGAACTTTACTCAATTTATGAAACATTTAAGTACTAATTGCTCAATTTATTAATTGAAGCTTTGTATGGTAAATTGAGCTCAATTAAGGCCTTAATTGTGTAAATTTCCTAAATTGCGCAATTAAGGCTCATACAGGGTATTACATTAGAAGCATAAAGCTTGTTTAAATGAAAAAAATATATATATTGACAATTAGTGGAAATACATATACAAATTTGTTTGTCCTTTTTTTACTTGTATTCAGCGATACCATATTCAAGTTTTTTTACGATATAATAAAAACGATATAACATACTGTGTTGTCGTATCGTAATTTTTTACGATATAACAACACTGCGATATGACAACACCGTGTATGTATTAATATTGTAGTATTAAGGTTCAATTAGTTTTGACATAACCATAACCATAGAAAACAGCTGTTCGAACCAACCTTATAGACAACACTATATTTGATTATATGTGACTTGCCATAACGCCATAACCATAACCATAGAAACCAATTGAATTTTAGTTTTCTGCCATAACCATAAGCTGAGAGAACAAATTTATTGTGTATTTTTCTCTTCTGTTTTATTTTTCCCCTTCGCAGCATTTTTTAAATTTATATTTTCGCTTGTGCTTCTTCGTATGTTCTTAGATTTTATTTTTTTAAGCGTATTTTCTAATAAAATGGATGAAAAATAGCAAAACTAATCGAATGAAGTAATTATGATTACGGCTACGGCCACACTTATGGCTATGGTGTTATGGTATGGTACGACTAATTGAACCTTTAATACTTGTCAAAAACTCCAATCTTAAGTAAAAATCCAACAGTGTGAAAACAAATTGTCATGATCTATCTGTCGAATAATACGTAAAGAAATTTTACAGTATTATGATATTCGTAATTTTTAGGAAATTTTCTAAACAATCACATCTTTCATTTTATCTGGGTTGTCTTTTGCTCAAACAAACATAGCAATAAGAAATACAGTTGTGTATTTGTTTGGCGGCATAAAGGATAGTATGCAGTTCTCACTGAAATTCAGGTTTGGAGTTTTGCAATTATTTCTACATGGAAAAATAATCGTGTAGAATTCTATACAGAATTTCGCTTGCATATACACAAATTTATATATTTCTTAATTTACAATACACAAAAATACTAAAAATTAATTACAATTTACGAAAAATTAGAAATGTCAAAAATTCCGCGACCAAACAACTCTCTGAACATTAATTTTTGTTTCAGTTGACGGAAAATACTCTCCACTTATTGCTATAACATGCCTGTAATAGACAATAAATGCCAAAATTCCGTGTACTTTTCTTTTGGAACTGCGTACTAGTAAACGGAAATTTCTTTAAGAATTTAACCAACCTGAATTTCAGTTTGTTTTTTATGGCAGCCTGAATTTCAGGCAGAGCTGCATACTACGCTTAAATAGTAAAAAAGAAAAACGAAAAAATTTGCTTTACTGCAAATTATTTATGTTACGTTTTATTTGGAATATGACAGTGTAGAAACTAAATGTAATGAGAAGATTTTCTTTTAGATTTTATGTAGTCAGACTGATTTTGATTTGATTTTCGTCTTACAAAATCTAATAAAAATCTCAAAGCTTGTCTTAACCGGATGGTCGCAGGTTCGATGCCTGCCAAGGCTTAAGCAGGGAGTGTGTTTGTTTAAAAAAATGTATTTGGTTTCTAATGTTTTCGTCTTGAGCTTAGGTTCTCATGTTTATAAGCCGGACGACTTTATCCTCTCAGCTAAGTCATCTTGTTAAATAACGATAGCAAAAATATTAATTTTCAAACGTTGTTTTTCCAAATTTATATTTTACAATTCAGTAAAATGTAATATTTTGGTATTGAACTTAGGTTCTCACAATTCTTCGCATGTTTATAAACCGGATGCTTCAGCTAATTCATCTTCTTAAATAACGATAACATATAGTAACCATATATGTACATGAAATGACATACAACTTTAAGAAGTTATTTCAACCAATGAAAATTTTTATTGCAACAATAATTTACATTAACAGTAAGTTAGTTAACTTTAAATTGATTATATTTACCTACCATTTTATTTTGAGTGTAGGGATTCTGTTAATTATTTAAGTCTTGGAGCGTGTAAACAAAGCAAATGACTACGCAGAACTTGCAATTGGACTTGACATTTTTAATCTATTGGTTATATGGTATCAGCTTTTAAAATTGATCTTTCGCAACCTTTGAAAAATCTATTAAACGTAGGAATTATAAATAATTTAGAAGGCAGCCATTAGAACTCACAGAGTGAGGATTATAGTACTTGATCAAGATTTTTATAATAGTAGTCAGCAGATATACATATCGCACTTGATCAACAAGAGGTTATTAACTCAAAATTTTTAAAATTTCACTTTTTGCAAGAAATCAACTAACAGCATCAATATCTATATAATGTAAAATTTTCAACGCATTCTGATTACTCTTTCATCTCGAAAACCACAATTGAGACCATTTTCGTGACTACCTTTATATCAACAAAAGAGGTATTATTTTAAGTTAATACAAAAGTTGAAATAGAAATACATCGTATGTTTTCATAAAAAAGGTATTATTTTGATTTGAGCCTTTATTCAAGTTCAATATAATCAAATTGTTTTATTTAAATGTGGTTGTATTTTGAGTTGATACTGTTTTGTTGATAAAATTTGTTTTACTTTATGATTTTAATTCGAAATATTACTCTTTTTATGATAACATTTAAAATTTTTTTTTTTGACTTGTGACCATTTTCATGAAATAATTTTTTTATAACCATTTGCATGCAATAATTGCAAAAACCAGTTGCCTTACTAGAAAATATTTTCGGGGGTGTTTCTAAGTTTTATAGAAATGTGTTATGGCATTTCTTTTTATTCGTAGTATTGCATTAAATTTTCATTCGCTAAATTTAAAAACAGATAAATTTATATTTTAAATTCTAAGTCTAACACAAATTAGATCATTATACCGAAGAAATACTACGTTATCAATACATTTTTGTTCTTCTAGCAAGATTTACTGCCCGGCTCACGATGTCGACAAGTCGAGTTCGTTCGCATATTTATATTGAAAACAAAAACAAATTTAGTTTTTTTATTGTTGTTCTCAATATAAATATGAGAACGAACTCGACTTGTCGACATCGTGAGCCAGGCAGTTAAACTTTTATTGTATGTACTTATTTATGTGATTTGTTTATGGTTTTCTTAATAATCATTTCCTTTTTTAAAGAACTCTAGAGCGGAGAAAAAGCCAAAAACCGGAAATTTTACCTTAAAAAATTAATTACTTTGATGTGTTTCGTTACGTTTATACTTTTTTATTTAATTATACATGCACATTCATCGACTGTTTTCGATGAGATCAAATGTAATAAATGATGCTGTTACTTAAGTTTTATGGCAATTTGATGTCTATTCGTTTTTAAACAAGGCGATGGAGATTGATCCATCAATAATATACAAAAAAAATCGATTTAGTAGAAAATCTGTTATTTTTCATATGGAAGATGCAGGAAAGTTGTAGTGGCAATATTCCCTTTCAAGAATGTCAAAAAACAATTACACATTTTCGAGCGCGAAAAACCTTTAGCTCTGTCAAAGGAAGTGCCAGTTGGTGGGCGTATGATTTTTATGTCGTATCAAAAGCCCATACAACCAGCCTTTACCAGCACACTATTTAACGACGGAGCATTTTTTAAAATTTTCATTTCGCAAATTAAAAATTTTCATTTCGCAAATTGAAATACTACGGATCGGTATATTACATCCGAGTTAGTCCAAAATAACGACTTCATTTCAAGAGCATATTTTACCAAGACGTATTCCACATAGATAAATACGTAGATAGCCAACTCTCGGCATATCTATAAACAATTGACAACTCTCTTACACGTATAAGTCATTAGGGTGATTATTTTATTGCTTATCGCTGAGACGCATTTGACGGCTAGATTTTTTTTAAATCAAGGGTATACTCTCTACAATGCAAAGGACCCCCAGGATAGAGTTTGTGGTGGCTCCACCGCATTGAAGCTGTTCATCAAAACCTGGTGATTTCATCAATTTACTCTCCTCCCATGTACTCTATTACAGAAAATCAATATAGTAGATGATTTAATTCACTAGGCCCACACTTTTTGGCTATGTTTTCTGGTTGCCATATTCTTATCGATACAATTTTTAGGAAATACAAATTTTAATTGGTTAAAATAACTTATTAAATTTACATTCACAAAGCAAATACGTTCGAAATAATCATATTAATAACTTATTAAAGTTGTAAGTAACTTCATGTCTATGGTTACTTTGTGCTATCGTTATTCAACAAGATTCCTTAGCTGAGATGGTAAATGCATCCGGGATATAAAAATGGGTAAACTTGTGAGAACCTAAGTTTACGACCAAAAACTTACAAAAAAATCTTTTGTAACAAACACACTTACTGCTTTGTAGTTTTACACACTATCAACTAAACTATAACTCCATTGATTGATTTTCATTGTATTTTATGGTTTGGCGCAATTCTCTATGAAATTGATTAGATTTACCAATATTTCATTTTGAGTGTACAGACCAACTGAAAACTAACAGTACGACCATTTTCGTAGCCAAACGCGTAATGCTAATATTTTCTGTTAGCCATATTAACATACAGCGAAAGTTTCTAAATAACATTTAGTTTCTAAAATAACCGCAGTTACAGCTCATTACTCAACACTAAAAAATTTATGTAAAATGTTCACGAAGTCCATCGTAAATATTACGAAGTATTTTTAGTTTCCAACATGTTTCGTAGTTTCACATATGTTTATGTTATAAAAATGTAAAAAGCTCAAGCCAGTAGCTAATTGTTTATTTTAATGTGATTATTTCGAACTAGCTTGCTAAAGTGATTATATAGGCTATAGGTTCGTAGCGTAATTTTCATAAAAGAATTCTTCATGATCAATACTTAATTTTCAACGTACCCAACAGAACAATCAAAAGAACATTGTCTCCGGAAGCCACCACACTCCCACCATCAATGCTCATGTGTATTTCTGCTTATCACAACTTGTTAGGTGGGTCGGTT
The DNA here is from genome assembly GCA_956483635.1 of Panzeria rudis. Classification (NCBI taxonomy): domain Eukaryota; kingdom Metazoa; phylum Arthropoda; class Insecta; order Diptera; family Tachinidae; genus Panzeria; species Panzeria rudis. Next base: position 83,605,822 of record OY101449.1, read on the forward strand.
GAACGTGATAGCAAATCGTATAAGAATATCATGTTACGCTATTGTATTTCAATGAGGTCAACTCCTCAGGCCAGTCTAGAGACAATGTTTCACTTAACTCCCATTGATATTCATATTAAATATATATCTGCCAGGTCTGCTCTTAGATTCAGAGGGTTGGTGGACTTAAATCATGACCGTATTGGATATTGCACCATTTTACGAAACGTAGAAGGACAAGTCCTGCGGAGACAAACGGACTACATGACTAGTGCCATGAATTTTTAAAAATCCTTATCAGTCGAGATTTCAAATAGGTAAGTGTTGATAAGGTTGTCCGATGAATAAAACGCATGCGCGCGCAGTGGCCGCTGGCGATATTAGCAAGCACTTAGATCGACTATAGAAAACTCGTCTTTTTTTAATCAAACTGTAACAATGAGATGGAATTGTGCCCTTTTATACTAAACTGTGCTTTTAATCGGAAGTGGAGATAAACCTTTTCAAAAAATCACTCCTCAATTGAACCAATTTTGATACAATCGAAAGTTGAGTGGTCCACTGGTACAGTCAAGATATTTTTGATAAATTTTTTTAATTTTCAAATAAAAACATTGTTGAACTCCTAAATCTTGCTCGTTATACAATATCTTTTATACGTATAGCCGCGTAATTGATAAACACGTCCTATTAAGAAGTTTGTGAACTAAAATTGCTTGTCATAAAAATGTTGAACCACAAATTTCGCACATATTTTCCCTATTATTTCCAACTATTGAATATGAAAAGAATCTTTTTTAGATTCCGTAACTTAGTCCTGGGGCCGAATTACCGCATTCATTATCGAGTGGGCTTTCGTATCGAATAAAATTTCGTAACGTATCGAATGGATGGATTACCGCATTCACTAGTTAACGTATTGAAATTTAAAAAAAGTGTACAAGTTTGTTTTCACCGATTGTTGAATCGGCTAAGAGTTTGTAATACATTAAAGAAAAATTTTGTGTTTTTTTAACCCGATATCACCCATGATTACCATGTGGTAATGCAAAATATGCCGTTCGATTTACACAAATATCTGAAAAATCATATAGCAAAATTTCAAGAGAAAAACATTTGAGGCATTCACAATATGACTGCTGTGAGCAACCCCTCATAAGTTAGTGTGCTATTTCAAATTTGTATCAGCTGATAAAAAAAGCAATTATAAATACTTGAAATCAGAATGCTAAGATCAAGTGGAAAAATGTAAATAATAGCCAGTTTGTTTTTAAATTATTCAACTTGTTAATAAAGTAAATGAAACCCAGCAAATAAATTTTAAACTCTTCATTTTTAATTAAAGTAAAAATTTCAACGCACACAGAAAGTGAAATTGCTCAAATACATACACATAAACGAAACCAGCTGTTGCCGGTGACTGAGCCGACTAATTTTCCACGTAGCAAAACGTTAGGTGGCTGCCAGCCAGCTAAAGTATATAAACAAAATTTTCTCACTTGCATATTTTTATATGTCTTGATTTTTTATTTTTACTTGTTACACAGCTATAACAATATAATCAAATGTGAACTTATAAAACCGTGAACAATTTTAGGGCATACTTTACTGCATATTACATACATTCATTTGTATCAATAATATTGACAATCCGCCAATATTATCACCGGCTCGACGAAAGAGTTTCGGCCGTTCGGCTCAGATTTTTACTGTGTAGTTATGACAAAATAATAAACACAGCACAAAAAGTTTTATTATTTTAGGATTTTTTGTTTGAAGCACAACAACAATGTTTTTAATCTATCTTAAAATATTAGCACTTTATGACATTATGACATGATACGACATCTTGTGAATACCCCAATTATTTAATGCACAATATTTGTGGCTTGGCAACAAATAAAGTTTTTGTTATTCGGAGTCCAATTAGCGAAGCTGTCGCATGTCAAATTGAGGTGACATAAGTATATAAAAGTGAAAATATACGGTTTTCGGCACGTCCGTAAGTGTAAGCATATCTTAATAGTTTTTCAATACATTTTAATAATAATTACACTAATTGGTTGCTAATGAAATAAACTATGAAACGGGAAATTTTTTTTGTAGAAAAAAAACAATTTTTGTATAATTTTGTTTACATTTTTCTTAAGGAATTACCATATGGTAATCGTGGGTCGCCGAGTGTACATGTTTTTTTGCGTTTCATATAATTTGCTGTGCTATTTTGTAAATCTATCTAATACATTTATTTAAACTTTGTTAGCATTTTATAAATTTTACCGCTTTGCGTCGAAATTGTTTTCAAGAGATTTTGCAAAGTCTTCACTTCGAAGACAATTTCAAATTACGTCCTCTTACTGATCCATTCAAAGCAAAATCACAAGTCCAAACAAAATCTTTCGATGAAAACATGATATCTTACTTTGGTAGACATGTATAAAAGCACTTCATCAAAGGCAAACCTTTATGATTTGGCTATAAAGTTTGGTCTCTTTGGACGCCATCAGGCTACTTGGGGAACTGCGAAATTTACCAGGGAAAGAATCCTCGTTCGAATGTTGAGTATGATGCCACGTTTGGCAAAGGCGCACCTCCTTTAGTCAGTATGATGGATGATTTTAATGATACATTGAAACCGTTGCCATTCTTTTTTTTACTTTGATAACCTGTTTACTAGTTATCCTTTCTTGGCTTATCTCAAGTCATGCAGATATAATGCTACGGAAACAATCCGAGAAAATCCTATTCCAGTAAGCTGTCCACTGGTGCATAAAAAAACTACAAGTCAATGCAATCAGTTTCGATGAAAAGCAATGGTATTTATTTGGTGAAATGGAAGGATAATAATGTTATATGTATATTATCTACCGTCTTTAGTGAAAATCTGTAATCAGTGGCATAGCGTTATTCTGAAGCAAGTGGAGCCAAAATAAATGTACACCGTCCTTTTGCGATCATGGAATACAACAAATATATATGTGGAGTAGACCGATTCGACAAAAAATTTTACCCATTACCGAAGGATACAAGGGAAAAAGTGGTGGTTTAGCATTTTTACCTTGTTGATTCTTGTGTTGAAAATGCGTGGCAGCTTCATCGAAAAGAGCAACAAACAATGGCACTATACTACTGCAAACATTAGGGTACAAAAGCCAAATCATTTAGTCCGATGCCTTCCCACAGATATGCACAACAACCAGGTCGAGTTGAGCACACTCTTGTGTATTTTGTAGTACCATCTAAAATCGTAGGCATTGTGGCGGTGAACGGTGCAAAGTTAACGGACGAACATTATATATAAAATGCAATGTAGCACTTTGAGTGAAGTGTTTTGCCAATTATCACACCAAACCATGATTTATTTCAGTTTAACGAATATTTCTCGTTGTTATGTTCATAAATTACATTTTTTTCTTTACTTATAATTTCAATGAAATTGTTTTAAAACCTCTATTTATGTCAATTTTGTTTAAACATGCCCAAAAAGCATTTACTTTTTCATTAGAAAAACCTGACCCTAGGCGACCCAGGGCTACCGAATGGTAACGCTAGTTTTTCATGTTTTCCGGAAAAGTGTAACAATGTATTGAAAAATAGACATAATTTTCGTGCTCAGAAGGTTGAAATACATAAGTATACATCTTTTCAACAAAATATAGGAAAAACAGTTTTGGGAACTACCGGGTTAAGCAACAACTTTTCTACAAAACATATAAAAATAAAATAAAATATTGTTTTCGATCGCTCTAGGGCTAACGAGTGGAATTTAAGCAGCAGGTACTCGATTGTCATATGCCATAATCCCAAAAAAAATTTTCGAATAATTTTATGGGCAATTCACACTGCCGTGTTTATGGCAATTTTAAATGTTTACGAGTCAAACACGTTAAATACTTAATTGTCAAAAAATTTACGTGTTCCAAAATTAGACTCGTTCAAAAACCAGTAAAAGGCAGGGTTCCAAGTACTTCTTGATGTATGTTCAGTCGATTTTTTGATTTTAGTGCTCATTGAACACGGTTTGCAATGGCGGCAAAATATGTAAACAAAGTCGAAATCAAAAAAGGTTGTAGCATTTCTATAACAACAACCTGCGTATTCTGAAAGTTTTGATTTGTGTTGGCTTAAAAGTATTAAAAATATCGTTTTTGGTACAAGTTTTCAATTCAAATGGAAAAATGTACATACACATGTAAAATTCTAACTAATAACTTTTTAGCTGTCGGTTTGCTATCACTTTTTATGAATTAGTCATGCTGTAAACAGAAAGTTTATAAAATTGTAGTCTGAACAACTTTGTTTAGTTTTTTAAAATATTTGCCGAAACACGTTAAACTATAGCAGTGTGAATATAGTGTTATTACTCGATTACGTATGCGGTAATTAGGCCCCTGTATTGGATTCGAAAAACCTTCTTGTAAGATTTTGAATTTCTCGTTGAGGACTGAAAACTTGATAAGAAAAAAACTTTTAAACTTGCACTTTTAGGAATGCATTGATTTTGAATTTACAATTGGCGGGTGTTTGAGCTCTCCGTAAAAGTTCCGCTTTTCACATTCGATAGTTGGTCATGTTGTGAACGATATACGCAAACTGAACTGTACGCAAGTTTAATCAATTTCAGGCTACAAAGATATAATTAACTCAGACGATTTACATTTTTTTAATAAAAAAAAAACACAACAAGCGAAGCAATTAGATTGTCTGAGGAAAACATCTAGGGCCTACGGCGGGAGTCGAACCCACGACCTCTGGACAGACAGGCTAGCATCGCTCCCACTCAGTCACAGGGGCTTGTTTGCTTGTTACAGCGTAAAACTTTAATCGTTATGGGGCGAATAATTGATCCGATAACCATTAAACGTTGCGATTATATCGACTACTATTTCGCATTGGCATCGTTTGACCATCGATTTAAATTTTTTTGCAGAGAATCTTTAAAGTACTGTAAATCAGCCCCTGCTATTAAATATGTTTAGAATAGTTAAAGCTATTTTTGTTTTGAATTCTTCTTAATGTATATTTTACTATATTACGAAATTATCGTACATTAGGTGCGATCCCGTACTCAACATTGGCATTCCGCGGGATCCCAATTTGCACGAAAACTGTTCCTGTACTGCAAGATTGGGTAAATGAGAGTGAGTTTGAGAGACAAATATTCTTCTTCTTCTTCTTGCACGAAATAGCCCGTACTTTTTCTTCGGGCAGGTTGTGTAAAGTGCAAAACAGTCAGCTGTTTGGAAAATAAATAATAACAAATGAAAAATATGATTTTAGTCAACAAAAATACTGACGAAATAATTGCTAATTTTGCACAATTCAAACCAAAATACATTTGCATGTATTCAACAAAGTATCTAAAAATGCTATTAAAAATCAGTTAGGGAATTTACAATAGCCCAATTCACAATTGTTAAGTGGTGAGTATAAATATGCAATACCATTTTGCAAATGCTACGATGCAATACCATTTGCACAAGATTGTGAATTGGGCTAACGTGTATCTTAAAATTTGGAAATAGCAATATCGTTACATCTTAAAATTTCAATGTGAGCAACGATACAAAGCACAGCATATTAAAGTAATAAAAGTAACGACGAAGTTTGCCGAATATTTCTCACTATTTACATGGATAGAACACGAACTCAAAATACACAACAAACAAAACAACAACACAAGCACGATAGTGCTTGGTGATTAACAATTTTGTTTAATAACGGCCGAAATGATTTTTTCTAAGTTTGCATGTATTTAATTGTCTTGCGTTCATACAGATGATATACCGGTTCTGAGATGGTGTTCTTATCAAAAGCATTTAAGAAAATGACACATTGTATTACAATTCAATTCTAACTGGTTAAAATATGTATGTTAAGAAAATAACAGCTTCCTCTGAAGATTCTGCTAAAATTCTTGAAATTGCAGGAAGATTTCCTTTTTTATATTTAATTAGTGGAAAATTTTCAAATAACGTACAAATATTTTAAGTAAAAAAATTTAAAGTAGCACTACATGAATTAATTAAAAATAAAATAATATAAATAAATATGTATTTACTTTGTTTTAGCAGCTGAAAGGAAATCACTTTAGTTGGTTGATACTCGTATTTTATGATTTGGACTTTTAAAATATTTTTTATTGAAATATTTTTTTTTTAAATTTTGATTTTTAATAAAAACTTTGTATACTTTTAGAATATAATTTTTCTTTTAATTATTAATATTTTTATGTTTTCTTCTTTAATTTTTTCACTAGATAGAAAATTTGATATCTACACGCATTTCGTTTTTAACTTAACAAACAAATTTCTTTATATTATTTCAAAGTTTTTTCTTTTCAATTTTTCTTTAGGTATAACATTAGTATATGTACATATAACAAGTATGTATCTTAAAAAAACTTTTTGGTTTAATAGCGTCGCGTTCAATTAATTTTTAACAACAATTTACGTTGAGCACCATTTACAGACTGTTTGCTGCACTGCGGGCAGCTTTTTCTTTACGTTGATTTTCCTTTGGTATTTTTTCGTTGTCTCTCTTTAAAAATTTGGTCTCTTTGTGTATTAATTTAACATTAATTAATAACATATATTGAGCATAATTTTAAGGTGAAGTTGAAGTAAATGTAAAGCGGGCATTATCTCAATTTCCTATGCATTCGTGCATAGGCTGTTTTCTAACATCAACAGACGTATACTGTGTGTGAGACTCGCAGTCTATCTTTATTATCCCAGTTGGCCAGACTGTCTTGCACGACATTGTCATCTGCGATTCTTGTACGAATTGTCCTCTCTCCATTAGGTTTTCTAATTGGCAATTGAAGTGAATCGTCGTTAACAACAATCTGAGCGACAAATACTTGAATGTTGTCCTCTATTAAACATTTTTGACGACAATATGAACGACAATGTCTTTTGTTTTGTTTTCAATACAACTTTGTTGAGAACAATATGAGCGACAAAGTCCTACAGATTGTCTTCAGTAAAATTGTGGAGAGCACGATGAGCGACAATGTCTTAATTGTTGTCTTCAATCCAACTTTGTTAAGGACAATATGAGAGACAATGTCTTAAAGTTTGCCTTCATTAAAACTGTGGAGGACAAGATGAGCGACAATGTGTTAATTTTTGTTCTCAATCCAACTTTGTTGAGGACAATATGAGCGACAATGTCTTACAGTTTGTCTTAAATCAACCAAATGAGTGTGTTGTTCTCTTGTTGTCGTTGTTTTATGCCGTGCCGCAGCAGGGTGGTAATCGCGAAAACTTAAAAACATGCAGCCTCAGCTCGAATCCCAGCGAAGGCAGTCAATAATTTAAATAAAACGAAAACAAAGAGATAAGCAGAAAGTTAGATTAGTGTGGTAAAGATATTAATTATCGTTATGACATTGTCGCTATATATATTTTTGGCGACAAGATAAACGACATTGCATCCTACATATTAATTGACGACATAATAGGAGAAATTGCCGGTTTTTTAATCATTGACGAAAAGACAATCGATATTTTCACTTATATAATCATTGACAACAATCTGAGCGACATTGCCGTTCATTGAATTGTCACGATTTTCGCGACACTTGTTTGAAAACTTCATTGACGATTTGTTCCGGCTGTCCGACATTTGTCATCGAGGGCTTAACACTATCATGCACCCGCCATTGATGATGCCTGAAAGGCGTGGACTAATGGGATATTACCCACGAAGCACATGCACAAACACAGAATAAGATAGTGTGTGTTTGGACACCTCTGATGTAAATTTAATATGTTGCAAATTTTGCCATGATGCCAACACAATATTAATTTATGAATGGTACACGGTTGGATAACTCCATCGCGTTTATTTTTTTCGCAACTCGTTAAATAGTTTGATACTTCTGTTCTTTTTCATGTATTTTTTATATCGGCGAAGTCGTCAGGGGTTGACCAGTACTCATGCAATATCTCAGTAAAAATAAAAACATTCCAAAGAAGTCAATGAGAAGCAGAATTCGCGATCCGGACAACTATACAGCAAAAAAAATTTTGCTATTAGTGGAAGTAGTTTTCTAAACACGGTTCGATTTAAATCGCTTCAATATTTGTTTAACTATAAAAATATCTTGAATCTCGTAGAAAAAACTTAAAAATATTTTCAAAAATATTGTTTTCTGACTCAGACAAAAATATTTGTTTGATATATTACAAAAAATTCAGCAAATATTTTTGTTTTATTCAGTAAACTATTTTGTTTAGATTTTGTAGGTATATTTAGACAAATTGTTTTATAAATTGATACAAAAATATATATTAAAGAAAACTCAGTAAATATTATTGTTTGATTCAGAGTGATTCAACGTATAACGGCCCTATGCAAGAAAAAATAATTTTTTGATTTTTAATAAAAATCTCTCAATTGATGTTTTTTAAAGAATGACAATTATAGAAAAAAATAAAAAATACACGTGGAGTATTCACACGGTGTCCTATCATGTCATTTTGTCATAATGTCCTAAAATTTTAAACTAGTTTAAAACTATTTTTATTTTCTTTCATACAAAAGGTGTACTATATTAATACAATTCTTCAGCCTATGTTTATGTTACTGTCATAACTAATTATTTTGCTTTTTACTTTTCTTTTTCCACAAAATGTCTAATTATGTTTAAATATATGGCGGGTTTCTTTAGCAAAATTTCTACTAAAAAAGTTATATATTTGCAAAAACAGTACAAATTTGCAAGGGATTAATAAAGTAGAAAAAAATTCTCTGAAGCTGATTATATAGACCGCAAAAAAGCAATAACTCGAAAATTGGCTTACAGATATAAATCGTAAAAACTTGCAAAAATGCAAATATTTAAAAAAAAGTTCCAAAGCCCTAAAAAACTGTAAACGAAAAAACTCAGTAGATTTTAAGAATCAAAAACAATCTCATGTACAAAAAATTGCGAAAATTCGTGAATAATTTCGTAAATAAAAAAAGCTTTAAAATATATTAAAAATCGCTAAAAATGTAAGGAATGCCAAAAACTTAGAAAAATTTGCGAAAATGACGAAAATTCGCAAAAACTTGGTAACATCAAAAAGAGATCAAAGTCTGATATTGATTAAAAATCGTTAAAACTGTCAAAAAGCAAAGAATTGGGAATAATCACTTTTATTGCGAAAATAGAGAAATTTCGCGAAAAATTGCAAAATTGCAAACAAGCCCTAATATTACTTGAAAATAGTTAAAGATCTAAAGAATGCCAAAAACTTGCAAAAATTGTCGAAATTACGAAAATTCGCAAAAATTTGCTACCATCAAATAATTAGCAAAGTTTTCCATGGATTAGAAATCGGCAAAATTGTAAAAAAAGCTAACGGGTGGCTAAAAACTACTTTTATCGCAAATTGCAAAATTGCAAACAAGCGCTAAAATTGTTTAAAAATAGCTAAAACTGTAAGGAATGCCAAAAACTTGGAAAAATTTGCAAAGATGACGAAAATTCGCAAAAATTGCTAGCATCAAAAAGATAGCAAAGTGTTATATAATTGAAATGTCGGTAGAACTGTAAAAAGGCAAAAAACTGGATAATAGCGGAAATGGCTTGAGTCAGAACTAATTCGTTAAAATTATGCACAAGAGCAAAAAGTTTTATTAAATATTACCTGTATCGCAAAACTTACTAAAATTAGCAAATACATTCTAAAGTCGTAAAATTTTAACAGGATAAAATTCTCGCAAGTATTACAAAAATTCGCAAATAATTTGCGGATTCAGATATACATAAGCCGTTGAATTGTTTTCACATAATTTTGCATTATCGTACCAAATATTATTTCATTTTTGTAATATTTGCTCTGTTTTATTTTGTATCATCTTGTTTATGTTTCAAATAGCACATTAAAATATTAGGGGTTGTTCACAACAGTAATATTTTTTAATTTTTTAACTTATGATTTGAGGCACTTTTAAATGATCATGCAAGAAGCATTTTGCTCTTTGTACGTGTAATATTTATTTCAGATTTTCTTCTATTTCCTTTCTCATTATTAATAAGAACCGTTATCTCTGAAAAGAATATACTTTTTTTTGCTTTTTATTGAATTTAAAAAAATATTCGACTAAAGTATTCTGCTGTCTATAATAGAACGGATAGCAAATAATTTAATGTCTTATTATTTGCTTATGAGTTTATCTTTATATTATTTATATTAATTAAATCAATAAAAAGTTGTATTTATTCGAATTTTTTAAATTTTCGTACTAGTTCACACCCGTCGGTCCCACCCGTCTTATTTTAAAAGCAGTTTTTTTATAAGAAAAATAATATTTTGTCAAACAGTAAATACACAATACAATCAAAAGCACTTTGAAAAGATATCTATACCAAAACTATTGTGTACCTTATAGTCAAAACTTTACAGAATTTATACTGAAAGTCATAAGATTTGTAAGGTCACACCCGTCGCAGCTTTCTGACGAACATTCTGAGCAGAAATCGTGTTCTATCAGTGTCTATCCGTTTAAGCTTAATGTCCTTGAGAGAAGCAACGTTTTTTTTTTATAAAAAAAATTTTATTCTTGATTTATAGCAAAAAATGTGTGTAAAATGGTCACATCCGACTAAATGGAATTAATCTTCAGTCAATTATTTTGTTTAGAATTTTCAAATATTTAAGTTATGAATTTAGTCGAACTGTATGGTTTAATCCGGGTCAAGACCACCCGGTCTTCTCATCAGAGTTCTTTACCGCTTCGAGCTCACGGCCACGGCAGCCACAACCGCCACTGCAGCTACAACCAAATAGTTTGAAAATCCTTTAAATGTAATTAATCCCGGCTGAGAAGGTCATCTTGTGGGGCTTTTTGTTTTCTCAGGCAAGATAACATAGAAAAATAAGAAGGAAAGAAAGATGTGAATTAGTTGTCGAAAAAACCCCTTAATTTTTCTTTTATGCTGCTTTGTTTACCCTCATCCTTCTCCACACTTCTCGTCTATAAGCTCCTGTCGCATGCATTTTGATGCATGGATAAAGCGCAATGTCTGAACTGGTTTTGTTGGGAACAGTGCTGCCACGACAAAAAAATTTTTGTAACAAAAATTTAAGAAAAAAGAAACCAAATGGAAAAAAGTAACCAAAATTTTTTTTGAATTTAAAATACTGTGTGCATACCCTAGAGGGAAAAGAACCAGTCACAAGACAGGACACGTAACTGGTTCCCAAGGACTAACAACCGGTTTGAGCTCCGGAACTTTATATGAAAGGGACCGGTAACATTTACATTCCGTTCTTATTGGAGGGGGTCAATTGACATAATTAAGACTCTCAGTGATAGGTTCTAGACCTAAAACTAAGGCCACTTGTCCTGTAATGGGTTCATTAATGCTAGCTAAATTACTGTACTTTAAACAAATATTTTTAATTTGGAAAAAATCTGCTTGTGCAATGAGGTGGTTTTCCTAACATTTTTGTTCTAGTTTTGTGATATTTTGTGATATGATTCTTTTCACCGGTCACCACTCAGGAACATTTTGTACCATTCCATTTTTCACCAGTCATATGACAAGTACGTTCAAGACAATTGGTACAACATTTCCCACAGGATATATACTTCAGTTGAAAAATATATATTTATTATCCCCCGTCTCGGCTAGGGATAAATATCTTAGCAATAACGTCGGCAGAAAAACAAGCAATATTGCTTATTGCTTTTTTAACAAATCAGTGTATTTTTGTTTTTATGAACATAAAAAGTAATATTGTTCATATTCAATGTTTTTTAAATAATTTTTTTTTCAATATTGTTTATTATTTTAATATATTTATTTATTTAATAGGCAGATTTTGTAAATAATTTCGTTTCTAAACGTTTCAAATTTGTATGAAATATAACGCTATTACGTTTGCTGTAATTTATGAAAATATTTAAGTCATTATATTTTTAAAACAAGAGGTACCTAATCGGACATTTTTATGGTAATTTGTGAATTCAGCAGATGAAAATACACAAGAATTACCATTTTGATCTCCGAAACATTTTCATTGTTTTGGAGTGTTATTAGCAGGGATCGGACTTTCACGCAAATGCATGTATTTTGTGGTGATAGATAAAGACGAATTGACTAATTATCTATGCGAATCATCAAAATTTAAATACTTTGGATTCGATTTGTAGTTGCATATGTTTGCATATTTTGGTAAGTGCATATTTTGGCAATAAATCCATATTTTTGGAGTTATAAAAATTTTTATGCATATTTTTCAATTGTTTAAAAAATTATTTAGGCCGATTATGCACGGCAACCGATCCTTAGTTGGGTTACCAGTTGCTGAAAATGATACTACGGATGGCAACAGGCAACTGAGCGCTGTCAATTTCAGTTGTCAATTTTAGTGCTTTTTTGGCAACCATTAATTTTCAGTTGCCGACTGGCAACTCAACTAAAGTTCGATTGCATTAAATAATAGACCAAATTATAGTTGTTTTATGTTTTTTTTTTCTCTCTAATAATAATAATAATTTTTATTATTATTTTTTTTTCGGTTAAATGTATTTATTTATTGTATCTTCAATAAAATTGAACTAACAATAAGTAATCAAATCTTAATTCTAAAATTTTAATTTTTAAGTCCAGCCAGTGCCAGACAAAACTATTTGTTTCAGCGGTTGGTTGTTTGGTTGTTTACGTCTCTCGTGTTCGGCTGAGAGCAAGAGTGTCCCTCCTTCTCAGCCGAGTGTGGCCTCTAAAGTTAATGATGTTTCGGGCTAGGGGATTTGGGTGCAACTCAAGTCTTTTTATGTAGCTTGTCACGTGTTTAGAAAACACTGTCTTAACCGGCGGCACATCTAGGTCTTTATGAATTCGCTTGTTTCTGACATACCATGGGGCTGCTGTAATCGTACGGAGTATTTTATTTTGTTGCCTTTGAATTTTTTCTACATTTGATGCCGAGGCAGTGCCCCATAACTGGATTCCGTAGGACCATATTGGTTTTAGAATGGAGTTGTATAGAAGAAGTTTACAATCTAGGCTTAGAGTAGAGTTCCTTCCAATGAGCCAATTCATTTGAGCTGCTTTTAGTTTCATTTGGGTCACCTTTGCATTTATGTGTGACTTCCATGTTAGACGACGATCAAGATGAACACCGAGATATTTTACTTCAGTATGTTGAGGTATAGTTTGGTTATTTATTTGTATAGGTGGACAGGTTTCTTTGCACAATGTAAAAGTAATGTGTAGACATTTTTGTTCGTTAATTTTTATCCGCCATTGTTTTAGCCATTGTTCCAACTGGGGTATATAATCTAGCAAATTGCGGGTGGCTTCTTGATGGCTTTTGTGAACACTTAGAAAAGCTGTATCATCAGCGAATGTTGATATGTGTATGTTACTGCTTACCGGCAAGTCAGAGGCATATATCAGATATAATACAGGCTTCAATGGGTTGCGGAGGGCTTTGAAAATTACATTCTTTAACAACAAATTTTCGCTCAGTTAAGTAGCTTTCTAAAAGTTTGGGGATGTTTTCGGGTAGGTTTTGCTTTAGTTTATGTATTAAACCTTCGTGCCACTCTTTATCAAATGCCTGAGAAACATCGATGAAGAGCGCAGAACAATATTTCTTTTCTTCGAAGGTTTTTCTAACCACGTTCACGAGTCTATGTGTTTGTTCAATCGTACTATGTTGTCTCCTAAAACCGAATTGGTGGTCTGGAATGCATCCAGTACGATTCAGTATGGGTGTTAGCTTACTCATAAGTAGCTTTTCAAATAGTTTTGACATGTTAGACAACAGGCTTATAGGCCTATAGGACTCCACCTTCGTATGATCTTTGCCTGGTTTAGGTATCATGGTAATCAGCGAAACCTTCCATTCTGAGGGATAGCAGAATAAATAGAATTATCCGTTTTGCAGTATAGGGTAGCTCTAAGAGCATTTTATTGCTTATTTTATCAGCGCCTGGGGCTTTTTTCGAGTTTAAGCCCGCAATATAGTGTTCAATCTCACGAATGTTGAACCTCAAAGTAACATCTGGTATAGCGAGGACTGGTGGCAGCTCAACTATAGTATCAGACGTATTTGGAGTAAATACTTTCTGCAAGTGCCCGACTAGAAATTTTCCCAATACTCATATCGGGACCCAGTGGGGAATGCATGTGGCAAACGCAAAAGGTTTATCCTATTCGGAATCCGGCTGGGATTTTGTTGAGATATCCCATCTATAAATTAAGTATTGAATATCAGTTCATCCCTAGTGGGAACTTATTGGGAACTTGTTGGGAAAATTTAACACAGACTTTTAACCGTATTTTTGTTCATTTGCCATATTTTTGTGCAAATATGCCTAGTTTTGTATGCCATAGCGTTAACTTAGAAAAATACTGCATTTAAAAGTTTTTCAGTTTATTTTCTAAAGATTATTTTCGTAGTAAGCAGAAAAAACAAAGCATTTGACATTAAAATTTTAAAAAATATGTCATAAAATTAATCATAAAAATATATCCAAAAAATAAAACATTTCAAATTAAAATTATTCCAAAAATGTCATAAAATTAATCACAAAAAATATTTCTCGGAAGAACGTAAATTAGTAAGTATATTAGCTTAAACGCTGAATTCATTGAATAATACTAAAATAGTTCATAATGAATTTTATACATGGAAAGAAATTTCAAATTTACAGGGATATGCATCACTAAGTTCTTTTTACTGGAGAAAGGTAAGAATAATATTACTACGACCAGGCTCATAAGCGCAATTATTCTCGGTAAAGCCCCGTTTGTACGTGGTCTACATAGGCATACATTTTCGATACAAATTAATAATTTTAATACTATCGATTGTTCTCTAAGGCCTTGAAAATTGCAAGAGTCGATTGCTGTCGACAACGAGCAGATAAGTGCATTTTTTGTTATTGTTATTGTGCATTATATTTGTTAAAATGGCTGCGACAAATATTAATAATAAGATGGACTATAAAAATCATTATTATCCTAAAATATTTTTGGCTTCAGAAATGGGCATCACTGATGTTAATACTATTAAAAAAGGTCGTTGTCGGTTTTTCACATTTTTTCTTTAGACAACGCATTAGCAATAAAAGTTTGGAATCGACGTTAGAGCCACTTTATATGGAGATAAAAAAGTATACATATTTTTTATTTTTTCAAATCGCTAATTCGCTTACTATTATCTTCATTTTTAAATTCTATAGTTTGTACATTTATTAGTTTTAAATTTAATAAAAAATTATATAAATTTGTAATAACTTTTTGTACTTTTATGTGTGTATGTTTTTTTATATTAACACAATCATTTATTACATTTTAAAACTTAATAAAAAATTAAATATGAATTGAAAAACAGCCGTTTTTATCATTTCGGTTGTAGTTTTTTGTGAGCTAAGATAATAGTATTAATAATATTTTGAGTGGAGTTAAGGACCAAAGTAAAATTTTCGATTGGGATCTTGTGGGGACTTCCCGCTGAGGAGCTTATAAGTATTGCCCCATCGGGTCCCAAATACGTTTCTGCGTTACATCCCAATTCGGGAACCAATTGGACAACCCATTTGGGTCCCAGTTGGGCGTGCGTAACAATTTCTAGTCGGGTGGTTTACAAACAGAGTACCTTTTTCAGCGTCAGTTCTTGCCCAGTCTCCATTCGAAGCTCGCAATGGATGCTTATATATCACTGGTCTTTTGAGGCCTCGGGCTGCTCTCCATAGCGAATAGTCTGTTTGAGGTGTTGCGTCGAGCCCATTTAGAAAGTTTTGAAGAGAAGCGGTTTTTTGATATTCTAGTAGAGTTTTCAGCTGTTTAGTACATTCCTTCAGCCTAGATTTTAGCTGAGGGGATCTGTAGCGTTGCCATTCTCTACGAACTCTTCTTTTTTCGGATAAAAGCCGTTCTACATCTGCTGAAAAAATTTTATTATATCTCACCTGACGATTTGTAGTAGTAGCATTTAGAGCAGCTTGCTTAAGGTTTGCCTCAAACATTCTAATAGAGTCATCTATGTCAGCAGGCGTTTTTAATGGAATATTTTCTGGGCAATGAACACTCAAATATTTTTTGTATTTCAACCAATTTATATGAGTGGTTGTCACCGTTAAATCACAAGTGGGTGAATATGTTTTATGTGAATATATAGTGACAATAGTTGGTGAGTGATCTGAAGACAAATCTAAAGATGCTTCAACTTGGATCGTTTCGCTGGGCACACCCTTTACTACTCCAAAATCAATAACATCAGGTATTTTTCGGCGATCTGTTGGCCAGTAAGTTGGCTGCCCACTTGATATAACATTTAACCGCATTTTTGAAATTGTGTCAAACAAAACGCGACCCTTTGGCGTGATGAGGCGAGATCCCCAGAACGTGTGCTTAGCGTTGTAATCACCGGCGGCCAAAAAGCGTGGGCCCAGTGAATTAAAAAATATACTATACTGATTTTCTGTAATAGAGTACTTGGGAGGAGAGTAAATTGATGAAATCACCAGGTTTTGACGAAAAGCTTCAATGCAGATGTTAGTTGCTTGAAGATAGTCTTCACAATGATCACTCATGAAGTAGTGTTTTAATCGCGATTTTATTAGTATACCCGAGCCACCACAAGCTCTACCTTGGGGGTCCTTTTGCGTCGTAGAGAGTATATCCGTTGATTTTAAAAAAAACTTCTAGCAGTCAAGTGCGTCTCAGAGATAAGCATAACATCAATTTGTTTATCCATCATGAAGTATTCTAGTTCGTTTTTATGTTGGCGGATGCCGTTTGCGTTCCAGAAACAGATTTTTAAGTTCATGGTTTGTTTAATGCAGCCTGCAATAATGTAGACTGCATTTTCAACACTTCCTGCATCATGCAGGTCATGTTGGTTGTAAAAAAATTTACGGTTTGTATTAAACTTTCTATTGAAGCCTCAAGTCGATCAAAATTGAAACCACTGTTTTCGTTGGCAAGAGGCCGTTTTTAAGCTGGGGGCTGGTTAGACTTCAAAGCATTAGCGTACGAGAACTGGCTGTTTGGTATGTTTTGCGCTATGGGCTGGTTGGCCTTAAAAATGTTGGCGTATGAAGGCCCGCTGGTAGCTGGTTAGCCCAGTTGCGCTAACCAGCGATAATTTGTATTGTCGAAATTAGGTTGAGCATATGTGTGATTACGTCTGTTAGACAAAGACTGCTTAACATGTACATAGACAGGACAGCCCCTGTAGTTTGCAGTGTGATTTTGATGGCAATTGCTACACTTTTTCATTTTGGAATCATCTTTTTGCTTATCACAATTGGCAGTGCTGTGTAGTTCACCACAGACGACACAAACGGTGCGCAACTTGCAATATGTTTTGGTGTGGCCATATTCTTGGCAATTTAGACATTGAATGAGCCCTGCTCGCTTGTGTGGTTCTTCTACGGTAACTCGTCGGTGCAGCAAATATCTTAAGCTGTAAATGGGGTGTACTTCATTCCTTTTTAATTTCATATCACCTGGTTCCATTTCCACACGAAATAGTGGTTGGGGAACTCGCTCTCTATTTTTAATGTTAGTAACATTTTTTACTTTAAAATTATTATTTATTAGACCCGCTTTTACCTCTTCTGGATCCACGTATGAATCGATGCCTTTTATCACTACCTGGAGGCCTTTTGCACTTTTCAATTGGTAGGTGTAAAAATTTTTATTTTGTGTTTCAAACTCCGAAACTACTGAGCGGTAATGATTTTCTTCATTTACTTGAATTTTTGTTTCATTAATCGCACCACGTTTTATCGGGATCACGTAAAACGCCTCTTCACCGAATAATTGTACTAGCCTTTTAATTAGCTCATTTGAGTTTTTCTCTCTTAAGTATATTGGGGCGGCTTGCTTGACCTGACAATGGTGATTTCGTCTTCGTCGTTTTGTAGAAGTGAAAACCGGTTCAGAGAGCGCCGCATCAGATTTACCATCTTTGGCCATTTTCGCCAATGGAGCGAGGTTTTTCGATCTTGGACTTCTTTGTCTTTTTTTATTATTTATCAGTTTAAAATAGCGATCAATACCCATTTGGATTTTTGGATTATCTGAATCAGTTTCTAGGGGGACACTTTCTGTCGTTTTTTCATTTTCAGCTTGATGTTGGCTCATATTGTTGGCACTTGTACTTTGCTGTGAAGCTGGTATCAAAAAAATTTACTTTTATATTATGGTCCGTCATAGACATTGAATTTGGGCGTACCCGTGTACGCAAGTGTAAATTTTTGTTTACTGGGTTATCACATTCTGCAGCAACAACAGTTATGTAGGCATTTCTGTTGTTTGTTGTTGTATTCGTACTCATTCGGTACGAATACCAAATATATTTGTTGTTTGTGTGCCTACTTGCTTATAATTATAATTTACTTTACAAAAAGAAATAAAAAAATGTATAGGTACTTAAAATATTAAACAAAACGGTGTTTGTTAATACTTTGTTGTTGCGAATATTTTTCTTTTTTTTTATAAATATTGTATGTATGTATATTTTTATATTGTTTATTTTGTTCACCGACGGCAAATTAATGCTTGTTTCTACTTCGAGAGTAAGCTGCGAACTGATAACTGTTGAAACAATTCTTAATGATAAACCCCGTCTAACATATGAACTAAAGTTGAATCAAACACATTGTTGTGAATAATAATAATAAATTAAAAAATATATTTTCATATTATTTAAATTTTGGTACTTTGTTTGTAAACTAAAATTTTAAATTATCTCAATATTTCTTTTGCACGTTGGTAATACAATCGATAATTTAAGCTCAAACACTCTCTTGAGCTTACTCTATTTATATTTCTAAAATACAATTAAAAAAACAACAAAACATTAAATAGTCTTAACAGCCACAATGACTTAACCATCTTAAACGAAGTATGAGTAAAAATTCAAGCACAAGAGCCGAGATTGTTAGTTTCATGGCTTGAAAGAAGGGCGCTTAGACCCAATGGCAATTTATTAACCCTTTATCGTTCCATGTTACAAACCATACATTTTCTCTAAAAACTTTTAACTAAAGGCAATTGTTAATTTTATTTAAATTTAATAACTTTAGTACAATATCTAGTTTCAAACTGTAAAATTCATTCTTAGTAAAAAATTGTATCTGTGTCGGCAGAACAGATATAAAATAAACCTACGCTTCTATTAAATCAATGTTGCCGTAGTGCAACTATTTAAAAACAAATTTCACGCTAGTTTTAATTTATTGAATTTTGTAAATATCCAACTCAAAATTGTTTTTTATTGCTAAAATATTATAAGCAAAATTATTTTTCTTAAGGCTTTTATAGCCAAGATATATGATCTTCTCCCACACACAAAAAAATATACCAAAAATATTTTTTATCAACCCCTTGTTTGGAATTATTTTTATATCTTATTAATGTTTTTGTCCGCTTCTAACAACAGTTTTGTTACATTTTAATTTTGATAGTAATGTTGACAACTTTTAATTTTTAAAGCAAAATAGAACCGAAAATATTTGGGTGTTATTACATTGTAAAGAAAAATAACGTTTTCAAGATGTCGAAAATTTCTTATGCGTTTTGTTCTAGTAAACGACATTGTTTGCCATATACAAGTATGTACATTTTTAAATTTTTTAGATTTTCTAAAAAAAATTTTGTGGTTTTGGTTAAAATTTTGTTCAATAACATAATTATTTTAATTGAAAAAATCTGTGAATTTTTTGCAAATAAATTCTTGTATTTGAATATACAAATTTATTTATAGGTCCTGAATTAAATAAAAAATTATTTGAATTTCACAAATAATTGCTTAAATTCAAAAAATAATTTTTTGTGTGATCAGATTTTCGCTCCAAGAAATAAAATTTCGAAAAATCTTAAAGCATAATATTTTACTTTTGCTACGGACTCTTAAAATCTGTTAAATACAATTGTTTTTACGTTGTTGATATACATATGTACTTATAAAAGGTTACAAATTTTAAATTTTAAATATGCATATGTAGAATGTATACTTTATGTACTTAGATTCTCAGTCTTAGAATAATAAAATAACCATGACAACAACAATGAGTAAAAATAATAATACATAATAATAATATGTATCAGCAACAATAACAATAGCAACAACCTTACTAATTGTAGCAACAATGAAGAAATATAAGAGGCGTTTTATACATACACACATATATTATAAGACTATATAAACACTGGGATTTGCACTGATAAATTATAATACACTGAATGTCTGGCTGTTCATCTGCCTCTTTATCCGGCGGCCCGCCCCTGCCTATGTCCGACCAAGAACATGTCCGTGACAGTGAAATAAAAATAAGATGTTTATAAAAATTGCATATGCATGAGCAGTATGTACATATGTATAATAAATGCATCTTCTCATCTGCATACATACATGTCGTTAAATAAAACTCAAAAAGCCCTAACTTAACAAACAATTCGAATCGGCTTTTTAACAAATTTCGAAGTGTTTCAACAAAAATAGCGACATAATTAAGAAAATCGAAAAGGAAAAATAACTGGCCGATTACATAGCTTAGCATATTAATTGATTCTCCTGTAAAATTATGAAAATGGTTTTGCGTTTCAGGTGACAATATGTTTGTAGCTATGGAATATACCTACTCCAACAATGTATTCACACCAGGCAAGCACGTTTTTGGCCAAAAGCAGAATTATGGAAATGAAAACATTATAAGTATATTGTTAAAAAGAAAAAAAGGAGACGAGAATTTAAACAATTAAATATGCATGGATATGATAAAAAATATGTATTCCAAGAATGGTAGAGAAAGGTGCTAATGACAAAAAGTCAGATACATAGAAAGTTGGAGAAAAGCAATGTTATAATAATTTTTGAGATAAATGCATTTGTAGCGGTTATGATGTTAAAAAAGTTAAACATATAGAAACCGAAACTGTGGTAATAACTACACTAAACGGTAACAATATGTCACAGCTTTTCTTAAAAGAGAATGTTCGTTGATGTGAGTGTGTTAAATTAGCATAAACAACTGAGAGCGCCAAGTTTAACAGTGCTAGACAGTGTAGCAGATGAGGGGATTTGTCCCCAAATTGGGGATTTGAACTTCCATTTGGGGACAGATTTTCGTAGGGAGGGATTTGGGGATTTTTCACTATAAGCACTTTTAATAAACATTAATTTTTTTCCAATTGGAATCCGATTATTTTAAAACAGTGTTTCCATTAATGAATTTCATTTGTTTGAATGTATCGCGATGTAAATTGAACGTGTGTCCAACGAGAACTGTGTTATCACTTTCGGATCAAAAGAAGTTAAAGAAATTTGCTTACAATATGTTTTTCGGCGTATATCCGATGAGGAACAAATATACAAATAAAACAAACAAGAACTAATATTTGTTTTACCTTGTAAGAGGCCTTAAATTTGCACGTAGTGCTTCGTTGACATCTAAATGACGAGTAGGTTTTTATATATAAGCACTAGTACAACTAGTGAAATTTGGCAGAACAATGCCGTTAACGGTTTGCTCGTTGAAACATATAAACCGAGACGTAAATAATTTTTACTTAAACAATATGTATTTAGCTGTACTAGCAAAAGAATTGCTTAAAATATTCGATGACAATTGTGTACATATCGATAATCATATCGTCCCTACTATGTCCAACTATCGAATGTACAAAATTCGCGATTTAGATTCGTAACCGTAGTCCTCCAATTTATACGACACGCTTCGCTGCAAAATGCTGAATTTGTCATAGAGGATTCAATTAAATAGACATTGTAGGCACGATATATTAACATCACGTAACTAATTTTGTGCTATTTTTCAGGAAACGCAGAAAATGTTATAATGTAAATCGTTACAAAAACACTCCTGTTCCAAATTGATTTCAATACAATTGTCTTGAAAAGGTGTGATGAATTCCGACCGATTTCGACAGTTAACTTCGAGCCAAACTCAAACTACTGACTTTTCAAAAGTGCACGAGAAGATAAAATATAATCAATATAATAGAACTGTGAACAGAAATTTAGCAAAAAGAATTTGAAAATTATAGCAAACACATACAGGTATGTGATGGAAATCTATTTTGAAAACGATTTTGAAAGCGTTTTCGAAATCGATTTCCATCACATACCTGATTCACATATTTTATCGTTTTCAAATCGTTTTTGTGTCTAAATCGTTTTTCATCACATTCCTGATTATATACTAATTAATTTTCAGTTATTTGCAGTCTAACTAAGGGGTTGCGAATCAAAGGGGTGCAAAAACAAGTAATTAGGCTCTGTAATACATACAGTTCTTTGAGATTATCATACAGGTCTGAATTTTTAGAGTGATAAATATCAATAAAAAGTGTTGATTCCTACGTCTAACTCATTTTTATAGTTTTAACACTTGTACCCCTTTGCTTCTCAGGCTTTAAATTATAATGTAATTTCTTCAACTGAAAAGTTGTAGAAATCAGTTACGTGTTGTCAACGTGTGACCTACGATATCTTACTGCACGTCTCCACGCGCAATATCTATATCCGAACATAAGAAATAAAGTCGGCAGAATAACAGCACAAATATGTTCATGTATAGGCTTATGTGCTGAGCTATAGAACACGTATTGGGGTATTGGACATAAATTTAAAAAATTCACTGTGAATGGATCGATGTTTTTTGTCTTTATTTTAATTTATTTAATTTTGTTTAAAACTATTTTATTTTAATTTGCTTTATTTTATTTAAAAAACTTTGTATTTTTACCACAGCTACAAATTTCTTTTGTTTAATTCACGCAAACAACAAATGCCGATCAAATTTGACAGCTTATGTTCAGCATTATTTCTTGAACATAAGTTTGAACAATTATGTCGCAATTTATTTGCAAATAAATGTTTCTGCGGTCCACACGTGAACATATGATGTTGGAAATAGAATTTGACAGATGAGAATATAATTATTTCCAAGTTTATTGCTCGTGGAGACCCACAGTTAATGCACTTACACTCATAATAAACTGACGTTATGTTGCGTGCCTGGCAATGCTGGTAAGAGTGGGCTGACTGTCTAACCAACAGGGAAGCCCAATGTAGATTAATAGGACCCGAACCCTTCTTTGGCATCTCACGTGGATACGTCAAAGAGAAGAATATGTCCTGAGATTAGGTGGTGTTTGCTCGCCATTTATTGTTAATGATCAAAAATGATCTCAGACCACTACCCGGACACAGTGGTCTCAGACGACTACAATTTGTTATTGCTAACTCTGAGACTCCATGAAACTCAAGAAGAGATGCCGGAACGTCCGCAATTGCCCGGCTGTAAATTCTCACAGAATGGAGTTTCTTGGAGAAGCGGAATAATTGGCTTTAGCGAAGCCTTAATATGCTTCAGTACACATAACGGTTTCTTAAAACTTTTTGACAGATAAAAGGGAAGCATATAATTTATTTTATTTCTCTGAAATTTTATTATTGCTTTTAGAAAAAAATGTTTCGTTATCCTAGAGAGAATTTGAATTATATATAACAATTCTCAAAGTATTAAAAGTTGTTAGTTTTACTATACAGTGGAATGAAATATTGACAATTTGCTTTTAATTAGAAGTGCAAAATGCATAATATGCATATTACATATTATGTAAACATTAGAATTTTATTTTTATTGCTTAATATAAAAAATATTTTTTGGAGACAAAATCGGGGATTTTTGGTTTTGAAATGGGGATTTTTGGGGACAACATTCTTAAAATTGGGGACATGAGGCAAAACTTTTCTGGCAACACTGGTGCTAGACTGTATTATATTACAGGGATGGAAAACTTATATTTAAAAAATATTTTGTAATGGTAATTTTGTTCTATCCATCTACATTTATAAAATCTGTGCCGAAAAGGAATAAGTGCTTAAGTCGACTTACGAAATTTAGTTTTTCGAAAGTATTTACGATACTGCTAAGAGCTTTACAAGGTTATATATATATATATATATATATATATATATATATATATATATATATATATATATATATATATATATATATATATATATATATATATATATATATATATATATATATATATATATATATATATATATATATATATATATATATATATATATATATATATATATATATATATATATATATATATATATATATATATATATAGAGATATATATATATATATATATATATATATATATATATATATATATATATATATATATATATATATATATATATATATATATATATATATATATATATATATATATATATATATATATATATATATATATATATATATATATATCTTGTGTGACACTTCCTGGCTTAGGCCAATTTTACCGATACCGATGTATTGGCTATACTTCAGGCTTGCCGATATATCGGTATCGCCGATATTTTACTATCGATACGACGATATTTCTTAAAACTTTTGAGAGTTTTTTTGAACAAATAATTTATTTTTTGTTAATTTTACCATGAATTCAAAATCCATTCACTGTTTTTTTAAATCTTATTAATAAAAATTTTGATGATGTTCTGCTATTCTCCAGCTGGGGAGCAAACGGTCTAATGACTTCCAACGAATTCTGTTGTGGGCTGTTTCTATTGCCTCGTCTTTCGTTTGAGTTTTCTTGAATCTATTTAGATTCTTTATGCTAATAGTTGATTGGGCTATCGCGCATTATCCCAGTTAGTGGAGTGGCCAGGCTCCCTGGGCGGAGTTCGCCGCTCGATTTGTTTCAGTCTCTGTAAGACTCAAACCAGGGATTACCACGAGGAGGCCAATTAGCAAGGTATGAGATCAGCTAACTGATCTACGAGTCGGCTTGAAGCTATTTATTAAGGATTATGGGAACACTTTGACTTATGCTGTTCAAGTGTGGAGACTTCTTAAGGGTTGTTATACAGCAATTCCATATAAAATAAATGAATTTCTAATGAGAAATTTGGTACGTCTGTTCAGTTAGGTGTCATGAAAAAATTTTGACTTAAAAGTAATTTTTTTCTTAATAATTTTTCTTTCAAATTCTCTTGCACGCCTCATAAGCGAAGCATTGAGGTGGGTACTAGTGATGTTACGAATATTCGTATTCGAATCGCCGAATATTCGCCTCTTTCATGATATTCGTATTCGTATTCGCCAAATTCAAGCGAATATTTCACGAATATTTTGTGAATACGTTCCAAAAAATAATACATAAAAAATACTGAAAATTGAACAAAATATTAATTTTTACTAAAAAAAATGTGTCTATAACGCAAAACAATAATCTTCTTTTAGTAAAGAAAATATAAACAAAATATATTTCACAAGGACATGGTATTTAAAAAGTAAAGTCCTGTTAAATTAATTTATTAATCATGTTAAAGTAATACTCAAAGCTCAGTAGAGGAATGTTGAACTTCAAAAATAAAAGTTTTGAAGTCTTTTCTCCATCAAGCCTATTGCGCGGTGTGTAAATAAGCTCCGCACCACTAAACATTCTCGCTCGGAACACTCGCCGCTGGTGTCACTAAATATTGCCTGGGTATAGGTAAAAGAAGCTCGTATTTTCCCTTATTTACTTTCCACCAAAAATTTCAAAAAGTGGGATTCATTAATAATTTCAAATTCCGTCATTGGAATATCATAATAATGTTAAATACCTATAGTATTGTGACAGTTTTTCTCAATTTATTGTTATTTATTGTTATTGACGCAAAGGGTAGATTTTTTTGTTCAATTAAATTTGAAATATTAACAGCCTTATTCTGGCAATTTGGTAATAATAAATTTGAAACCGAATTTTTGTTACCTTATTGTAACTATTATTTGTTCCGGTATTCCGGCAATGTTGTAATAAAAAAATAATTCAACAAATGTGGTGAAAAAAATTTACACATATTTGTAATAAAATTTAATTATTTTAAACTATTTTTTTTACATAAAAATAGATTGTGGAATGCCAAAAAGTAAATTTATGAAAATTTTGGCTTCTACACGAACAATCGCTCAAGAGAAAATCACCCAAAGCGCCTAATTTCTTTGAGATTTTATACATATTGTAAAATAAAAATTGTTGCAATTGACACAAAAGCTTTGGGTAGAATAATCTTAGATGAAAAATGAGTAATCGTCCATATTTTTGGATCACTACTGATTATCCCAAATTCCGAAAAATTTCCTAACTTTAAATAGATTGGGAAGTCTGATTGATAGTGTTTAAAAATCGCCAAAACTTTAAAAAAAACCAAGAACTAGCAAGACAATCACGTTTACCGTAAAAATAGCGAAAATTTGTGAAATTTGTGAATTGCAAAATTGCAAGCAAACCTTAAAATTATTTTAAAATAGCTAAAATTATAAGGAATGCAAAAAACTCGGAAAAAGTCGTGAAGATGACGATAATTCGCAAAAACTTGTTGATATTAAAAAGATAGAAAATTCTGATAGTGATTAAAATTCGGTAGAACTATAAAAAAGCCAAGAATTAGCTAAAAATAACTTTCGTTGCGAAAATAGCGAAATAATGCAAAAATTGTAAAATTGAAAACAAACTCTAAATTGCTTAACAATAGCTAAACTTGTAAAAAATGCCAAAAAGCTCGGAAAAATTTGCGAATATTACGCAAATTCACAACTTTCGCAGTAAAAGTGATTTCTTTTTGCCAGTTTTATGATTATTTACAGTTTTAACGACATCCAATCAATATCAGACTTCGCCATATTTTTAATCTTAGCAAGTTTTTTCGAATTTTCGTCATTTTCGCGGTTTTTCCCAAATTATTGCCATTATTCACAATTTTAGCTACTCTTAAGCAAATTTAGGGCTTGTTTGTAATTTTGCAATTTCTCGCAAATTTTCGCTATTTTCGCGGTAAAAATGATTTGAGAGATGTTTAATGAATTTAAGTGCTTCTTTCAAATTCTTCGCCAACTTCAATAACAAATTGAATGAAAAATGCTTAAAATAAATTCTTGTTACCTACTTTTTTGTAGGTAATAGTTTTATTGACTTTTGTTACGATAAGAAATAATCAGAATACCAATTTCCTATTTTTATAACTTTCGTGACAAACTATAACCATGGTGACTATTATTACTGTGTCAGAATAGGCCTGTAAGTGGTACTAACTATTTAGATTGAATATTCGTACTCGTATTCGAATTCGGCGAATATTGTTTCAGATATTCGGATTCGTATTCGCGAATATTAAAAATTGATATTCGTAACATCACTTCACGCGAAACTATTGATTTTTTAAACTTAAAATGGCTCTATTATTATCATATATTGCACTTGTAAAAAATATATGCACACACATATTAAGAAAAAATACTATTTTTAACACTCATGACATTTTTAATGACATTTTTATTATTTGAACTAATAATTTTGATTATTTAAACTAAAAAATTTTTTTAAAAAGTTCTGTCTTGGACGTCCGTTTGTCTGTATGTACGGATCCTGTATGTGGTCACGATAACGACCGAAAGACTTCACTAATCGAGTCCTTTTTTGTTTGTTTTACGCTTCAGTATAATTAGGAATAGAAGCCTATTTAATTTCACGGTCTAAATGAGATTATGAGGAGTACACTTTTAGATTTTCCAAACTATTTTTAAATTACAATAAATTTTTGATTTTTCAAATTTAAAGAATTTCAAGCATCCGAAGTAAAACCAAATTTAAGACGCATCAAAAGTGTTTTACTTCTCTAGTGCTCCTATATTTTAATATGCAACTCGAGAACTAAATTTATCACCATTTTGAAAATTTAAGGGTTAAAATCTGATATATTCACAAAAAATTAAAACAAATAAAAACTTAAAAAATAAATTATTTTAATTTAAAAAAATAATAATTATTTTAATTTAAAAAAAATATTTGAAAGAAAAATTTTTAACAAAAACAAATTACCTTTATGAAATTTATTTGACATATTGTCATAATTTTATTTAAAAGAAATTTATTTGCTGGAGTTTAAGCTATTGTCTATATGGAGCATTTCGTTGGTACTTTACCAACTCATCAGTAGACTTCAAACACAATTTTAAACAGTTACAAACTCTTTATCTTATGTACAAACTTTTAAAAACCATTTGAGAATTTACAAATAACTACATAAATGATTTTCAAAAAATAAGCATAGTAGGCTTTGAAACTTATGCAAAACCCAGCAAATAATTTTTTATTTTTTTAAAAGTTTGTACATAAGATAAAGGGTTTGTAACTGTTTAAAATTGTGTTTGAAGTCTACTGATGAGTTGGTAAAGCACCAAGGAAATGCTGCATACAGACAATTGCTTAAACTCCAGCAAATAAATTTTATTTAAATAAACAAATTACTTTTTAATCCTTAATATTGCAAAACAAAAATTTATTATCATTAGTAAAACCAAAGTTATGACGCATCAAAAACTTTTTCCTTCTCTAGTGTTTGTATATTTTAACCTGCAACTCGAACATACTTCAAACTTTTAACTTTGTGTTTGTTGGGTTGGTGCATGATGAACAAATTTCTGGGTGTTTTACTGGTATATAGTGATTACACTATGCAACAAGAAAAATGTCAAGGAGCAACACTAGCAACAAAACAGTTGAAGTTTTAAATTTATTTCTAAAATTTGGGATTTTTGATTTTATCATAACTTATAAGCTGTACGTCCAATTTCTTTACAAAAAACCATTGAAAGGAACTTTAAATAAAATTCAAGCCGTTTTAGCATTATTTTTTATGTACTAAATGGTTTTGGAATTATTCAGAACGCAATGATGAAATATTTACTTTTTTTCATGCAAATTTGAAATCATTTTATTTGTTAAAGATTTGTAAAAAAATCTAAAATTTCAAGATATTACCATTTTCTTCAGTGTCCACATATACCAGAAATTGAATAAACTTTATTTTACCAAAATCGATGGATAAGTATTGATTTTATTTACAATGAAGTGAAATTATTGGCATTTAGCAAAAATCAATTTTTGGAGACGCTAATCCACCGATTTAATCATAACTTAGAAAAGGACTGTGTAATTTTATTACAAAAAACACAAAAAACTTGAAATCTTGTAGGCATTACGTTTAATGTATAAAATGTGTTCAGCACTTTTATGTAAAACACCACGGTTAAGAGTTTTGTAGGACATTTTAACCATCCAGAAAATACCCAAAAGAGCTACGATATGAGTTTTTGGCCACTGAATAAATAAGGGACAAAAAATCCTTTTTAAATACGTATTGTGGTCTTGATTGTGCCACAAAAATGGTTCCCGTGGTGTTTTACATAAAAGTGTCGAGCATATGCAACACCTTAAAACTATGTGCATTGGGGAGGCGCGGTTAATTTAACTCCCCCACAAATAAATCCTTGGTGTAAATTTTCAAAACGCCGATGTACGTATGTATTTTGTTGGTAGCATCTACCAGATTCAGTTGTTAGAACCTTCTTATTAAAAAATTGATTTTGTTGTACAGTGTAAATAGTTGCTGTTTTTAAAAATTTTTGGTGACTTCAATTTATTATGAATAAAATCCATATATTAGCCATCGATTTTCATGAAATAAAGCTTATTTTATTTGTGGTATATATGGCTTTATGATCAGTTAATAAAAATTGTAAGTTTTTTCAATTTTCGATTTTATAAATTTTTTACACATAAAAATTTTTCAATTTTGAATAAAAAATATATTTTTCGTCATTGTGGTTTGAATATTACCGAAACCATTCAGTATAAGGTAATTTTATTCCAACTTTTCTAGTGATTTTTGTAATTAAATTTGAGTAACCCTTCCTCGGTAAGGAGGCTGTTCAATAGAGCGAAACTCACGGGCAGGATGGAGGACTGGAACAGCCATAAAGTGTTGTACAACAGGTATAAGGGAGATCTAAAGAGGGAGAAAAGGGCCTCATGGAGGAAATACTGTGAGGAGATCGATTCAGTCAATGAGCTATCGAGGTTTCGGCGAGTACTGGCCAGGGACCCTAAGCCCCTTGGGCATATTCAAAGAGTGGATGGCTCATGGACGGAATCCAGCTCTCAGACCTTATCTGTGCTTATGGACACACACTTTCCTGGCTGTAGAGAAGTAAGGAACGAGGTAGCGGCTGTGGTTAGGTTCGACTCATTGGCGGTACCACAGTTAGGTGAGACAGTAGACGACATAGTGACATTGGAAAGGGCAGCATGGGCAATAAACACTTTCGGGCTCTTTAAATCTCCGGTACCCGATGGTGTTTTTCCGGGCATGCTGCAGAATGTCCCGGAGCGCGTACTAATGTCTCTGGTGAAAATCTTCAGGATATGCTTGTTTAGAAGGTTTATACCCGAAGGCTGGAGAGAGGTTAGGGTCATCTTCATACCCAAGGCGGGTAAGACGAGCCACTCAAAGCAGAAGGACTTCAGGCCGATCAGTCTTTCGTCTTTTGTTTCGAAGACACTGGAGCGACTGAACGACCTGCATCTTAGGAACACGATTGATACGCGCGTCATCAGTGGTGCTCAGCATGCCTATTTAAAAGGCAGGTCTGCGGAGAGTGCGCTTCATGATGTGGTTAGTGTTATTGAGCGGAGATTGCAGCATAAAAACTATACCTTGGCTGCGTTCCTGGATATTGAAGGAGCCTTTAACAATATTAGTATAGAGGCTATTAGGGAGTCGTTAGAGCTGCTCGGTATTAGCAACTTTCTGGTGGAGTGGATAACTCTCATGCTTAGCAGCAGAGTTATCAACTCAAGTATGGGAGGCGTGAACCTGAGGAAATTGGCGACTAGGGGCACGCCACAAGGAGGAGTTCTATCACCCCTACTGTGGCTGCTGGCGATGAATGAAATTCTTAGGCGTTTCGACAGGAGCAGCCGGAAGATAGTCGCCTATGCGGACGACGTGGTTTTAATGGTAACGGGAAAATTTCTTCCCACTATCAGTGAAGTCATGCAATCGGCGCTTGACGAACTATTTTCCTGGGCTAGTAGTAAGGGACTGGGGGTCAACCCCGAGAAGACTGAGTTAGTCCTCTTTACCAGGAAAAATAAAGTAGACAGTTTTGTACTGCCTAGGATTGGAGGAGTAGAGCTAGAGCTAGCAAAGGAGGCCAAATACTTGGGTGTCATCTTGGATAGTATACTTTCATGGATGAGGAACACTCAAGAAAGGCTAAAGAAAGGTTTAAATGCCTACTACGCATGCAGGAACTCCGTTGGAAGGAACTGGGGTCTGAAACCGAAGGTGGTAAACTGGATTTACACAACTGTTGTCAGGCCGGTTGTTTCCTATGGCTGTGTGGTGTGGTGGGAGGCGTTGAGGAAAGAGAGTTACAGGAGATTTCTTGCTAAGGTGCAGAGGTGCACCTCTCTGGGCATCACAGGAGCCCAGACGAGCACACCTCAAGCTGCATTGGATGTAATTCTTCTTCTGCTTCCCATAGAGGATTTTGTAATGAGAACGGCAGCAAGGAGTCTCCTAAGACTACTAGAGGCAGGGTTGGTAAGGACAGGAGTAACAGGTCACACAGCAATCCTAAATGAGATCAGTTTTAGCGGGGGTGTCCCCATAACTCATGGGTTCACGGACTCTAAGGTTGCTGAAATTGATTTTGGGATGACACCCTCATTAGTGATTCCGGATAGTGACTTTTGAGTCGAATCTGATAGGCTTTATGAGGGTTGTGCGGTTTTCACGGACGGATCCAAAATGGAAACAGGCACGGGAGCTGGTGTCTATATTTTGGGGACGGACATTCGTAGGGCTTTTAGGCTACCGAACGAGTGTAGCGTTTTCCAAGCTGAGATCCTGGCGATCCTCAGGGCCACGGAGATAGTGGCCACAGATATGACTGAGGGCGAGGAGGTGACATTCTACGTCGACAGTCAGGCGGCGCTAAAAGCATTGAAGGGACACTGTGTCAGATCGAAGCTAGTTACTGACTGCAGGAGAGCCCTCAAGTTGCTCATGGACAAATATAGTGTTAGATTATGTTGGGTTCCTGGCCACTGCAATGTTGAGGGAAATGAGACAGCTGATGAGCTGGCAAGATTAGGGTCAGCGTTAGATGTGGAATTGTGTGATATATCGGTTAAAGTACCGATCGGTCATTACTATAGGGAGCTCAGTGACTGGGTGTCGAATAGGGCCAACCGTTCATGGGGTAGCAGGGAAAGCTTGACTTAGGCAGATCCGAACTGTTACTGAGCATGAATAGGAAGGTGATAGGGGTCTTAATAGGCGCATTGACTGGTCACTGCTCGGTCAGGGCGAGGACCAGCATTTGGGAGATTGGCACTCCAGATTTTTGTAGGATGTGCGATGATGAGGAGGAACCAGAAACTATTGAGCATGTTAACTGCCATTGCCCGAGGCTGCAACAACACAGGCTTAGGTGGCTTGGCAGACGTTTACATGAAAGCATTAGTGATATCGCGAAGTGTGAACTTGAGGATATCAGGGGCTTCATTATAGGAATAAGGTGGTTGAATGGCGGATAGCAGGATGCTCCTTTTCTGGGTTTTAATAGGGGGTATGAATAGAAGGGAATCACAATGGATCCAACTGGGTCTCCGACTGGATGTGCGGCAGCGTTGTCAGATTTTTTCCGACCTATTTCGCCAAATTGATTTTAAAAATCGCCAAAATCAATTTTATGCAGTTTTTCTTAATATATATTTGATAATAAATTTGTTTTTATATAACACTTTTTTTAATATAAATTTTTATAAATTAATCGTATAAAAATTTAGCAGAAAATCGCCAAAAAGAGAAATAAAATCGTCAAAAACTATTTCTTGTAAATTGTTCTCATCCAAATTCAAAACGCATTAATGACTATAATTAATACAAGAAAAATCATCGAAATCAAATTGTATTAATTTCTTGCAGACGCTTTTTTGTAGGATTTATTTTTGAAACTACTCCTTCAGCAAACAAATTTTCCTCAATTACAAAAATTTTTAAGTTCAAGTTTGTTAAAAAAAATAGCCATAAAAATCGCCAACAAATTTATTTATCACCAGAAAAATCGTCATGTCGCCAAATAAAAATTTAGACGCCAAGGACGTTGAAAAATCGCCACGTTTGGCGAGAAATCGCCATATCTGACAACCCTGGTTAGGGGACCATAATACATAAAAAAAATATAGTGCCGATCACAGGTAATGAAAAAAGTTTCATTTTATTGCATACTGTTATAAATATTCAATCATTGCCGACTTTTATGATGTTTTTGCTGGGGAGACAACGCGTATGATTAATTTTTTATATATCTTAATTCATTCATTGTGGTATGAACTTGACCGTATAGAAAATCGATATTTTGCTTTTGTAGACATTGACTCCTTTCTTAAATTTTCTCTACATAAATCTATGCATTTTTTCTTTTTTGTTAGAGTGTAAGTAAAATAAAATTTTTAATTATATTTTGTATGATTTTTTTACAAATTCAGTCATGATGTTTTTTAGCCCCTGGATCCGTGTCTGATTGCATGCATATATACAATAGAGACATGCATATTAGGGTTGAGCGAAAACATTTTTTCTTTAAGTTGAATTTTGCTGTACTATGATGAATCGATGCTCTATAGTCTGATCATACTGAAAAACATTTTTGTGCTCTATCTTATTGAATTCTTGAGGTAACGCAGAAGACTTGAAATTTTGAATCAAGTAATTTGTTTACGTAAGAATATTTTGATTCTGGTCCACAGACAGATAGATATTGAAGCCTCAGTTACGAGTTTTGGGATTGTTCACATATTACGTAACGTACTTTGGTGTTCCAAACTTGTTAGGAGCTAAAATTTTATACTAAAACTTTTTTAAGAAGCGCTATGAAGGGATAGTACGGTTTAAATAGGACGAAAATGTTAACAGCACATTAACGCGCCCTTTCTATTGTTTGAGAATATCGACGGCCTATATTGAAAAAATCTATATAAAAAATCTCATCTTATCAGGAGTAAACTGTTTACTTCGTTATATATATTCCATTTCAAATCAACCAACGGGTGGACGTCACCATCTTCGATTTTGATAAAACTTTGTGTGGAATTTTTTTACTTTATTAAAGTAATGGATATGAAATTTTAGATTTCTAACTCCTTGGGTTATGGAGATATGACGTCATCAAAACTAAAAAAATGTATTCTTAACTAGGCGACCCAGGAACTTACCTGGTTATATCTGTGTTTTAATTATATTAAAACAGTCAATACCGAGTTTCATTAAAATCAAAGCCGAAAACAGCTGCACAGAAAAAAAAAGATTTGTAAATGCAATTAATTTATTTGTAAATACAATTTTTTTAATGGTACCTACAACGATTTTTATAAATACAAACACGGCATTTGATACATTAGAGAATAAAATCAACTCAATTATTTCCAATTAAAATTATTGTGTTACTCACAATTGAGGTGTTAACAAAAAAAATATTTTTAATAAACTTGGTTCTCAAAAAACGTTATGTTTTACAACAAATATTTTCAATTAAATATGTCAACAAATAATATATTGACTCCCTGGTGTACTGGCTAGTGTGCCAGGCTATTACCCGGAACGTTAGGTTCGATGCCTGCCAAGTGCGTGTCTGCAAAAAAGCAAAAAAAAAAGAATGCTTTTTTTAATTTATTTGTTAGATTTTAAAATTATATCAGTTGAAATTATTGTTATATTAACAATGTGATTTGTTAAATTTTTGAACCAAATTTTTTTATTTATTATCATACATAATTGTTATATCTGCGAAAGCACCAATTATCTTTGGCTGCAATCGAACCGGCGACCTCTGGATTAATAGACTGCGGTACTTACTTCTTAGCTACAGAGCAACTCGTTAATAAATAACTAAATAATATATACAAACAAAACGTGGTTTCTTAAATTTCTTCTATACACGTGTGCATTCCGCTATGATATAATTTAACAAACCATTTTATTAAGTAATTTAATTGGTTAGAAAAATTTTAATTTGTAATATAAACAATGATGGTTGTTGAATTTTTAAAAAGTTTTTTTTTTAATCAAAAATATTTACAAAAACTGTTGGATTTTTGCGCCATACATAACAAAAAAATTAATTAACTCAGTTTGTTGGAACAATTTTCTGCGTTTGTTGTATCAAAGTCATAATTTGTTATATTAATTAAATATATTTTTGAATTTAAATTAAATATTAATGACTTGATTTGGCTGTTTGATGATATTTTTTTCTATGTACATTATTTTTCACACAAAATTAATTTATTTCGGTTTGTATTAAAATATTTTTTAATTGAAAATAATTTTCTATGGGGAAAAATCAGTTTTTTTTCACTTAATGGCTTATAACTTTCTTATATTTTGTCAGATCTCCTACATTTTAAAGTTCTTTCATTCGGCACAAAATTGTTTTTTGGGTGTATCTCTAAAAGAAATTACTAAAATTGTTTTCTATATTAATGAATCAAATTAAAATGAAATTCATATACATAATTTCTTTAGCGTCCAACCGTGGTAGAGGGCCAAAAGATACATCTGTCGAAAAAATTAAAAACAATTTGTTTTATATACAATTTAGCTAAATGAAACATTCTGGAGGTATTCCAAATCAATTGGATGATTGTTTCCCCTTTATACATCGACGATCCACCCTATTGCATAGTGGTTCAAATTGAAAAAGATTTAACAAATCTGTATCTTTGAAATTTGCGATCCCATTACAAAATCATAGAGGAGGACCTAACCTTTAAAAATAATAAAAAATTAGACCACCGTGTTGAAATACACGGTGAGCTATAGGGTATCAAATTTGACTATCTCGGGCATGATCAACTTTGTTGGCCTCATAACTTTTACAAATTTTATTCGATTTTAATGAATTTAAACTTGTTGTAAAGCTTATTCAGAGATAACGACAACAAACTTTGTTTTATTCCGTCTTTAAGTTTTAGAGATATTTGGCTTTGAATTTCTTAAATTTTGGGGTTTTAGCAGTGACTTTGTTCCTAATTTCGTATATATCTCCATTAACAGCATAGCCAAAATTTTCAAAGCCACATCGAGTTTCGCAAAATTGTTTACAAATTCTATTAGATACATTTGATATAATTAGTCTGACTTTTACTTGACATTCACCCGCTGAATAATGGGTCCAGGAGAGCAGGTTTTCTAAAAATAGTCAAAATGTAAGAAGCATTTTTTTTTAGCTTCGTAGTATTTTTATAGCTATTTTTGGTTTTTCGTTTAGCCTCAAAAACGCTAAATTTATTCTTCAAATTATAATTTTTTTTGAACTTTTCTTATTTTTAAGACATTTTAATGTAAACTTTTGCAATAAATGAATATTTATTGCTAAACTGTACATTTTGCTCTATAAAATTTTGCGAACATTAATTTTATACCCCTTTTAGTTTCGTTATAGAGTCTTACAGCCACATTCAAAGAAAATTTTTATTTTAGGTTTAAGACTCACAATTGTTATTGAACAGTTTCACGCTAAAAACTGTTTAATATAAAATTGCATTCATAAACAGTACAATAGACATTGTGTGTTCTAAGAATTTTAGGTTTCGATACTGGCAACACCACCATGTTTTGTAGTTAGTGTTGCAATAAAAAGAATATGATTTCGTCCGGATATTGAAATAAATGAACAGCTTTTTATTGTTTTCGTGTAAGTTAAGTTTTTTTTAAACTCTCTTTATAATATATTTCTCAACTTGTTTAATACAAGTTTTCTATGAAGTAAAAGCATAAAAGAGAAATGATTACAAAAGAATTCACAAGACTCTTTATATCATGTATGAAAAAGGTACTCGAATAACGAGCCTATTTTCATTTGTGTTGATTGTTTCTACATCACTAACATATGTTTTTGCTTTTACGTGTTTTGTTAGTGCTGTTTTGCTAATTTTGTTGCGAATTTTGTTTAAGTTAAATAATTTTGTGGCAAATTCTATCAAATTAGAAAAAACATACTTAAACCCTTATAGCCAAGACTTCAAGCTTTAATTTAAAGCATATCATGTGTTCCTGTGTGCTAAATTTGCAAAGATATTTGAAGTTAAAATTGATATTTCGATGATATGAATTTATTGAAGGTTTATAGTAGGTACATACCATCTTTAAACCTATTTTAAAACTTCCATGTAATAAATATATGTACATTTTTGAATGCAATTTTATGAAATTTTGCTTAAAAGTAGTTTATTGCCCTGTTTTAAATATTTATGCATACGGCTGTTAAAGAATAAGTTATCTAATGCATAAAATAAGCTGTGAGCCACTCACTGCATTTAATATAAAGAACCTTTGTGTGTCATAAGTTTGTCTGTGTGTCTGTATATGCCATCGTACAGACCAAACGCTTGGACCGATTTCGATAGAGTGTTTTAAGGCTATGTTTGAAGAAAATCAGTCCAGCCGTTTAGAAGATATCACATTTTTTCTAGATGTATCCTCTTGAATCTGTGTGTCTTTTACACCGTAGCTCCCAAACCTCTAGATCGATTTTAACTTAGTAAATTTTGTTTAAAAGGTGACTTGATCCAAAATCTTCTAACCCAAGCGTGTAGAATATTGCTCAATCCGTTTTGAAGCTATCATCCATTTCTTTCGAGGGTTTTTACAACTTTTAATTTAATATTATTTTTATTACTGTTACAAATGCAATTAGAAATTGTATTTTATTTCGAGCTGATGACCTCCGGAATCACAGCGTAGCATACTCATTGATATTTCGATGACATGAATTATTTCGATGATAGAAATTATAAATACCAGTTAGCTAGAAACTATTATCCAAATATACTTACGGGACCAGTTTCTAGGTGAAAATACGGTCTCATTGGAGGGATATAATTAACATTATATATGATAAGTCTCAGATCCAGCCACATATAAAATTGTTCAGTGCCGTTTACTACAATACTATTACGATTTCCAATTGTGTTCACTGAATATTAAGAACCTTTACACGATATGTTTTCTTCACTATTCACCACTCCTTACTTTTGGTACCTCACCCATTTTCAAGTCATGGGACGAGTACGTTATTAGCTTTTTTCTACACAGCCAATGCAAAAAATTAAAAAATATATCAGTAGAAACAAACAGTGTAAATCTCTTTGGTTTTCATTGATATTCTTTCCATATTTGCAGATGGATGTGGGATGGATAATATTCCTCTAGCAATTCTTGAAATATCAGTGAATATCAATTTATTTACTTCATTTTTCATTTATACCTTTGACCAAAAAGTACATATGTATGTTGGCGTTTCTTAAAGACTTAATAATTCGGACGATTTTCCTTCTTCTTGAATATTCAAGAGAATACTGAAAATGGCATATAGACGAAACCAATCTCTTTATCAACTAAATTTGACATTGGATGACGGAAAATCGTTTCAAATTCAAACAAACCCCATCACTCAAAAATTTCGAAATAGTGCTGAATTAGTCATTGGGGTGCTATTATCCTTTGAATTTCAAATAGTGCTAAAAAAGGTAGAGTTATAACAACTTTTGCATCCCTGATTAATAACTTAACTTTTATGTATGAAAAAACGTTAAGTCATATGGTACATCGGATTTTGCAGTTGTATCAGCTAAATCTAAAGGAGATAGCAATAAAAAACAATGGAATTTGCTGTCTTAAATTTTACATGTACTGCTTTTTGGTATGTCTTATATCATATTCTACTAACACGCAATTTACATTATCCCTTTCTCGCTTGGCTTAAAAGACAGGCTTTTTAGTTTGAGAGAGGTGGTGAGAAGATAGCGTGGCAAGACAAAAGGCACGAATTGAAATTTGAGGGCTTTTTTCACATTTCTCTTTGTCAGTTTCGTCTCTCAGCATTAAGCATGTGTATAGTCATCAAAAAAAAAACACGGAGAAAAAGTCTGTAATGTAAATGTGTGTGACTTTTCGTAGGGGTTTTAAAAAAAATTTCAAAAAAGGCAGGCAAAAAGGCATAGTGTGAAAAGCCAGTAACAAAGGCGTACGCATACATACGTACTTAAGATTAACATGCAAACTTGGTTGCATTACTTGCAGTGTCGTTGTCAAATAGCACTGAGGCAATTAACCGTACACAATTAAGGGGAGATTTTATTTTGGGAGTTTAAGTTTAAGGGCAATTACCCGAATTGGGTAATTAAGCGTATGGCAATTAAACATTGACTTTTGTTTGAAAAATGAAAGAAACCCCGGGACTTAAAACTCGAGTTAAATAAGCGCGAAAGGTATTTAAGGGTGGTGTAATTAAGCGGATTATACTGTATTAATAATTATAATATTTAGTACGACTTGTAAGTAGAAAATACTTGAATTTAGTACGGCGTTTATCTTTCTGTGTACACATCCATTTGCTGGTAGAGCTGCAAGCCATTAAAATACATTTATTTACAAGCGAATTTTTGCCTTTTTCGCATACTATGAGTTTTCTAAGATTTTGATAATTTTACCGTTTTATTGATTTTCTTAATACAATGTGGCTCGATATCCATTTTTAAATTTTTTTCCAAATATTCCAATATTCGCGATAATAGTAAATATTTAAAAATTATTGCTCGTAAACAGTTTAAGCAATTTTCTCTCGATTTTAGAGTTTGCTGTCTTTTCAATGCGAGCAATTGTTTGGGCATTCACAGAAAAAAATAAGTTTCGTTTTTGATAACAAAAATCCCGGTATTCAATAATTTTTTTTTCAAATTTCCTGTGATAAAGAATTCCCCTATATTGATAACAAAATTATTTCAAAATAAAAATACATATAATTATAAATTAAAAAAATGTTGACATGGCTGGAATACGAACCCGGGCTTTCCGGACGTAAAGCATACACTCTCTAGCTGAGCCATATCCCATTTATTTTTTTATGGGATACAACTTGTTTTAAGTACTTATGTATAAAAAGAAAAGATATAACCGGCATGGAAAAGAAATACTTACAACGAAATATTTTATTATGTTAAAGATAAATGTTATTGAAATTCATATTTTTTTTAATAACATGGTTTTATTGAATATAATTCTTGTCTATTTTTTTCAGTGTTGTCATCAATTCCGCATTTTTTGCAAGTTTTCGTCATTCCTACTAGCTTAAAATATGTGTGCCCACTTTTAGGGGTTGTTTTCTGTTCGCGATAGAATTGACTTTTTCGAGTTTTTAACGTTTTTATAATTTAAGAGATCTTTAATCAATATTAGACCTTGCTACCTTTCTTCCAAGCTTTCGACATTCCTTACGATTTTAGCGACATTTAATCCATTTTAAAGCTTCTTGGCAATATTGCAATTTTACGTAAATTTTGGTTCCATTCGCGATAAAAGCGATTTCTTGCAATGCGAAGGGTTGGAGGGAAAATTTAACACTTTCGTAATTTATCATTGGTTTATGCGCAATTGCTAGCCCTTATACAAACTGAAAAAAACTCTAAAATATATTAAAAATTGTTGAAACCGTAAATAATGCCGAAACTACGGAAAAAATCGTGTAAATCTTGCTAACATCGTAAGAACGTGTTAAAAAATGTTTTTTACAAAATTGAAAATAATGAAGATAGTTTTTTTAAAAGCCATGGTTCTTCCACGTCAATTTTATATGTTAGATTTTTTGGCCACTTTTCCAAATTTTCCAGTTTTAATTCGAATTTCGTCAAAATTCGATTGCAGCCTTTTAAATTTAAATCTAACTGTTTAGGCAAAAAAACTAAAAAAGTCATATACAGAAAAAAATATGATAGCTTTTTTTTCAACAAACATGTTTTTGAAACTGATTTTAAATCTTTATTATTGTCTCTATTTAGTTTGATAAATAATTTTATTTGACTTATTATTACATATCATTTATCTACCGCCAATGTTAGCAA
Organism: Panzeria rudis; assembly: GCA_956483635.1. Taxonomy (NCBI): domain Eukaryota; kingdom Metazoa; phylum Arthropoda; class Insecta; order Diptera; family Tachinidae; genus Panzeria; species Panzeria rudis. The sequence continues at coordinate 83,646,612 of OY101449.1, forward strand.
CCTGATAAAATTATGAAATTCTTTGATATATTTTTTATATTTCTCTAAAACATTTTTTGATTGAAACAATTTGTTTATTGAAAAAATCAGAATTTTTTTCAACAAATTATTACAAATTTTTGCATTTGAATTTACAAATTCAGGGAATTTGGTATTTGAAGTGAAAAATTAGTTTTTTCTGTGTAGCAAGAAACAAACTATCAATATGATAATTTCGAACGTATTTGCTTGTGAATCCAACTTGATTATTAGGTTAAGGTTACGAACCTATATTCAGAAAGAATAGAGTATGATTAATATTCAAAGGAACACGAGAAAAAATAGCATCAACTTAATTTTTCAACGTACACAGCAGAACATCGCAGCTACTTTCGGAAGTCACTACACTTCCATTATCAGTGCTAATGTGTATTTTGCTTATCACCACTTGTGAGGTGGCTCTGTTGAATATGATATCAATTATTATATATGTATACAAATTTTTCATGAGAATTGAATACGAGAATTAAATCACTTAAGTTTATATAAAACTGCACTTTCCCAGTGTTACGGTTGGTTTATTTTTCTTCATTCCCATTTTTCTGATTTTTTGTTCTACTTAAGTCAAAGATTTTTGGTTGGATGTTATACTTAAGTGTATATGTGTATATGTATATATATATATATATATATATATATATATATATATATATATATATATATATATATATATATATATATATATATATATATATATATATATATATATATATATATATATATATATATATATATATATATATATATATATATATATATATATATATATATATATATATATATATATATATATATATATATATATATATATATATATATATATATATATATATATATATATATATATATATATATATATATATATATATATATATATATATATATATATATATATATATATATATATATATATATATATATATATATACTAAAGTGTATATGGATTATTGCCACTCTTCTGGTAATAGTCCTATCATACAATATTGTATATCGTTATTCATGGTTTGCCAATGGCTTTATTTTTGCCTTTGGTGACTTTTTAATCCGACACCATATTCTGTCCGCCACTTACGCGATCTCGAATCCTTCTCCCCAAATGTCCAATTTTTGCACGCGGCAAGAAAGATTCTTTCAAACTTGGTATGTATAGCGTTTCATATACTCACTTTTTTGCCACGCCCAAAAAGTAGAACCCATTTTTCTTTTACGCCTACATATTATATTAAAATAGGTCGATTAACATACAAAACAAAAAAGTGCATCAATTGAGTCCCAGATGGTCAAATTTGGCCTAGCTTCTCCTTTAAATATTTCAGTTAAAACCAATCAGCTGTTTAGAAGCTCCAGATTTATTACCATTTATTTTGTGAAAGTCCCCACTGTGTCATGTGATAATAATTAATTTCACATATCTATTTAATACTCATACGCTATGAAGGGGCCAATATTATCTTTAGCAATTGTTTTTTATTTGAGTTTGTTAATTTTTTATTTATTATTTTTTATTTGTTTGCCAACTTCCTTTAGAATATTTAAAAAAGTACTTATAAAGTTCAATAACATTTCATTAGAATACATAGTTTTCTGTTGGCATATAAACCAGACTCTTTAGCCAAATAAATAAAAATAAGGGTAAATTAACTTTTAAAATTATGTGTTTTTTGCTCTTAAACATAATTCTTCATTAAGTCTATTAAATTGTCGAAAAGTAATGAATTGAAATAGAAAATAGGAAAACTCATAAACATCGTTTAAACTCAAAGTTTGTTTTTAATAATATGTACAATGTTTTTGATATTTATGAAGTTTACTTTTTAATTTTTTGTGTTTCAGTTGTTTGAACTAAATACTTTAATAATTATTTTTCGTTTCGAGTTAAAGATTTTATTTAACTTTGCTCTGTTTCTCTTTTTTTAACCAATTTTCTGTTTCTTTTAGTCACGTCACAAGAAGCGCATGAAAAAACACTTTGCACGTGCACAATTACGTTTTCAAGCATAAATTTATATACATATGTGCTTGTGTGTGTAATTATCTAAATGTGTGTATTTATTTTGGGACTTTTACCTGTTTTGGTACCTGGGTATAATACATATGTATGTACATATATCTACCCTGAAGGAAGCCTGGGGCCAAGTGACTCCAGTGCTGGCACGAGCAAAAAAATTTTTGTAACCAAAATTTAAGAAAAAAGTAACCAAATAAAAAAAGTACCCAAAATTTTATTGAATTTAAAATACTGTACATATTAGGGTAATGACCAGGGCAAATTCATGTTTTTTGTAGTGATAGATAAAGACGCATTGACTAATTATGTATCCGAATCATAAAATTTTAAGTAGTTTGGCATCGACTTTTTTAGTTGCATATTTTTGCATGTTTTGGTGATAAGTGCATAGTTTTAAAAATTTTGTAATGCATATTTTGCAATTTTTATAAGAAATATTAAACAATTAACTTAAAGTGGGGTTTGAAAGTAGAACATACCCTAATTTCTAGCTTTTTTCATCAAAATCGCTAAATACTAATTGAAAATTGTTGGATTTGGAAATGCTGGTGTTTTTTTAAGTGTTGTATTTGTTTTACTAGTGAGATCACCTGGTATGAATACGCCTTGAGTAAGTCGGATTTTTTAAGTCAAAAATTTACCGATTTTTGTTTGAAATAGTTTTTTAGTTTATTACATGAATTATTATGTTTATTTTATGTTTTCTTTCTTTAACCCTTTGACGACCATAGGCAAGTATGCTTACCCAGCGGGGTTTGGTTCCTATAAACGGCCTAGTAAGATTTAAAGCAGATATGTTTAAAAGAGTGCTGTAAGGTAGGGTAGAGGCTACAAAAATGTTGAAGGTCCCAAGTTGCTATCTAAGAGGTCCTAACTTTAGCCAAATAGTTGCCCCTGGGCGCAAAAAGAACGCAAATGACTGAGACTGAACTAAGTTCAGAGTTCATGCCTTACCTACCAAAAAATATAACATTCAAGATTATCTAAGTTTTAGCCGGCCCACAAGTATATTTGCCTATGGGTTGAAACGAACATAATTGCATCAAAACAAAAGTCAAAATTTTCTTTAATTTTTATCACGGTGTGTGGATTTGCTCAATATTTTTCTGCACTTGATTAGTTTCATGCTTATTTCTGAACATTTTTGTGTTATTGCTCTAAGCCACATGCTTTATTTTTGTTCTGTTTCTTTGTTTACGTACGTTTTTTATTTGCATTTAGCCAAAATAGATATTTTACGTGCGTTACGATTTCGATGGTAATTTTTATTAAGTTGTGTTCATATTTTGGTGTGATGTTTTTATTCTTTTAGTGAATCTGCTGAGATAAAATAGGCGAGAGTAGGGCATATAGTGACAACTTTTGCAGTAAAGAACGAGCCAATTGCATCGAGTTCAAACGATGTACGAAAATTAGAAACAATATCTCTGTTTATTCTACCAGAGATTAATTTTGATTTTAGACAAACTCTTTCCTATGAAAAACCAGTTTTCACAGAACTTCAGGAACATCTCGCATATGAATACTGTAAAGTTCTAAGCCATATTGTTCATATGCGTGAGGAAACGCCATTAGCATACAAAGTGTTCGATAGTGTTAGCAATTTTTTAGGTAAGCAAAATATCAAGATTCAATTTTGAAAAATTTTTTACGAGTCTCAACTTGATGCACGTTCTGCAGAAAAATTACATCATGGCATGCGGAACTATTCGAAGTAGCAAAGAGCATATGTCAAAGCGATTCTTAACCGATAAAGCAACAGCGTTGAAATATTAGCTATTATGCATTCGATAGAGCTTCAGCTGTTAAATCGATAAATAATTGGGGTTTTACTTGGTCTGAAACTTCAGGTGTCGACAAGCCGCCAAGATTAATATTGATTGCCCCTGGAAAATTCACCAAACAACAAGCAATATAGTTTACATATAACAAACTAATGTTTGCCAATAGCTTCGCCGCTAGAGTATGCAAAAACCGGAATTTTTCAAGAAACCGGTTTTTGAATTATTCGAAAAATGGCTTTTTTAAAAACCCGGTTTCGAATACGGTTCTGTGCAAATAAACCGGTTAACCGGTTTTTATAAAATGTATGTGCAAATTTTATTTTTTGAAATAAGTTTCAAAGTATGTAATATAATTACACATACCAACACTGAAATTCCTTTTTGGAACATTTCTAAGCACCTTAATGTGGCACTAAATATTGTCCTTAGTTTTTTCCCATCACCTAAAAATTTTTTAATGAGCATGCCTAATATTTCGATCAACAAAACACCAAAAGATGTATGACACAATTTCCTGCAAACTATCCTAATGTAGTTAGTTTTATGATTCGATCAACTCTTTCGGAGTTATTCACAAATTAACAAATCTTTATAGAAACTCAGAAAAAATTTAGAACTGCAAACACGGTTAAATTACTATTAGTTTTCAGGAGTGGTGTCTTACGAAGGAAATAAGCCATATATCATGACAATTATTAGCAATTAAGTGAATACATCCACACACTTGAAAGGTATTTTCGTTTAAAATTGTTTCAAACAGAAAATACATTTATTTCCTAAAGAAGTTTGACTGAAAAAGGTACGACCGATTTGTATGATTTTTTTGTATAAAAGAAATATTTTTTAAATGCTACTAATGAGGTCAAATTTTGGGCTTTCGGTAAATGGTATTTTTAATATTCGTTTGAAATCTTTTAGAATATAACATTTTTAGTTTGTTACTAATTGACCAAATAGTAGAGCGCGCAATAAACTTTTTGATATGTTAGGTGAGACGAGTCGGTAAACCATCATCAATATTTGTTTTCTCCCCAAACGGAAACACTAAAAATAACGTTTATTGTCAAACACTACAATAAAAGCATTAAACCAATTTCGACTCGAATAACTGGTTTTTTCATAAATAAGGCGGTAAATTTTATTGTGTTATCAATATTAATTAAAATTTTTGTTATAAAGCAAATAAGCAATTGCTTTGGAAAATAAAATTGATTGTAATAGCTTTGAGAGAAATAACTTCAAGTATATAACGCAATGTTTTTCTTTGTATGTATTGGTTTAATAAATTTAAAAATGTCTAAACATGTTTTTTTAAATAATATTTAAAAATAATATAAGGGACAGGATGGCGAAATTTCAACCGATTTCTTCACATATTTTTAATTAAACTTGAGGTAGAATAAACGCTCGCTAAAATAAAAGTTGAAAAAATGGAAAAATACCATTTGGGGTATTTTGAAAAAACTCGGTTAATCGGTACATAAAAACCGGCATGCCGAATTATTCGAAAACATAAATTATTTGAAACCGGTTTATTTTCCGAAAGGCAAAAACCCGGTTAACCGGTGTGCGGTTCCGGTTTTAGCATACTCTATTCGCGGCCAAAGAAAATTCAATAGAAGTTTGATTATCTTTGGCTAACATTATCTCCAGAGCACGCGCCTTCTCAGATAAAATCAGAAGTTAAATTCACCTAGATATCTAAAAATATGAATAAGCACGCAAACTAGAATGTGTACCGTGCGCCTCTAATGAAATATATAACCGCACAAATGCATTTTGCAATCATTGTAACGTGTTATTCTGCCTTAATTCATCCAGGGACAGCTTTGATGTCTACCATAAATAGCTCTAACTATGCTAACAATATGTAAATTAGTTATATATAACTGGAAATAAAAAATGTTTTTATTTTTCATATAAATTTTTCGGGGTGAAAAATGTCCTTTCAGCCTATAGGCAAATATATTTGCAAAGCAAATTGGGGAACAAGGTAAAAATAAAAAAATATTCAAAATTGGCAGAAAAACCTTCCGCACCAAATACAATTTCTAAAAACCCACAGATAATTTTTTTCTTTAAATTAATATACACTACTATGCAAAAACTGTTTTCATTTATGAAAATATTAAAGTCGCTATATTTTTAAAACAAGAGGTAATCGGAAATTTTTATGGTAATTTGTGAATTCAGCGGATGAAAATACATAAGAATTACTATTTTGATCTCCGAAACGTTTTCATTCTTTTGGAGTGTTATTAGCAATAACAAAACATAAACATTCTTAATAATTAAAATAAAACGTAATTTAATTACATTCGTTAACAAAACACATGACTTGATAGATAAATTATTAAAATATATAACTTTTTTAATATTAAAACTTATCTTTGGCAGACCAAACCTACGATTCCCATTAAGATTAGTAGGCCAAAGAAAAGAGAGAAAAAAGCCTGACTATTGACAATGTAGTTGTCAGAAACTTAAGTCAGTTGTCAAAAGAATTGGAGCTAAATCTAGTTATTTTTTCTTAGATTTCCCATACGAAACGAAATCTACTTCGCCACTAGATTTCGACAAAATCTACTAAAATCTATTAGTATTTAGTTATACAACCGTGGTTTTGCTCATATAGTAATAAAAAATACTACGCCGTTCTTGAATTCATACTTTATAAGATGTGCGAATTAGCTGTTTTGCATTTGGAAGCTTTTTGTCTATGCAGTTTGACATTCCAAAATAAAGAAGCCCAATCAACTATGGAAACGAAATTTTGATATATGTCAAAAAAGCTTTGTGTAAACGGTATAGATTTCGACAAAGATTTCAATTGAAATCTACTAGATTTCGCTGAGGTGTAAATATAGTATGAGGGAATTTTAGACAACTCGGGTGATTGTCTGGTAAAGTCTCAGACTTTATCTGACGTTAGATATGTCGGAATAAATTTTTCTAGACACTTGTATATAAACCTAACCCTTATTTAACACCCGAACAAAAAAAAAGAGGAGGGTTATAAGTTTGTAGAGTGTGTACCTATGTGTATTTGTGTGCCCGTCTGCGTCATCGTAGAAAAATTACTTTATCGAGAGTGTTCGTAGCTATTTTTGAAGAAAATCGGTCCAGGCGTTTAGAAGTTATCACCTGTTTTCTCGCTTTATCCTCTTGAATCTGTGTCTGTGGCACTGTAGTACTAAACGGCTGGATCACTTTATTTCAAAGGCGACTTAATCCAAAATCTTTTAACCTATGTTTGAAGAAAATCGGTCTAGCCGTTTTGAAGTTGTTATTTTCTTCCGGGCTTTTTAAAATGTTAACAGTTATCTCTTTTTAATGCAACAAATATTCCAGTGTTGCCAAAATTAAAAAAGTTATACTAAAACAGACAAAGTTAAATTGAGTAAAGTGCTTATAGAAAAATCGGCATTTATGGAGTAAAATGATAAATGACAGAGCTATGTATGGGGGGAGAAAATTTCCCCACCGATTTTCGAAAAAAAATTATGGGATCAGACTGCAGGCAACCCCTTTCAAACAAAAAAAGAAATTTGAAAATCGGTTGACAAATGACAGAGTTATGTATGGGGGGAGCAAATTTACCCCCTCCGGTTTTCGAATAAAAAATATGGGACCTAACTGCAGGTAAACCCTTTCAAACAAAAAAGTAATTTTGAAAATCAGTGGACAAATGATAGAGTTATGGCTGTGCAAAAAAAATATACACGAATTGATAACCTCCTTCTTTTTTAATTCGGTTAAAAAAATATTGCGCTTTGTAGCATCCAATCTTTTTTAATTTTTAAATTAGAGACTCTACTTAAAATTCTGGTGGCAGTATGACAGGTGAACTCGGATAAATAATTTAGTTCTATTCCATTAAAAATTGTATATACATTTTTTGCTTCCTTCTTTTTAGTGGATTTTTACTTCAATGAGCTTTTGGCTAAATTATATATTATATTACTCGAAAAGCAACCGAAACTATTTAAAATGAACCCTATTTTAAGAAAAAATAATAATATAAATTAAAGTATGCATACAAAAACTTTTACAACAATAATAAAATCTCTAAAATTGCTGCCGTTACCATTCCCTTTTTTCTTCTTATGAGCATGTTTTTGTATCACTTTTTGAACACTTTTTTTTACTTTTGGACAGATAAAAGTGCAAAGTCACAGTGTGCCCCGGTGTCATTGTCAACGAATCGTGTACACTTAATATTTTGCCTTTAAAGGAAAGGGAAGTTTTTGAGAACTACAAAACGATTTTTCATACTCTCATTTTGTTGTGTTGAAAATACATTCGACTGCACACATAAATAAAAATTTTGATAAAAAATCTTATTTAACTGCCTTATCTAGAAAAAGGTTTCATAGTGAGTCTATGGTACCAATGTCTCAATGTGGTTCCACAAGAACCATCTAGTCAATACACTGAAAGAATTTTTTTCATAGATTCTGTGAATTTCGACATTAATCCAATTAAAAACTTCATTAAAGCTCAACCAACGTCACGCTTCGTTGGATTAATGAAACAAGTTTAATGAAAATTTCATTGGCCCATTGTAATAATTTCGCTAAGATAATGAACATATTGCATTATTTTGGTGAAATTAATTCATAATTTTAATGAAATTGTTTCATTATTTTAAGGAAACTATTTCATAATTTTAATGAAATTCTGTCATTATTTTAATAATATTATGTCATTATTGTAATGAAATTATTTTATTGTTTTAATTAAATTATTACATTACCAGTAAGCCTATCTCTTTTATTGACTATTTTAATTTATTAACAGTCCCATGCTGCA